>JASSRZ010000072.1:519548-532715 GCA_032164315.1 Malacoctenus gilli | reverse complement strand
CACACACACACACACACACACACACACACACACACACACACACACACACACACACACACACACACACACACGCAGCTCTGCTGCAGTTTCAATAGCGGGTGGGCAACACACCCTGGGTTCGCACTCACGCCTCGAAACCAAAATTCTCACCCTGTTGCCGGCCTGCTGCTCGCTCTCTGGCGTTGCCCCCCACTCCTACCCCCACCCCCAACCTCCTGCGAGGTCCGGCCCCTTGGAGGCCCTGGCCGATCGATGGCCGAATGCGTTACGCAAACTCCCCTGTTCAACATGCGCAGACTGCAAATTATGAGCTCCGGTAAAGACAGGTACCGGTTATTAAAATGTATTAATCCGCGCTAAACAGGAACTGACCCAGAACCTAAGTGGATGAATAATTGAGGAACAGAAAGGGTTCGGGTGGGTTTCGAGTGGGGGAGGAGGGAGAGAGGGGTCCTGTGTGCCGCGAGCACATTACCCATGATTCCTCTTGATCATCAGACCCTCTAAATTATCGAGAGGAACGCTCGGGGCACAAACAGCTACTCGTCATGTGATGGAAGTCGTCGGTGTAAAAATCCCCAACACGTGCCACCGCGTTCACGCTGATGTTTGCTCCTGTTTATTAGAGGTTATCAGAGGATATCCAGATCAGCAGCTTTCTGCTGGTTACAACCCCCCCCCCACTTCATATTCCCGTGTGTGTGTGTGTGTGTGTGTGTGTGTGTGTGTGTGTGTGTGTGTGTGTGTGTGTGTGTGTGTGTGTGTGTGTGCCGTCCTGAATAATGCATTCTCTCTGCTTGAAGGCAACTCGTGTGTCGTACTCGAGATACGACCAGCCGCCCTGTGACCACCGCGGAGAGCGCCAAGAGGAGGGGATTCGACCCACGCTGGGAGCTATCGTCCACATTTTGGGACCGCCTTTAATTTTTCATGTTTTCTCTTTATTCCAAGCATGCGAACCCTCTCAGAGAGTCAACCACAACCGTGCACATCAAGCAGCCACCACAATGAGTCAAAGGCTGTTTCATGATCATATGTGCGGTGTGATGGAAAAGCAATGAAATACTTTCACTCAAGTATCGCAGCAAAGTAAAATACGAAACATCCTTTAATGTACAAAGTTTTCCTTCTGATTCAGATCTAGTTTATGATTACAACAGAGCACCATGCACTTCAATTTGAGGTCAGGTCAAATAGACATTTTTAAAATGTGAAGTGAAGTGAAAGGGATCATGAATTGATGACAAAACACCAACAGTGTTTAGATATTTTCTTTTACTCTTATTCGTGCTGCAGTGTGAGGGTTACTTCAAACTACCTCAGAAACATGAAAGGAAATGAACTAAAACCTTTTTCTACCACCAAAGGTGACCTCTGTCATTATACAGCTATCCTGTTATTCTTACTATATAATACATTTTTTTACATAATACACAACCACGAACACAGAAGGAAAGTGTGAGATTATGATATGAGCTAATAAAAGGCTTGAAAAGGTGAGTTTTCTCTCTTTCGAAAGCCATTTTCAACCCTCCAATTCTTCCTACAAGGCAACAAGGCATCTCCATTATAATGCCATCAAGGTCATTGCGTGTGATCGAGTGTTCTATATTAATGAATAGATGCTCAGAGGCCTACAGGTGGGAAGTAAAATGGGCAATTGAAGGTCATCTGGCTAATAAAGCTCCATCCTGCTCCATGATCTGCATTCGAGCCCAAACAGAGAAGAAGAGGACAAAGTGGGACCTGATAACCTTCAACCACGACACACAGACACACAGTCAGGTTCAGCAATTAAAAAGATGAAAGAAAAAGGATCCAGTTACAACATGCTCTCAGATTCAAAAGTGTGTCATTCAGTTTGTTTACAAGCATCTCGAAAGAACCCAGCGCCGTCTGTGGAGGCGGAGTCAGACGGTGCCCGGAATGAATTCCAACTTGCTGGACCGCACGTGAACTCGCATGAGGCGAGGATTCGATGGTGACCCCGTCGGCGGGGTGGCGAGCTCAGCTCAACTCCTGCGGGAGTGTGAATGGGCCGGCCATGAGAAAACGCGCGTCGCGTCCGAGACGTTCACGGTGATTCGCCCGCTTCGGGCTTCATCTGCAGGCAGCTGGAGTTCTGACTTCATCAGTTCCAAAACAGCCTCGGGCGTCAGCCTCCGGGAGCCAAAGGAAGAGGGAGAATCTCAGCTTGATCAATTCGAAGGGGAAAATAAGTGGCTTTTATTCCTATTGCGCTTCTCGCTGCCCAGTGGGATCCTAAAAAAATTGTGTGATTGGATATCCAGCGTCAGTATACGACACCGTGGAACTGACGTGTCCAACAGGCTGAGTCCAACCAGAGGGACGAACCTGAGTATCGCCCCCCCATGTCCTTGGGTTTCACACTCAGTGTCGTCTTTGTCCGCCACGTCAACGCGGAGACGGGGAGCCCCCGTTGAACAAGAGCTGCCTGTAAGCCAGCCTGGACACAGTGGGGTAAACAGTGAGGAAGACACTCGCGGTGCACCGCAACAAAAACACCTTTTCAGCCACCCCCCCACTTCTCCCTTTCACAGCGCTGGCTGGCAGAGTGCCTGCTTGAAAGGAGAGAGGCGCCGTGTGCTGAGCCAGCACTCTGCAGGTGAATGGCTATCTGTCCTGTCAGCCTCCACCCAGAGTGGACACTCCATAGTCTCTCCTACACACACTATCACACACTCCTGAGCAGACAAAACAATGAATCCTTTGGGCTGCAAACAAATATTTAGTGGGGTGTTTTTTTGTCTGCCCATATCTTGGTTTGAAAGGATGGACTCACTGCCTGGCACTTTGTTTCTCCCAGTGATTTATAGCTGTTTGTGCTGCACAGCTGCCGGCACATGCGTGGGTAAGTCCAATGACTGACTTGTTTTTGAGGTTTAACTGATCTTGCAGTAGATTTGTTGAAGGAAGACACCTTAAAGTCTGACTGTCAGTGGTTCTGGGTGGATTAAGGGGGGAGGGGAGAGGCGGAAGCAACTGAACAGCAGAGATGCACAACCTCACAGCTCCATAAAAAGGTAAGTGCACATCCAATTCAAAAGCTCCAGAGAATACAGGCTGATGTCAATGTTACTGACAATCACACGCCTTCTAGCTCGCCATCAGTCGGAATGAGTTGAACCGTTGCAAAGGGGTTCGCGGTGCCAAACCGGCGCTCAATCTTTGCTAACGTTGTGTTCGAGGTAAAGCATTGACCCTGACCCAGTTACGCATCTCACTGCCGACACGTCCAGAGCAATCCCACTGGTCTTTGCATCGTTTGGACGCCAGAGTTACTGTGGCAGCCTTGACTCAGTGAGGACTCTGGATTTTTCGTCGATTACTTACTAGCATGTTAAATTTATTCTATAGATTTAATGTTTATCATTATTCGCTGAAGCATTTTTTTCTCTTCATACTAGAAGGTTTAAGACTTGCTTGTTTTGAGGTTGACCACAATCAAAGACCTTTATTTTGAAAGCTCCTCCTGCTAGATGTTGGTGATGGTGTGTGCTTTTCAATCAGTATTTGGCTTCACTCTATTGCCTTGGCACATCAAACACTGGCAAGTGGGGTCCACAGTCTTGCTCAGAGGCACTGGACTGGGGCACTACTGGTTTAGAGGACAAATAAAGAGGCAGATTCACTGGATGACTCTGCACAGTCTGATACTTGTTCCGATTAACAACTACAGAAATTATGAAAATCCTTCTCTTGCATTACCGTGAGTAAACTCCTTCAACAAACATCACGGTGTCAATACGTCTCCAGCAACAAGCTGAGAACTCAATGCTGTATTGACTTTCATGTTAGATCTGCTAACAACCGCCCTGCGAGCTAAAGTTCCGTTGCAAACTCTCCCAAATATGCAGATGGGAGAAGTTAAAGAAGGCATCATTCAGAATCCAGACAGAGGAGCGCGAGGCTGAAACTCAACGCAGGCGAGAACGAGTGAAATAATGAGCCACAGTCTCGGCTAAAGTCCCGCTTTACCATTGTTAGTAAACTGTTGCAGAAAACAAAGTAAGCATCTTTACTTTCGCCAACAGCAGAGTACAACAAATGAAGTATCGGGAGAGGTTGGGCAGTGGACTGTCTGGTCGACAGGCTATCTGTCGCCCACTCATTTATTCACTCCCTGCATGCTACCGCAGAAACACAACGACTCATCATACCAAAACCAATAGAGCCCCCGCTCTCCACAGTCAACTTGTTTTCCAACCAAATCTCTTCAGACAATTCAAAACATACTCAGGCAGCAAAAGCAACTTCAGCTTGAGTTTTGTCAAGTGATGCTTATTAATGTGCATTGTACCAAAACATGGTCAAAGGGTGATATTCTTTGCAGCAACGTGGATGCACACTTGGGAGGGTTTTGGGCATTCAACATGCACTGTAATAGCAGGGCCAGTTGAATCATCATCAGTCCATTGAGTCATGTTTCTGGCGAGCTCGTAAGCGCGAGTGTTCTGTGTTCAAAAATTCAAATGCACCAATGCGCTAAGTGCCCGACAAGCGGGGCACTTTCACCATGAGCTACTTTCTGCTGCTGAAAACACATGCAAGCCCAAAAGAAGCTGCTACAAGTTGCTAACATGGTCAACGGTTTGGATATTGGTGCTAGCTAATGCTTTTGCTGCATGTTTGCCTCTCGAAAGCCAAGTTGCATTGAGTTATTCGAGACACTGAACCATTTGGTCACTCAGGCAATGTTACAGTCAAAATCACAGTTAACTGGATGTGTTGTTAGTACTGGAGCTGTTTCTAGCTGGCTCTGAGTGGGGACAGGTTTTTGTGAGACCCAATTTGCGACTGCTTTATCCCGGTTAGCTTCAGAATTTTCACTAGCAAATTCTGTTTCTCGGGTACAAAATAGTCTTGGACTCTAAAATGTCAAATTCTGATCCAAACTATGTACCAGCTTCATTAACCCTTCGGTAACCTTCAAAGAGGCGCATTCGCTCGGCAGCATGTTTGCTTGTTTGAATGCTCTGGGTTCGAGCCTCAAACCCGCTCCCTCGTGGGGTCGGGTGACCACGAGAGTGTCCTCGCAGGGTTTTTTTTTTTAATGCTGGCTGTCCTGGTTTTCCTCTCATGCCAAGTTATTTGCTTGTAGCTCGCTGTTGGACTCCGTGTTAGACTTGGTGCCCCTGCAGTGCATCGCGACTGACCTTGGCCCGGGAGTAGTTGCAACGAATCTCATGCAGAGGACGGATTCACCCAAAGGGGTCAACGAAGTTTGACTTTAACTTTTCCTGACTGACAGACACAGTATCAGCTATCTGCTTTCAGCTCGCTTGGTCTGACCTTGACAAACAGCTCAGACACGAGAGACGCCACGACAGACAATTTGATGCAGTTTTTAGATTTTGACTTGAATCACACAACCCCCCCCGACACACACACACACAAACACACACACCTTCCTCCCGGCTGGTGAAGAGGTGTTGTAATAACCTTGAGAGGATGGCCAAATTGAGATTCTATCAAATAAGTGTGAAGGATGACACGGGCGGCGCACAACTGTGATTGATGCGGCGTGATATCGAAGCTCCCGCTCCCAATCTGGCATTGATCTGCTCTCCGCTAGCCGCTACGGCTCGAGTCCGCTCAGTTGGGTAAACAAAACAGACGGCTAATAACCTGTCGCCCTGTATAATCAATGTTCCCTCAAAGTGTGGCCGCTGAACCCGCGTCACATCAATACTTGCTTGGAAGGTTTGGAGAGGTGACTTAAGTGGTGCGCTTGCCCAGGGAGCACGCAAAGTGGGAGAACGCGCGGAGGCGGATAAATGCTCCATGACCTAAAGTAGCCCGTCTGAGTGTTCTCCAGATAAATCAAGTGCACCCCGCTTGCTCTTTTTTTTTTTTCCCCAAGCACAAAACGTCAAGGGCCAAAATCTTGGTCTTTCAGAGCTCTTCCTATAACCAGTGATCTTTAATGAGGCAGAGGTGGACTGCGGCGGCGACGCAGCAATTCGCTTACTTTCCGAGTCTTCATTTGCGGCATTGCAGCGGACGAAGTGGTTGAACCCGAGAAACTTGAACCTCCGTTAGAGTCACCAGTGAGCAGAGCCGCCGCTTCGCTCTCAATATGAAAATTGTCAGAGTCCAAATGAAAAAAAAGAAACAAGCTGAACCTTGCAAGCTATTTGCTGAATTGCAAAAGCAAAACGGGTAACAGCGGAAAAAAGCATGGAAGCTCTCTGCCTGTGAATCAGGCTGCCACCATGACACTCTGTTTACTTGCAGAGCCACTTTGACTAAAGAAACGCTTAAAAATCGCACCTCTCTAGTGAATTCTGACAAGTAGCAAAACAGCGATTGTTGGATGTCTGAAGGGAAAATCCAATCAATCCATTTTGTTTTAGAGACCTACTTTATTAGAACAGAGGCTTGGTGAGTTTTGAATGGGCCGGACCACTAAGATCATATAATTGTTGAATGTAATGAACACCTTCTAGATGTCCTTTTTAAAAGCAAAAGAGTAAATGACCTACATCGAATGCATTTATTTACGACCTGGCGAGCAAATGCTGGTCAGTTCTCGGTGACTCACTGTTGCCTTATGTGCTCTATGCAACCAACCAGCAGGATTCCCAGGACTGTTTATTGCATCAAAACATGGTGACACTGGCCTACACAACAGTGGAAACGTTGTGCAAGCATGTTTTAGTCCATGTTTTATTTTAAATTATCATAAAAAAAGAGAGAAATCAATCAGATCAGTGATAAAGGCAGCGAAAAACCTTATTTTTTAAACAGCTTTGGGGAGCTGATCCATGAGGGTGCGTACAGAGGACTAAGTCTGACAGAGCAGCTGAAAACTCACTGGGTTTGATTTTATTCTGTGACAGTTTCACCTTTGAAGCCTCCCTCTGCTCCGGCCGCCACATCTCTCCCTCATTTGTCCCTTCTTGTCATCTTTCTTCTCGTACTCTTGAAACTGATAACGGAAAACACTCAAATCTATTTCCATGTGCTTATCATCTTTTAGCTACGGCTCGACTCTGACTGCCTGCTTAATAGCACAATTTTCTGCAACAAGTCCACAAAGATTTATTATTGAGTAAACTATTCCATGACAGACTTAGAGGGATTTTTACTGAGCGCTGACTAAAAAAAGCAAACATACATTTATTTTTTTTTTGTATCAGTGACAGCATGGTTCCTAGTAAGCTCCAAAACAAGCCTCTGCTTTCACCCTGTGCACAAAGCTGCTGTTCCTGGAGTGAATGTTTGTCAGGGAGCGTGTCACATCATAAAACTAGTTCCTTTCTCAGCAGTAATTTGTATCCATTTTCAGAGACAAAGTCTCACAAAAGAACGTTGCTCAAAGAGGCATCGGACCAAAAAGCTCTTAAAAATGGCGCTCTCAAAGCTACTCAGGGGATGACATGTTTATTTTTTGCTTTTGTTGCTGTTCAATTAGTGTGTTTTACTGAAGACGGATGATGTTAGCAGTTCTGTTGTGCGAGTCGTCGCGTTTTCATTGTCTAACTATAACTGTGGTTTCACACGTTTCGAGCTGGCTGAACCCTTATTGCATGTAACTAAGACAATGATACAACTTTCAACCCATTCTGAGTTTCAACATATTCTCTCAGAACTAGGGACAGAAGCTCAGAGCTGGAGGAGCAGGGCAATAGTTGCGACATGCTTGGACAACACCTGATTTAATCATGAAGATGCTACTGAACACGACCTTGTTTCAGTCACGTTGGACGGTTGCTTGCTGGCTCAACCCCAGCCAGAACAATCAGGGGAGGAGCCAATGCTTTTGAAGGTAATCTCAGTGTTGTGGGTTTGAGCTCCACATTTGATGGGACACTTTCAAAGAAAACAGGCAGCTTGAAAAGATACAATTAAAAAAACTCTAAGAATGGATTAACTCGCATTTGATCCAAAATTAAAAAAAAAAAAAAAAGCTAACAATTTCTTTCATGGCCACTCAACAGTAGTTTGCGCTCTCTGAGTGCTCCAAGTTACATGTAACATTTGTGAATTATCTGCAATCTATTATGTTGTTGAGGGTGAAGGCAGCAGTTCTAGAGCTGCAAAGCCACTGTCTCCCTCACTAAAGTGTTTCAAGCCCTGAGTGTTAGCTTTAGCAATATCCAAAGCTCTTGCACAATGTTACAATACTCGCACATAATTCATGTTCCTGTCTGCAGACAGGAACATGATTTGTGTGTGAGTGGTCTATCACAGTTGTTTTGTGCAGCTCCATCTCCATTCTTGTCGTGCAGCCAAACACTGGTGGAAACCAGCTTGCTAATAGAGACCCTTCAAAATAAAAGCAATAGAAAGTTTCATTGTGCCTTAATAAAGTGTTCTTTTGAAATGTGCATTACTAATTTTAACTATTCCAAGGCAGGCAAAGCTTTGGGCTCGTCGCGTGATGTCTGGTGACACCACAGGGGTTCACAAACCACAGGCTGCTTCAAATCGATCTGCAGGTAGTGTATAAAGACTTTGGAAGTGATAAAGGAGGGAATTTAGCTCAAAACTGTTGAGTTTTTCACCCACAAGCAAGTTCGTGAAATGTTGAAAAACGCTGCAGTTCTGCTGGTGCCTGGATTCCTTGTAACTCAACCTCAACCACATTCTGCCGTACACTTGAATTCCTTCCCGGAATTAAAAAGGTTGCACGGCCCATTAATTGCTCTTAGGATCCCGAAATGAATTTTTAAATCAATTATGCATTCTTTCATTTGCATGGTTATCAATCTGAGAGCCGAGCTGTTTCCCTTCTCCTCCGTGAACTGGGAAAGAAAAACAATTTGGGAGGGAACAAATAATCTTTGACAGCCTTTGCCCACATGCACGCACACACACGCACACACACGCACACACACGCACACAACACGACTTTCTGCAGAACTTCTGAAGCAGGAAATTTGCAGATATAATTATTTGAATGAGATGAATGGCTCGTCCTTAATTTTTTGCGGTGAACGGCACTCAAAAGCAGAAACAGAGCACATCAGCAGTAATAGAACGGCGCAGTCAACCCCCACCTGATCACCAATCATCTGAACGACAACATTTAATGTGCCGGAGCCATGTACTCTCCGTCTGCAGGCATTAAATATTCATGCAAACACAACAAACCAGTGCCGGACAGGAGTCGTTGAGAAATGGATAATCACCCCCCAGCCATAAAATATGAAAAATCTGAAAGTATAATAAGTGTGAATTATGAATGCGGGCATGACGAACAATGATAAAGGAATAAATGGAGTCTCAGAGCCAGCACGCAGCGGGGCCAACTCCATCCCTGCCGAGCTAATCTGTCTTCTTCTGGTCCGGCGGTCCGCGATCCCATGGCCGAGGTCGGGCGCATCGATCGCAGAGAAACGCCACCTCAGATCGGAGGCGTTCAGTTTGTTGTTTGGGGGGGGGGGGGGGAGCAACTGCGGGCGTTGCATTGCCATTCAAATACAGGGCCACGTCCCTGCTTTGCTCGCAATTATCAACAACAAAAAAAAAAAGCCGCCTGCCGAGGACTTTCATTTGTTTTCAATGCACCGCAGACAAACACAGAGGGGCGCTGAGCAGGGAACGTCTCGTTCCATGAAGGTGAGGAGAATTGATTGGCTTGGATCTCGAGGAGAATAATCCAGCGGAGGGGGCTGAGTCAGACGGTTCCCGGGAGCCGCTTCTCAAACAGGAAAGAAAAGAAAAAGACAGACTCCTTTCGAAAAAAGTGACGGGAGTTCACGCTAACTTTCGAGGCACCTCGGTAACGCTGGAGGACGCGGCAAAACCCGGCGTCTGTCTCCATGCGTGTGTTTCTGCACGTACTGTATATGGTTGGACAGGCCCAGCAGCCCGATGTGTTGATCGCCTGGCAAACGAGTTGATAGCTGCGTGCTTAAACAGTGCTAGGGGTGTGGCCGCTCAGGCTGAACCACCACTGGGAAGAAACCGAATGACAACTGCTCTTGCAAAACAAAAAACACATCAAGACACGTTTCGTCAACAAAGTTCGGGCTGATTCCCCTTTTTCGTGGTCACTGTATTTCCCTGCCATCAGTGAGGCCAGTCCCACCCAGTCGCATCCATCTTCGATTTTGAAAACTTTCTTTGCGTTGAAAAAAAGAAACAGTGGGTGGTTATTTAAGCTCCCAGAATGTATCTATTTGCTGCTTTTTTTTGTTATTTTTTTGTTGTCTTGTGCCATTTTTTTTGCATCAGTAGCTGGTGTGTGTGTTGGATGGTCAGTTGGGAGAGTTCATCACTTTTTGTGAGGGTGTTGGGAGGCTGGTATGGGGAAGCTGGGCGGAAAAATCCCAAAGAACTTCCTGCCGCAAAGCCTTCGGATTCATGCTGAAGCATCAAAGCAATTGTATGCTGTTTACAGGTGAAGTTTGAAGGCCACAATGAAGCTCGGGTGATAAAACCTTTATAAACAAGCTGCAACATTAACAATGCTTCTATTATTGCGAGAAAAAAAGCATCTCTGGATGTGATTTAGTGGAGCTGGAGGAAAAACTTTCAAACCCGGCCTGAAAAAACTATTTTCGTTGGGGCTTTTTATTTGCTCATTTTCTGAAAGTACCATCTTGTATCTGCAAGAGACTCCTCATATGACCCCAGTGAGGACAATCCCTGCACGCCTCCTCACTTTAAACTTGTTGTGTTCACTCCTGCTTGAAAAGCAGTTTTTTTTTTCTTTTTCAGTCCGAAAATGCAGAGCAATGAGTCAGCGTGATCATACTGAGCATTGAGAGGACAGGGAATATCATAGAACTGCTCCCCATTTGATAAGCAAAACACACTCACCTCTGGGCTCTACTGTAAACATCCCATCTATCAGCAGCATCCCTGCCCCGCCGCCTCGCCCCGCTCTGCCCCGAGCCCCCTCCCCCACCCCACCCCTTCCTGCGGACATCTCCCTCTTGAATCTCATCGCTCCATCAGTATGCCTGCCTCACATTACCGTTTCTTTTCCGAGCATGCTAATCTCAGACAAATCCTATCACTGAACTGGGGCCTCGGCTTTGCCCTTCGCAAAGGGGGGGTGGGGGGCGGGACATGGGCTCGGGGCGCAGTTCCAGCGTAATGAGCCGCGGTTTCGCGAGTTAAGAGCCAAACGCGCGCCGGTTGCAGTTACACAACCCAGTGAAATATCTCGCGCAAATCTCCGTGCGCCTTTAATTGATGTTGGGCAAGAGTGAAGGTCAGGGCGGCACGGAGCCGAATGAGACACCAGGAGGCAACTTGGTACCAGGTGGAGCGACGGGGAGCGCTTCCTGGGGGGGGGTGGAGGGTTGGGGGGGGACGCTGGACTCCAGTTGAAGCGAGCAGCTCTATTAACCTTTGACACCGAGGGTGCGAACGTGAGAAAGGGCTCCCGTGGGGCAGCTGGGAGCGCCCGGAGGCTGTGACCTGGAACGCTTTGCGGGGGCTGAAAACAAGCGCGCAGAGCGCGATCGTTGTGGTTCGGGACTGGATGTTCTTTTTTTTTTTTTTGTCCGCCGGCCGGCTCTCGGCTCGTTCCTCCGAAGCGGTGGGTCTATTTCCAGTCTCCAGCCCAGTCTGGCAACTGCATGTGAATATGAATTAGGGTTACATAAACGTTGATTTTTTTTTCTGTCTTTTTCGAAATGTGGGACTTCCTGATGAAATTCTTCTGTTTTACCCAGATTCCACACGTGTTCCCGATGCTCCGAGACGCAGAGGCGGCCAAACACACACACTTTTGATGGAGTGCGACTTCTTCAATGAGTGAGGACGAGTCCTCCTCCCCACGCATCAAATATTCAAAATGTGAATGTAATAAATATGAATTATGAATAGCGTGTGCAGGCGCTGCTGAGGGGATTAAGCGATGACAAAAACAACACGGAGGAGTGGAGGATGACGACCCTGTCACGGTCCAGCCATCCATGCGCAACTGTTACGGTGCTCGAGGGTCCGAGATCACAGTGAGGGCGTATTGATCTCTGTGGTTTGTGCAAATTTATGCTCTGAATCTTTTTATCCACACAAAATTCATTTCCAATTGACACTCCCGCATTTGAATATAGTTCAGTGAAAGTTTGGCCTTTACAACCTGTTGTCATAACCCGATTGTCCCTGAACACAACAGTCAAGCCAAAACTGTCTCACCACGCCTTAAATAAGGCACAATCACCTGAAGGGAGAAGCTTGTCCCTGCTCATTTTAAGGTCTACTTGTTGTATTTCAAGACAGCTTAGAATCCATTTTCATTTGTTTCATTAAAAAAGCTGTTTGTCCTTGAAAGCAAAAATGGCCAATAAACCTTGAAATAATCAGGGATATGTTTATCCTTTAGGTTAATTTGTCTTATCTTCACAAGATATTTTTGACTCGAAATAAGAAAAGTCTGCTTGGTGAAGTTATTTTATTTGGGCAGCGCTTAAAAAATAACTGTCATGAGACTGATTTTTTTTCTTTTTAAGGTCACACAAAAACTTTAGCTGACAAGAGACAACACACGAGCTGTATCCCACGACGGAGAGCACGCGGATACTGTTGATTTGCTGCCGACACCTTCTGCTGTCGTGATGGAAACGCTCCACAGTCTGCAAGTCTTAGCAAATCCCTTCTGGCGTTGCATTGGCGGTGGTTTGCGGACGAGACCTACTGACTCTGGTTGAGTTCCGTTAATCCGTCCAGTTATTAAAAAAGCTTATCGGTTGCTTTTATCGTGACAATTTTTTGTAATTGTGAAGCCAAAGTCTGATGACCGACAGCTTTTAGTAGAAACATGAAAAGACGACAGGGACGGAATCAAGCTGGCTCCCAAAATGACTTGTAAAGCAATCCAAAACATGCCGATCCGACGTTAGCCTTGGCTGCTGACGGGGAAGTGTCAAACGAAATGAAGCCGTCTGTTCAGGGCCTGTCCTCCCTGCTCTGAGGAGTTTTACTCGGCGTAAAGTCTAGCCCTGTGGGGGAGACTTATTTTGTACGTCGGAAGAAAGGGACGTCACGCATGAATTATTCTCTTTGTGGGAAACTCAAAGCCCCCGAATGTGCAGCTGTGCAAGAGGCACCGCCGCTTCCCGCCGAGGCACGACCCGCATTTACGTATCAACCTCACGGTGTTGTGACGGCGTGCGCCCACTTCTGTTACGCAATGTGTACAAACGGGGGGGGGGGGGGGGTACGGTGAGCAGGAAGGGATAA
>JASSRZ010000072.1:505075-515340 GCA_032164315.1 Malacoctenus gilli | reverse complement strand
CACACACACACACACACACACACACACACACACACACACACACACACACACACACACACACACACACACACAATGTTGAGAAAAACTAGTTCATGCAGGCAATGAGGTAAGTTTAATGTATTATGTTCAGATTTTTGTGTTTGTTTTCTGCTGATCTGGAGCATTATCAAATACGAGACTGCAACCTGCGCTTCATTACACTCTGAAGAGCAACTGTTTTTTGTTTACTTGGCAGTCCTGAACACGGAGCAAGTATTAAAAGCACTGCTGTCTTGCAGTCTGCCTTGCAGTCCCTTGAGTTAATTCGGAGGTGACTAAGGACGTCAATCTGATACAGCCTCGGCCAGCTTCTCATTCCTCTTGAAACGGCTCACCTGCAGCGATGACATTGCAATAAGGTCGTCGGTGTTGACGCTCCACTCTCACACATAAACGTGTATACCTTTCTGGCTCGCGATTCAAGCAAATTATACACACTTTGCCCCCCCCCACTCCACGCCCTCTCTGTTCGCACTTGAACTCGCGGACGACCAGTTCAACAGACGCTGACAAGCAGATCAGAGGAGGGGGAGGGAGGGGGGGGGTGCAAAGTAGGCATTTCAACCCTGGGTGCACAAAGACAGGGGCAGTGGGCACGCATCCAGTCCCCGGCTCAACCCCACTGTTTGTATAGAGCCATTCTTCTCCTTATTAGGATCAGTGCCGGGGCCTGAGAGGAAACCACAGGAGCGCTCTGTGTTCTTGGTGTCAGTGTCGGAGGATTTGTAAAGACGCTGAACAGTGAGCCCACTGCTACTTGTTTCGGCGTAAACAGGGGACGGGCGCAGCGGCCGCCGCTCGACGAGCGCAGCAACGCCACAGACAGGACGTTTCAGAGGTCCCATTTATCGTCCTTTTTTTTTGTCTCGGCCTGATTGGCGTGTTTGCAGGGACGGCCGCTCCACAAACAACGGCACGCGCTTTGCAAAAAACGGCAGCCGAATGCCAACACCGATCGCCTTAATCTGTGCACCAGAGTTTTTGGCAGCGGCGCGCGCTGTTGGCGGGGAAGTGTCTGGTGAGACTGCAGCATAAAAACTGTTACCAGAGGGACATCAATCATGGCATGAATTATAAAGGAGCCACTCGTTATCGCTGCCAACATTAAAAACAAAAAGGAGGGGGGGGGGGGATCGGAGCGTGATCGAGAATCCGCGAGCCGATCGGCCTGCGCGGAGTGCAGCGATTCAGCAGCTTAGCTAAAAAAGACAAACGCTGAGGAACAATTAGAGAGAAGCCTGCAGTTCAGACACTTCTGTCACCCAGGCAGCAGCCAGAGCCAAAACAGCGAGTGGCTTTTCCGCTGTCAGGCAGCTGCCTTACCACTTTATGAGCACAGGTGAGGAAGGGAGGTGAGAGCATTGTGCGAAGTGAGACAACAACAGAAAGGCGCGGGAATCAAAACCGACACTCAGCAGCTTTGAGCAAGAGTGGATCCCCTCTACACACACACATCCCCAGAAAAGTACACATAAAACCTTCGGCTGCAAGCTAAAAAGAATGGAGTCGGGGATGCTGTCGTCCACCGTGCTGCGCCTCCCGACAAGGATGTGCAGCATTTTCCGCGGGACACTCTGTGTGTTTTCCGTGGCAGCTGCAGGAGGAGGACGCCTGCTGATTGTAAATTAACAGGCCGATTAAATGCAGCGACAAGATGCGTATTGGTCCTGCTGAGGTGCAAGATAGCAGAGAGGATGGCGAGAGCACGCGGGCTGATTCAGTGAGCAGGGGACAAAGAAGGCTTGAGGAGGAACACCGACAGGACTCCAATCAGACTGTTCAAGGGCCCCTTGACACATCTGTGATAAGTGAAGTTACAGTAAAGTCAAGTTATACTGGAGGGGGTGGGTTACTGAATTTGGGGGGAGCAGTCAGGGCTGTACGGGCCTTGGTGACAAGGTGGGTGGCTCATATTCCCCACCAGAATTCAGTCAGTCATCGCACTGGTGGTGGAGTTGGAAGTCCATTTGAGGAAATGTGCCCCCAAACTCCTATCAACGTCACCTGTCATCAACTTGAGAAAGAACCGATAGAATCACAATCACGACATGGCAAAAAGCAACAAGCTGGATCTCAATACACAACGAGCTCAACACAGAGAGCTTCAAAATAACTATGAACCAAAACTCTTGTTCTGATTCTGAATCACTCTCGACACATCGTGGACTGAAGGGTCCCTCCGCAGCCATAACAAGCGCACCTGCAAATCCCCGTCCCTATGGAAAGTTCACAGTGACGGTGGCAGGTCCTAACATCTGGACTGGACTAGAAAAAAAAACAAACAACCAGGCTGCAAAGCGATGCTGTCGGAATACCAAACAGGAGGTGAATAAAGATGGAGACAGCAAGAGCTAATTTCATCGATCCTCAGACGAAGTGCGTGGTGCGCTGAGGGGGGGCGCATGCGGGAGATAAAGCAAGCGCTCAAAGGGAACGCCGGCGACACTTGAAGCACTTTTGTTCGTCGGGAACACTTCATTCAAGTGACCTTCATCTGGCATTCACACAGCAAATGGAAAAAAAACACACAAAAAAACAGAGCGCGCACTCATGTAAGAACCTGACATCGTTGGCTTCTTTCACTTATTTCAAGAGACCTTGGATGACATGGAAATGAATGTTCTCCACTAAAAAGGGGTACACTCATATATATATCTTTGCAGTCCATCCTCAGCACCTGTTATATGTATGAAGGGGCTGAACGAGTTGGAGACTATTCAAGCTGAGGAGGGGGGCTCTTTACCAGGTGGGGAGGGGGGTTGGTGGGTGGGAGTAGGACCTAACATGGCCAGCCGACAGCTGCTATATCCTGATGATGGGAAATCCTAATTTAATGGATGTAAAGATGTCATTTAAAGTTTCTTCGCTTCGTAATATTGGTTATTTCCGTGTTTCACCTTCGTCTGAATCACTTCAAGAATATCCCCCCACCCCAAAAAAAAGGCCCAAACTTGCAGGGATCGTACGCTGTTTTTTCCCACATGAATGTCTTCAGACGATTTGCACTCACCGCATGAAAAAGCCCGATGAAGGTCGCTGTACTCACACATAAACACCAAAGAAAACGGTTTGGGGTTTTGACAGATTGTTCTGTCCCTGCTCCGTCGAAAGCCCTGATGTCAGAGCTTCGCCGCACGAACTGCCGCATCACAGCTGACAAATGAGTCCTCGGACGGGCGGCGGACTGCGACGGCAGATGAATGTCCAAATGTGTGGCCGCGGTGTAACTTGGGGGAGCGGTGCGTGGCAATGCAGAAGATTGGATGTGCCCCCCCCCCCAAAACAAATGTCTTCTGTTTGCATTGTGTCGGTTGCATCGGTGCTTTGAGCATCATGCAGTTTGCATGGTCCCTGGTCCCTCAGTTTCGCCCGTGTTACATTTTGATAGAGGCAATTGTGATGGTGGATGTTGATCGAAAAGAACTGACTTTTTACAGCTCCTTTTTTATTTTATTGCACATGAAAATTGCTGTGATGACATCATATTTCTATAGAGAAACCACAAGATATACACAACACAAAGAACCTCACTTTTATGAGTCAGGCTTCTGTGAGCTCTGTCCATCCATCCATCCATCCATCCATCCATCCATCCATCCATCCATCCATCCATCCATCCATCCATCCAACCATCCATCCATCCATCCATCCATCCATCCATCCATCCACCCCCTCCTCCTCCCAACACCTCCCTCCCATGACCTTCAGTCTCACCTCATTCATTTGTTTACTCCCGTCACATCACCTCAAATAACATACACATCATTTTCGATGTTTTCTATAATCAATAAACCTGCTCACGCTTCACTGTGCTGCAGCATGAGCAGAATTCTTTGGGTCAGATCGAATACAGTTGTTGCTTTTTTTCTATTTAACTTTATGCCTAAACGAACGGAAAAGGACATGAGGACTATGCCTGCTCATTTTACTCAGTTCTGCTCACTGAGAAAGGTGATCATTAAGGGTGTCGAACATACATAAGCAGCTGTTCCAAGGAAAAAACTACTTTATGCAACCTTAAAAATTCAAGTAATGCAAATGGAACACATGGGAGATTTGATTTAACCCCTTTCACGACAAGTAAGGTCACACACCAAAGTCACTAGGACGCTGAGGTAAGCTGTTCACTAATTCGCTGAGGTGACTGAGTGGCCTGATTCTGTGTGCAAAGTGCTGAGCGACTGCTGACGAATGGCATCCTACACGCGTGTCACTCAAGCTATCCCGTCCACCTCTCTGCTCCGTCTGCTTGGCAGGCCAGACGGGTGCAGCACCACAAACGCGCCGATAAACATCACAAGCACGTCTTTGGGTTCCGAGGAGAAGTCCCGGAGAGACCCCCTACCACCAAACAGAAACACTCTCGGCTCCAACCAGGAACCCCTTCGCGCCGTGGGCCGGACGTCCCAGCCATTGTGATGAAGTGTTTAACTTTGCTCATTTGTTAGCGATTTAAAATCGTGACAGAACTTTACATTTTTGAGACTCCATGTACATCGGAGCTAAAAGTACAAACTGTATTAATCCCAGCTCAAGATATTCAATAGTTTTGAACAACACTGCACCAAATGTGAAGGAAAAAGCAGTGAGGGAGGATGTGTGGGCACTCTGCTTTGGGGAATTTCAGACTATAAATGAAGGCTGGCCAAATCTTCTAAGTTAAAGCAGTCAGCCTTTGAGGACTGTTGCATATTTTACTGCAAATACAACACATATTTAGGTTTTTAGGGTTGCCTTCTG
Organism: Malacoctenus gilli; assembly: GCA_032164315.1. NCBI lineage: Eukaryota > Metazoa > Chordata > Actinopteri > Blenniiformes > Labrisomidae > Malacoctenus > Malacoctenus gilli. Next base: position 510,561 of record JASSRZ010000072.1, on the reverse strand, counting down.
GGACCAATCTCTCGAGCGACAGTCTTTCACTTTGCTTGCACCACTGCTGCATGTACTGCTAAATGCCAATAAAGTTTGATTTGACTTCAATATTATGAGGATTTGTGAATAATCGGCTGATTTCAAACCCCTGATTCAGCACAAGTTGACAGCAGCGGGTAAAGAAACGTGCACATCAACTACTAAAAAACAGAAACCCCTGTGAGCCAAAGTTATGTGCAGAGCTGAACACAGACCGAACACTACAGTGACTCATCACAGCTCAAAAGTCTCACAGAGTGTATCTTTAAAGAGGGGTGTTTTGTTGGTAATGCCACTGCGAGACACAATACAAACAGCCATTAATAAGACCTTGTGGAGGAATACAACGTAATCCTTTAAAACCAAGCATACAAGGGGCCAATGTGGTGGGAGGAATCGCTAACAGGAGACACCGCACACTGAGGATCTGTAGATGTTTGCTCACAGATGGTCTAATAACGCGACATCTTGAAGGGGATTTGACGAATGAATTGACAAACGAGTACACAGTTTGTACGGTTTGCAACTTGGTCCAGATTTCCCCGTGTGTGTGCGTGTGTGTGCGTGTGTGTGCGTGCGAGTGTGTGCGCATGTGTGTACAGTACAGTTGATCCTTCGCAAGGCGGCAAATGCACCGGTGCGCAAGCTGCTGCAGTAAACACACGCGGGCTTCCCAGACAACACGCTCATCAGGCCGTAAAGAAGAAGTGTAAACACGCACTTTAACGGCGGGTGTACAAAGTGCAGAGTAATAGCTGCAGCCGTGCCTGGATCTGCCTCCCAACCTGTCGGACCAGTTCAGGAGTCATGTGACGTGGCTCAAAGGCACCGCAAGCGAGCTGCCTCCATGAGCACTCCTCTGTCTGCGTGTGTGAGTCAGTCAGTCAGTCAGTCAGTCCTGAGAGACACCAGATGCTAACCAGCGAGCAGCGAGCCACCAGCAGACAGCGCGGTGCACCTAATGCCTCGCTTGGTGCTTACAATCACCTTCCCGTCTCATTACCGGTAAAATATAACGTGGAGGTCAGACTGTGCGAGCCGTGCTCGGCTTGAGCCGCGTATCTCGTTAACCACGCGGTAGCAGCAACAAATTTTAATCACGGAGCTGTTACCGTGGGCCTAATTCCCCTCCACTACCTGCTACATGCAACTTAATCACGTCGGTGGGGGCTAATTGTTATTCCACTCAGCAACAGCAAGCGGGGGTATTGTTGGGAAGATTTTTTCTTTTACTTTTGTGCAACTCTAATCTCTCCTAATCCTTTTTAAGGTCTTGTTTAATGTTTGTTATAAATAGTTTGTACTGAGATTGACCTCGGCACGGAGTGCTTTTCCTCACCCCCCGCCCTCCCCCCATTTTCCCGAGGTGCTTGCGGCTGAGGCAATCACACACCCTCGTCGTCAGGGAAATGAGTGTGGATCAACCCTGGAATTAACTTTTTTCTGTGAAACTGTTGAGAGGGAGGACTCGAATCAACAATCGCCAAGTGCGAAAGGGCCCAAGAAACAAGGGCCGCTGGCCTGGTGTGATATTTTTGAGAGAGGCCAAAAACTGCAGGAGGAGGGTACTGCCCTATGTGGACCTCAGCGAACCCCGGGGGCTACATGAAGAACCAGGACCACCGTGGAGGGCTGAGCCAAAAGTTCAACACAGTTCCGCGAGGCAATAGAGCATATCTTATTAAAATACAGCATCTTGGGAAGTTTTTATACACTTGTTCAACTGCATCAGCCCAACATGCTTTGGTTCTCATTGTTTACATCTGTTGCCATGGATGCAAGGCGTTATCTTCATGCAACTTTTTTAATTTAACTCATAACTGGGGCCAATCAGGAACAGTCAAAGGGCCACAGGTGCTCTTGGGCCCTTCCAGAAAGAGGTGCCAACCGTTACTTTGTGCTGCTTCACCCTGAGCATCAGCTGACACCAGATCAAAGACGGTCATCATCCTCGTGAAGCGGGGGATTTTTTTCAAAGGAGGAGGGAGCAAGGGAGCGAAAGTATGCAAAGGATGAGGGGAGAAAAAAAATGCTGACTCACTGGAATCATGAGGCAGAAGCGAGCGGAGCGCCAGCTGCCCGGGGGTGAGAGCTCGCCGCCTCCCCCCTTCGAGAAGGACAAAGCCAGGCTGCTCCCCGCCAGTGCGTGCAGCCGTATGGCCGCAGCCCGGTAACAGAGCACCGTCTTGTGGCATAGAGGAGCTTCCCTATCTCTCTGTTTTCACATCTGAGTGCAAGACGGACTGATGCAATCTGAAAAAAGCAGTGCATCACCCATCACCCCCCCGTCCCCCCCAAAAAAAGCAGTGCGAGTGAAAAGGGAAACAAAATGGTAAAAAAAAAAAAAACAAAGCTAAAAGTAAAAGCCACTCTCAGGCAGGCAGCAACAGGGACCCACGACTGGAGGACAGGAATAGGTGCGGATAATGCTAGCGACAGCCCCCCAACCCCCCCACCGAACACGCTATTCACCAACACAGTGCTCCAGTCTAGCCCGTAACAGGATTTTGACGGGACTGGAGCGGAAGCCGCACTCTGATGAGGCTTAATTCGATTCCCATAAAACAAAAGCGCACAACCACTGTGATTATATTGTCCGACTCAGCAGCGGTAATGTTGTGTTATCCTCTTTTTAGTTACCCCCCCCCCGCCAACAAAGCTGACAAAAGAGCAGGAAAATCGGGGCCAACGAACACTACTGTGGCATCGCGTGACGCCGCCACGCGGTTGAAACCAGAGCCGCATCGAATTGCCGATCGATCCCAGTGGTACTCGCGTCTCGTCGTACATCAGGTATGAGCTCCGTGCTGTGTAAACGATGCAAACAAAAAACAGCAGGAGCCCAGCAGTCAGTCCTGGACAATTTTACCAAATAAAATAGAGTACATTCTAATTTCAGCACTGTTCATTTCAGCACTCGCCCAAGCAGCATAGCTACTTGCAGTAGTATTGCAAGTTTAAGTATCCAGTTTACAAGGCTCCACAGGCCTATGAAAGGCGGATCAGCCTAGCAGAAGCACCGCCAGTACCCAGAACCTCCAGAAACTCTGACTTAACATGCAAGCACATATGGGCTTTTCAATTTGCTTCGACTTGGTTCCAAGCAATCTGGGCTGAGATTAAAATGTAACAACAGAGTGAAATTGACAGAAAGGGGGGTTGTTCACAAGAATCGAAATCTACCGTTTTTTTTAAACTTGGAGACAGCAACCACACATTTTTTATGATCCCAGGGTCCCATATGTCATGTAAGAATGTCATCATGCATCTGCTCCACCACAACCCTCTGGCTCCCATCTCTGATGTCAACATGGACCTTTAAAATTCACCAGGACCGGAATGAGTGTTCGAGTGTCCATATTTCTGTCAGCACAATAAATCTGATACTACATGTACTGTGTGATCGTGCTGCGTCCACTCTAATTAGACCGTCTCCTCCTTCTTTTACATGTTTGACATCGTTCCCAAACACACAGCAGCTCTCTTCAAGGCCGCGAGGTCACCACCATGTTTTCTCATGCGCGAGTGTGGAATGCGTTTGCCTCTGTGGGAGAGTGGCTCACATAGGAACTGCCGGCGATGCGCAGCTCCTCCAACCTGAGGTTGGACGCGGAAGGCTCCCTTTTGCCGAGTGAAGGGTGATTGATGCCGTCTGGTGGGTGAAGGAGTTCTGACATTAACCACAAAGGTGAATATTTCATCGGAGGGTTGGCAAAAAGTGTCAGAGACTTTGTTTTTCTCTCCCTGCCCTTTAACAGAGACTGCGTATTTAGCCAGCGAGGCAGAACAAGAGCAGAAACACATTCTCATCAACCCCTGGTTGTATCCACTAACCTGTACAATCACGTCTTTGCTTCACTTATATACCTGACCTGACGTTAACTGAATACCACGTGATGCCGTAGCGCCATCACATGAACCCTCTTTGTGGAAGGCTGGGCCACCGGTTACGATTTGGCTGTCGGAGCCGAATACATAACGAGGATCTCAGTCTGTAAAAACAGCAGAAATCTGCGAGTCGACCTTGTACTTTTCGCTCCTGGCTGGTGTAGCGAGCCCCGCGCTTCCTGATTGCTAAAAAAAAAAAAAACTGTTTGCAGCACGCAAGAAAAACTAAGAAGTGAAGATAAATTTAGCCCATTTGAACTCACAATCGCATCCATAACGCGCAAATACACAGGATTTTGTCTTCCGCATCACGTCTCTTGCACGGCCCGTATCCCCCTGAGTGTAGCAGTGCAATTTGAATGTAACCCCATTATCACTGGAAGCAACTATATATAGGGGGAGCGACAGAAGGCAAACACAACAAATGCTCATTGCTGAGGAAATGTCAGCCGTGAATAGAAACGACGTCACGTCAATGCGGAATAAATTCACGACGGTGAGAATTGCGAGGGGGGCCAAAAGAGGAGTTAGATCTGAGGTGAGGCATGTGGTTGGGAAGGAGGGTGGGGTGGGAGGGGGGCATGGAGGAGTCCCCACAAATGCAGGACTGCAGACTGTTCGTTCTCGTGTGTACGTGTGTGTGATTGGCCGGCGGAATCGCAGGCAGGCAGGAAGAGGCGTGCGAGTGCTCGCCGAGCCACAAAAACATGACGGGTCAGGAAACATTTAGCCGGGGCCGACAGCGATGGCAGCCAAGTGCACGACACTGACACACACACACACACACAACTTGTTACGTGCCCCTGTCATCAGTTCCGGTAACATCAGGGTGACCCCCTGCACAGCCGCAGAGCTGATCCACGCCTGCTCAAACTGCTGCTTGCCCAACAAAAGGGGGACGATGACTCAGGTAAGATGGCCACTCCAAGACGGTCCTCCACCACTGCGGGCCACAGCCAGCTGCCCTCATTTCTTCCTCACGGAGAGACATAACAGTGAAAAAAAATGTACACGACCGAGTTATCTTGCTCGCACGAGGAATGATTGCTTCCAAAGAGACACAAGAGTAGCAGAGGGCCGCCTCAGATGCCTCGTGCACGCTCATTTGAATTGCAAATCTTGCTCGGCAGCACGCTGGGCTGTGAAAATCCCGGCAGCACCCTAGGGCGTCTGAACTCGTTCGCAAACGCTGACATGTACGCACTAGTAGCGGGACTCTGCGACCGTGTACAGTAAAAAAAGAGGGAAAGAGAGAGACAGAGAGAGAGAAAGAGAGAGAGAGAGACAAAAGAGGCCAAGGCGAATCTTTCCCCTCGAACCTCGCAAACACAAACACTTGTGCGAGCGCTAATGAGGTGACACTGCCGATGGGATGATGTAATGGCACTCAGAGTGGAGAGGAGGAGAAGAAAAGAAGGCACTGGGTGATAACTTTGGAAGGCGGGGGGGTCAAGGGTAGGCCTGCGGGCTGACACAGCAGTCGCAAGGAGCATGTCCCACGGAACATGCGTGTGTGTGTGTGTGTGTGTGTGTGTGTGTGTGTGTGTGTGTGTGTGTGTGTGTGTGTGTGTGTGTGT
>JASSRZ010000072.1:492174-504975 GCA_032164315.1 Malacoctenus gilli | reverse complement strand
GTGTGTGTGTGTGTGTGTGTGTGTGTGTGTGTGTGTGTGTGTGTGTGCGCGCGCGCGTGCGTGCGTGCGTGTGTGTGAAACTTAAAGTTTGCTCACTGCTGCTGGGTCACTCCTCTTGCTGCTCTCAGTTCCTCATTGACTAAGTGAATTTGAGGCCATGTGTCTCGCCCTGTCCTCTTTCATTCTCTTGCGCTGGCAGAGGCAGAGACACGCCGGAGGGAGCCGCAGGGGAACAGACCGACTGCAGGCCTGAGGTACGAGCGGGCGTGCGGGACTGGTTTTTAATGTTTGCCGGGCAAACGCGAAGCCTCGACGTTGGCCCGGCTCAGGTGTTTACCAACAAGTCAACAAGTGCACAGGTGAATGCAGGTGAACTGAATCTATGTGTTTCACTTTCTCATCGGGGGACTTTGTCCCAGCCACCAACTCTGGCTGTGTATGCATCATGTAGCAGGAAGTGGGGTTTTTTCTTCATGTTTTTTTTCTGTTATAGGCAAATTTGAAAGATTAAAGCGTAGTTCCTGTTTTATCACACAAGAGCTTCTGTGCGGTGCGATGGTGTCAGATCGGTATCAGCAATATTCATTTCAGCTTCACAGGGAACCACAGGGAAGGACAACCAGTGGTGACCCACATCAGCCACTGCAAAGTTGTTGTGTGACTGACTGCTCTGGAGACTCCAACACAAAGTGATGGCATGTCTCCTCCTGTGTTGCTGCTTTTAGCTCTGAAGTATTCAGGATTTTGTATTTGGACAAAGCGCTGTGTTTTCTTGGGGTAAATTGCACAAAGTAATATTTGGAAATGATGCATGCGTCTAATTATGCGTCCTTGAGCTGCTTTTCTCCCGGCTTGCTTTTGCACCGATGGACGAATCTACTGTGGCATTATGAATGACGGGACAATATCTCATATTTGCTCGCGATGCACCTATCCAAAAGACAGTGTAGAATCACGTGTCTCAGGATCGGAGTAGTTAGGCTCAATTCCGTCAACCCACAGCAGACTGAAGTCAAAGCCGTCTGCTGAGAAAGAAAAGAAACCAGATGCGCTCGGTTTGATGTCTGTGATTTCTTCAGTCGTGGCCTGAAACAAATGCTTCAAAAGTGCTTCTCGTTTTCCCAGGATTGCGACACGACTTTTCACGACTTTCCGATACAAAGCGACCAGAAATTGTTGACCACGGGCCTCGTGTCTCGCTCTAATTGGATCCAACTCCGGCCTGCCTGCTGACTCGGTCATGTGATTCCGTCTGCGGTTGGGACAGTCATTTCTTTTACAGTCCGGCAACTCCAAGCTGCCACGATGCTTTGCTGGAAAAGTCTATAGAATCGACCATTGTGCTAACTTTTCACTGAAGAACAAACATCTGTGACATTCAAACCCTTCTGCTTCGTACAGAGCTGATAAAATGGTATCAGCTCTGGCTAAATTCGCATGATTTCACAACAGTTTGCAGTGTAGAGAATGGCTGCTCAATGACGCCCATTGATGGATGGATTAGTTACACGTGAAATGTCAAGCGAGCTAACTTTAAGCTTAATTTTGCCTGATACCCCGACAGATTAATAAAGTAACGCATCATTCCAGGACATTTCTAATTCAATCAGACCGAAATCGAGCAGCGATAGCAGTGACCAGTTGTTCTTTCAAGTAGCAGTGCAACAAATGGGCTACAGAGAGTACAAAGGTTCATGTCGCAACTCTATTGAATGAATCTGCATCAATGACAACACGTGACGAATCCTAAACTCGCCCGGGTGAGAAACGATGAAAACTGACGGGAACGGCCGGGTAAAATTGATCCAATTGTTTGCTCAGGCTGTGTTTATCTGCAAAAACAAATGGCTCCACCTGGCAAACAAAAGAGACATGGAAGCAACTGGGAGCAAACACTGATTTAGCAAACAACATGTTCAATTTAGGTTGATAAGAACAGAAAAAATAAAGTGGTATAATCAACAATAGTTGCAACAGTATGAGTTGGCGAGACACAACAAAGCCCGAAAAGCAGCCAAGCTCATAACACGCTAACCACAAAATTAAACAGACGAGACTGCATTGCTCTGTCTGCTGGATGGAAAGATTTGGAAAAACAGCTGTCTTCAAAGACATAATAAGCCAAGTTGTTTTTTTTTCTCAAATTTCTTCACATGAGAAGAACACACTTCACTAAAAGAGGAAGTCTGCTTCACCAGCTTTCATTGTCAAACAGCAATAATCCCACCACCACACAAAAGCAGAACCTTGGAATTCCTCGTTTTACAGAGATCACTTCCCTAAGGTGGAACGGCGTCAATGATCCTGTCCTCCACTTCCCCGGGATCCAGCATGTTTCTGTGCTGCGTCCTGGTTCTGGGGGCCCTCCTGCCGACAGCCCTCGGCACCACCGCTGGCGTGAAGGTGGAGCTGACCCAAAAAGGTCTTGAATATGGTAAGCGACAAAAAAACAAACAAAAAAAACACCACCTCATCCTGTGAGACTATCCACCTCTCTTCACTTCTAATTTCAATACATTTAAGCGAGGCAACTGGGAATGGTAGCCATTCAGGCCAAGCTCAGATCCATCAAAATCCCTGACATGTCTGGATCGACCAGTGTCTCCCCCATTGGCAAAGTCCAGTACAGTTTTTCGAGGTACCTTGAAAGTTATTAGTTTTAACAAACATTCTTCTGAAGGTAGACGTAACACGTCTTCATGGACACTCATGTCCTCTCTTCTAGCATGCAAATCCAGGATGTGGGATTACCAAGATCTGCCATCAATCTGGTGTCGGGAACGGGGGTCCAACTGTCTATCAGTGATGCCGACATCAGCCTGCATGGAGACTGGAGGGTCAAGTACCTCCGAATAATGTGAGTGGGACCAGACAGTCCAAGCAAAAGCTCGTTCTCTGCCTGAGTGCCTCACCTCTCTCTCTCTCTCTCTCTCTCTCTCTCTCTCTCTCTCTCTCTCCCCACAGAAAGGACCACGGCTCTTTCGATCTCAGTTTGAGTGGTCTCACTATCACTACAAGCGTCGCCATCCAGAGTGATGAGACAGGCCGACCCACGGTCAGCGCTGTCGGCTGCACGGCGTCAGTCGGCGGCGCGAAGGTCAAGTTTCACGGCGGCGCCAGGTTAGCGCGCCCGCCACCTGCGGCCGCCTCGTCTCGAACAAGCTCGTTTTTCCAGTTTGACCTGCCACCTCGCGAGGCCTCTCACCATCACTGTCACTGTTTGCTTTCAGCTGGCTGTACAATCTGTTCACCAGCGCCATCGACAAGGCATTACGCAGCGCGCTGGAGAAACAGGTGAGGGCGCCGACGGGGGCCCGCAAGCACTTAGTGGCAAGGAATTGATCCCACAAAATGACAGCGTGAACAACTCTGAAACTGAAGTTTCTGAGTTTGTTGCCAAAACCATCAAAGATCAGGTTTTGCTGAAATCCATAGTTTGTTTCAACGTTCCGTTCAAGTGATTTGTTGGCACACAACTTTAAAGTAAGACTAAATCTTAAGAGCAGTTAATTGTGCAGCAGTGGAGCACAGATGTGTCCTACCTAATGCTACCTGGCATGAATTGCAGTCTTTGGATTATCCAGAAGAGAATGCCGCTTCAGGTGGGGTCAAGCTGCATCACCAAGTCGCATCATCGATCCCTCCGTTCGTGGTTGAAACAGGGATATTTTCCTGATTAAAGGCCTCCGAAACAGTGTCACCGCATTTTCCTGCTTGATTTTACCCCTCATTAAAAAGTGTAAATTTCTGTAAACCGCTGAGATAAATCATGGATGAGCTCAAATCTGTGGCTTAAGGGAGCACGTGGAGAAAGACTGGCAGCTCTGATCTGGAGCCTGAAATCCTAGCTGAGTTGTTTTTCCATCGTTGCAGATCTGCCCTCTGGTGGCTGACACCGTGTCTGACCTCAATCCCCAGTTGAAGACCCTGAATGGTAAAAAAAAACAAAAACAAAAACCTTCTGGTTTCCTCTATCATTCTGTGGCAGAACCTGTGAATGACAGTGTACCCTGTTATAGTTGTCGCCAAGGTGGACCAGTATGCAGAGATTGAGTACTCCATGGTGTCATCACCGACTATCTCAAACACCTCGCTGGTTCTGAATCTGAAGGTAGAGCGGCGGGAAACCACCGCAGTGTGTTCGGAAGTGCCGGGGGTCCAAAAGTGTCCCATCACATCTCCGTCTTGCAATCTGCTTCCAGGGTGAATTTTACAACATCGGGAAGCACCAGGAGCCTCCGTTCTCACCCACTAACTTCTCCATGCCACCCGGGCCCGACAACATGATGTACATGGGCCTGTCCGCCTTCACCGTCAACTCAGCAGCCTTCGTCTACAACACGGCCGGAGTCCTCAGCCTTTATGTCACCGATGACATGGTAGGCCACACCCTCCAGACGCCCCAGAGGGGACAGTGCCAGCCCCTCTTTGGCCCCGCCAGAACATTGCAGTGAAGCCAAACAGAGCAGGCGAGCCCCAGGACCCCTTTGTGATCTCTGGTGCTAGTCTGGGACACTCATTGGTGGTTGCAAGTCTTCCACTTCTAAGATTCTGTACTTTAATGTGATTCTTTTGCCCAAACACTCACCTTCTGCCCCCCACAGATCCCCAAAAGCTCCCCCTTGCGACTCAACACCAAATCGTTTGCAGTCTTCATCCCACAGGTGAGGATGCTTTACGCCAGAAATGGGCGTCGGAGAGAAATAACGACCTCACACATCTGCGGTCCCTCCCTCCTAGCTCGCCACGCAGTTCCCAGATCTACCGATGAAGCTGCTGGTGAAGACGGATAAAAGCCCCGTCGTCACGTTCCAGCCCGACAGCGCGGCGATCCAGACCAGCTCCGCTGTGACAGCTTACGCCATCCAACCCAACGGCACGCTCTCTCCCCTGTTCATTCTCGGCCTGGTAGGTCGCCGTACTTGCCCGACAAACGTCACAGCATGACCCCTGGGCAAACACCTCAACCCACCCACCCCTTTCCCGACAGGAGAGCAGCGTCAGCGCCAAAGCGTTCGTCCGCGAGCTGAGGCTGGCCGGGGAAGTCACCCTCAACAAGTGAGTCGCAAAGAAAAAAAACCCAGTCAAGGTCAGAAGGGAAACAAAAAAGACTAACGTATGATTTGCCTGATTTGCAACAGAATTGAGATGACCCTGCGCACCAGCTATGTGGGAGACTTTCAGGTGAGAACGCCTGACACAAAGTGACCTCCGACCCAGAGTGTGTGCGCGTGAAGCATGAATAAATCTGTTCTCGGTCTGAAAAGTGCATCATCAACCAGACAGCCACACTGGAGAGCTTCAAACCAAATGAGCAAATGTATAAATTTAGGCCTCTAAATGATGTGAGAGTGAGACAAAATTCTTTAAGTTAGGAAAAGCCCAGTGTAAAGCAAAGGTGTCAATCATGGGGCCAGCGGGCCAATAACAGCCCGCACGAGGGTCCATCCCAACCACCAGGGGATGCCTTCAAGGCAAAAACCAAAGACAATGTGAGTGATCCTTCTGTAATGACTGCGATAAACTCCACACTGGAGTTTTTCACTACTTTTCTGGTTCATTTTTATGTCAAATTGGGCTGGAAAGGTTTGACACCCCATCATAGCGCCACGTACCTGTGAAATGTATCTGGTTGATCTTTGAAAGGCCCTCTTTGGTGTGTTTTCTGGGGGTCACGTTGTTGAGAGGAACACCCCTCCAAGTTTGCTTCACAACCTCAATTCCAACCGACAGGTCAAATCACTGGACAACGTGTTCAACATGGTGGTCAAGATGGTGGTGATACCCAAGCTCAACGGTGAGTCTTTGAGTTCTCACGGTGTTCCGTGCAGGCGGTCTCAGTGAGTCACTGGTCTGAAGTCAGCTCCGCTTCTGGCGGGCAAGGACATCGCAGACTTCTGACACACTCGGATGCCAGATGCATTGAAAGAGTGCTGCATCACGATGTGAGGGGACAGTAGGGGGTGGGGAGTGTCTAATGTTTGAAAGTGTTGGTCCGTGCAGCCCAGCTGGCCCGAGGGTACCCACTCCCCTCCATCGGACAGATGAAGTTCATGAGCACCCAGCTCCACATCCTGAAGGTCAGACATCCCCGCTGCTCCCGAGCTCAGCAGAATACTTAAAAAAAAACGATGTTGAAAAGTTTGAATACTATATCAAACAGAAGTTTACCAGTTGTATATGAGTAATGTATTACTTCTGCATCTCTTGCAAAAAACAGAACAACGTTCAAAGAACCAAGTCGCTAAATTGCTTCCTGTTGCAGGACTACTTGCTGATCGGGACGGATGTTCAATTCATGGGCTGAGCTGCGCGACTGAAAAAACCCTCCCAGAATCCTCTGCGATGCCACGACAACAGCCAATCACAGCCAGACCTAATTGAATGAGAAAGACGGAGCGCCAGTGTTTCTTCTTTTCTTTCCTCTCAGATTATGAAAGTCTTGTGTTGAGCTTTGGTCCATGTTACTTCGGGAGAGGGGGGGGGGGTCCCAGGACGCCATTTACTCAAACAACAGGAGGACTGATCTATGTTTAGAAAAAATACTTCTTTATCTTTCAAACAAGCTTTTTGTGACTTAAATAGTTTAACACACATGCAGTACAAGAGTAGACTTAATGGAGCAGTATTCAGGTCAGCCAGGTGCCAGCGGTGTTCAGGCGCCGTCCCGTTCCGGCGGGGTTACGTTCTGGTACCGCTGGAGGTCAGGAGGTCATCCGGCTGGCGCCACGGATGGGCCTCGGGGGGCGTTGCTGTGTCTCCCAGTGAGCTGTGACGGAGCGCCTGGCCTCTCAGGCTCTGCGAGCTGGCCGTCAGGACCTGCAACGGGGACGCCGCGCGTCGGCACAGTGAAGGGAGGAAAAGGTCGAAGACGGAGAACGGGTGGAGCTCCTGAACATCTGCTCTGTGTGATGCTCCAAAATGTCATCTGGCTCTTTGCTCTGATTTGAACCTTTGATTTGTTGTCAGTCAAGTTAGACACATTTTGGTTTTAGACAAAAAAAATTAAAAAAATCACAAAAAAATGCTTTTGTCTTCTAACTTCTGCAATGTGTTTGAAATTCGCTGAAATACATCTGTATGTGCACCATCACATGACATGCTTCCCACCTTCACCAGCACGTAGTCCCCTGCACTGATGGGGGCGGTGCAGGACTCCTCCCACTGGACAGCAACCTTCTGTTTGGGGAAAACCACTTTCATGTTGCCGTCAGTTCTTCCACACAGGTCCTCGGCCGATCGTTTGCTCTCCTGCGGAGTAAAAAAACAAGGCAACGATGTAGAAAAACGAAGCGTGGAGCTTTGCTTGAAGAGTCGGAGTCGATTCGCGTTTCTCTGCTGCTTGTAGTACTCACTCCCTCCACCAGGACGAGCTGCGTGCTGCCGATTAAAGCAGCGTTGATCCTGGCAGCTTCCTCTCTGAACACGCTGATGCACTCCGCCAGCCGCCGCTGCTTCACCTCAGTTGGCACGTCGTCTTGCAGGCGGTGGAAGGCGTGCGTTTTCTGAACGGGACCACCAAAGACTGCAGGTCAGGTCTGCTGCCACTGACGCAGGTGGGGGTGGGGTGGGCCTCACCTTTCGCATGCTGTAGGCAAAGAGGAAGCCCACGTTGTAGCCCACCTCCGGGATCAGGGAGAGCGTCTGCAGGTGGTCGTCCTCGGTTTCGCCACAGAAACCGGAGATGAAGTCGCTGCTGAGGCTCACGTCTGACGCAGGCGAGAAGGACGATCAACAAGTGTGGGAGCCGAGGCTTCTCGGGACGTTTAAAGACCAGATAATATGCAATAAAATATGTTCTCTGAACACTTAAAACCCCATCAAAAATGAATATACTGGCTTCTATTTTTCATTTCTATATTTCTATAACAGACAAAACAAGAGTCAGTCAGACCAAAGTAGCTTCAGCCACACACACAGAGACGTGAGCACCTGGGATGATCTGCTTGATGTTGCTGACGAGCTCCAGGTAGGCCTCCCTGGTGTACCTGTTCATTTCAGGGAGAGCAAACACCGCGGTGACGCCAGACACTTCCGACCATTCTGCCCCACAAACAACCCCCCACGGTGACTCCATACCCACGGCGCATGTCATGAAGCACACGGTTGCTCCCGCTCTGCGCTGGAAGGTGGATCTGCTTGCAGATGTTCCCCCGCTCTGCGATCAGGTGCAGCACCTGCAAGCGCCAACAAGAGAGCTGGGAAAAGGGAGGCAGACGGAGACACCCCGCGCCGCCCAAAAAAAAAAAACCCACCTCGTCGGGGAAATCCTTTGGGTGGGGGGAGGTGAAGCGGACCCTCATGTTGGGGTCCACGCGCGACACCTGGTCCAGCAGGTCGGCGAAGCGCAGGCCCCCCCGTTTGCTTTGGTAGAGCGTCTTGAAGCCGCGGCTCAGCTTGGTCGGCGCCGAGCTGCAGAACTGCTCCTGTGACACGTCCCTGTAGCTGTTCACATTCTGACCCAGCAGGGTCACCTCCTTCACACCCTGATGCAAGACGCCCAACACACGCACACGCGCACGCACACACACACAATCAAAGGTCAGGATTCCACAAAATACACTGAAATCTCAGGACACTCAGGCTAGTGACTGCCCACTACTGGCTGCCGCAGGAAGTACAACAGGAACCGCTTCTAAGCTCTGGGCTTCGACTCACTTCGACTCATCCCAGACTTTACGGTTGATGACCTCCTTTTCTAACTGGACCCCCCTCCTCAGTCTCTTGGGGGGGGGCTATGAGTCCACACGCTGTGGGTCTGACCTTACCTGGTCAGAGAGCATCTGGATCTCTTCCAGGATGGAGCTGACGGGGCGACTCCGCTCCCTTCCCCGGGTGAAGGGGACGATGCAGTAACTGCACATGTTGTCGCAGCCTCGCATGATGGAACTGAACACGCACACACACACACGTATCATGATATAAAAGTCAGGATCTAGCCTGTGTAACCACGATAAGGTCAGTTGTCACACAGGAACGGTCTGTTCCATATTGTTGCTTTTTAAACTACCTACACAAAGGCACTGTGTCCCCGCGGAGCGTGGTGGACGGGCATGACATCAGCGTAAGTCTCCTCCAGGGACAGCAGCACGTTGCTGGCCTGCTGGCCCCCATCGGCAACCGTCAGGAGGCGCGGGAGGTCCCGGTACGCGTCCGGCCCGGCGAGGACGTCCACCAGCTTCTCCCGCTCCAGGAGCTCCGTCTTCAGCCTCTCCGCCATGCAACCTGCACAGACCGCACCCCCCCCTATCAGTCCCCATTACAGTGTCCCCCAAGGTCCTCCAGACGACAGCACCTGTCCTCGCGTGGCTCACTCACCAAGGATGCCGATTTTCATGGGCGTGCGACTTTTCATTCGCTTCCTCTTCATGGCCGTCAGTTGTTGTAGTCGATTCCAAATGGTCTGTTCAGCCTTGTCTCTGTCAACAAAGAGTGCAGTTGTCTAAAAAAAACAAAACAGCAACATATTATAAAGTAATGCAATCTATAACAACACTACTTCTGGCTGTCATATGGTAACTGATTGTTGTACTGAAGTATACAAAGCAAGTATTTGAGTTTCAGGAAACATCTGTCATAGTTGAGAGCTGCAAAGCTGCTGTCTCTCTGTCCCATAAACAGGAAGACCGTTTGCTTAAGCTCTCCATAATGTTTATACTTTAAAAATATGAAGCATGCAGGACCACAAGTCCCATCATAAGTGGGAAATAACTCTGTCCGTGTTGCCTGCGATGTGTGAGCACTCCTGAACGATGGCTGACTTCTCTTAAGGAATGCAGCCTGCTGCTGTTTTGATTGTTCTGGTCCTGCTGCATCTGGTTGTCATGCTTTTTCTTACCTTATGGAGCACGTGACCAGCAGAACGACATCAGCCTGCAACACACACACACACACACACACACACACACACACACACACACACACACACACACACACACACAAAAATAAACAAACGGAGACAGAGATTGCACAGCAAGCGCTCTTGAACACACTGTGGATGGGTACCTCACTGAGCAACGCAGTGCGTTGGTACCCTTTCTCCTGCAGGATGGACCAGGCGATCTGCGTGTCACTGACGTTCATCTGACATCCGTACGTCTCAAAATACACTGCAGGGTGACAAGAACACCAGTCAAGCATCACAGGGAGGTAGAGGTGTGTGTGTGTGTGTGTGTGTGTGTGTGGGGGGGGGGGGGGGGGGGGGGCTGGTCTCAGACTGACCTTTCCTGCTGTTGCCCATGTGCAGCTCCTCGGGGAGGTACCCGTGTGGTTCGGACACATCTGCACGAGCATCACTGACGGTGTGGGACCCCGGGGGTCCTTGGAGGAAATCCTGAAAGCGGGGACCGGAGGATATCTGACTCTTGAACTCTTCCACGGTGGTCTTCTTCCGTCTTTGGCTCCCAGCGACGATGGTTGCTTCACAGCAGCGTCTGGACAGCGTACACCTGGCAGGTATCCTCTGCTGATGAATGGTAAAGAGGGCCTTTAAAGTTCTCAGGTACTCCATCACTTCCCGTGTTTCCACCGGCTGCAGCTTACAACGGGAATGAATATAATTATTTGCGACTAGCTTTGGCGCTGCATGGCCGTTAGCATGCTGTAATTAACTATCTGTATCCATTAGGTTCCCGAAAGCGACCTGAGAGACGACAAGCAAATGTCACTGAGGCTCGGACTCATGTGCAGCCAAAGATGACGTCTTATCAAGAGAAATCACCCCTCCCTCTGCCAAGGAGCCCCGGCTGCCGTAACCAGGAAGCTAACACTTGTCTTTTTATTATTCAAACACACTGTCATTCACCTATTTGGCATATTTGCGTTACGGCTCGTCTTTTATCAACCCTCCACTCCGAGAGGCCTGAGTTATGGTCATGGCGTAGCATCGTTTCCGCCACCCATTCGACAAACACGGAAGTTAATAAAATTATTATCTTGTGTCAACCGGGGTTTAATCTTCACTGGTACGTCAGTCCTCATGGTCCGTCTCGAAATGTTGTCGACTGACGGAATGATTCCGCTTGAGAAAGAAGGACGAGATCAGTGTCACTCCGCAAATCATGACAAAGGTCGTGATATAATTTCCTTTTTGTTCTCTCTGGGAAATCTACTGACGCAGTCACACTCATGATTGCAAGCTTGCAGAATCCCAAAGCCTGTAATATCATTTTTCAACGGAGTCACATCTCTGCTGTCCAAATAGAAAACCTTTAAGTTAAGTAATAGGCTTGATAAAAGTTAGTTTAAAAAAAAAATTAACAACTAAAACATTCATTCGTTCGTTCATTCATTCATTCATTCATTCATTCATTCATTCATCTCCCTGCTCCAAAACAGCTGCTCCTGCAGTAACCTGCTAATGAGCCATCATTGGATTCAGGTGTGGAGCAGGACAGCTTCTGGGGGAAGGAAGGAAGGAAGGAAGGAAGGAAGGAAGGAAGGAAGGAAGGAAGGAAGGAAGGAAGGAAGGAAGGAAGCCATTCATCCAGCCATTCATCCAGCCAGCCAGCCAGCCAGCCAGCCAGCTCTGCAGGACCTCAGGCAGTGACCCCGGGACTCAACCAACAGGAGATGCACCCAGTCAAGGTGCATGAATGGAATCACTCATCCACTATTTATCAAACTCCAATCATCCAGACTGGAATGGTCCATCAAAACCTCCAGGGTGCTGGAGTTGACCGGGGGGTGGGGGCTTTGCCTGTACCAAGGCTGTCAGGGAAAACCACAAGAAGAAACTTTCTAGAAGATAGAGATGACATGAGAACCTGTTCAGGCTTCTGGGTGTTGGCAGGAGTCGGCATCTCCACAAGTGTTTGCTTCACTCTAATGGTCTGACAAGTTAGAAATCATTTAGGGGGACGTTTATTCAGTCACTCTTTCATTCATATGCTCAGCAGAGGCATGTAGCCAACATGCACCAAACTACCAGTTTGTGTGTGTGTGTGTGTGTGTGTGTGTGTGTGTGTGTGTGTGTGTGTGTGTGCGATCAATTAAACAGGTCCCATGCTTTTATTGTCATATTGTGCTATTGAGGCAGCTCAGCTCAGTTTGAAATGGAGAGAGGGAGAGATGGAGGGAGAGAGAGAAAGAGGGAGAGAGAGAGGGAGAGATGGAGAGAGCTAGAGTGGGAGAGATGGAGAGAGAGAGGGAGAGAGCAAGAGAGGGAGAGAGATAGAGTGATGATGTGTGCAGTGGGAGTGACAGAGAGCCACAGGTTGGGTATAAAGTGACCACGCGGGTGCAGGGGAGACAAACTGCGCTGTATGTGGTGTCTCTCCTGTCAGGGGTTTCGAGGCAGCGTGAGACAATGAGAGCAGAGGGCGCCGAGTGAAGAGGAACCACAGGGGACGCTCACAACTCGCACCATAACTCAAGGTAAATGGACATCTGCAGACGTATCACTCCAGAACACCACACGAGCGCGATGAAATGCTGATCTCAGACTGCTACGAGGGCAGCTTCCTTCTGCAGAGTGATGAGCCTGGTGGGGCTGGGTGGGCTGCGAGATTGTAGTTTCAGCACTTTCATCGCAAAGTGTAATTTCTCCTGCTGTCACCGGTGGTCCACTCCTCTGCCCTCCTCTCCCCACTCGCCTTCAGGACCGGCTGTGGAGCTGATGATGGAAAAAGCTGCTCTGCTTCTGCTGCTTTGGTGCCTGGTCATGTCTTCGTTGGGCTCGCCGCTCTACCCCTCCATCAGGTGAGTCCTGACCAAATCAAACTGATTCTGACACACACACACACACACACACACACACACACACACACACACACACACACACACACACACACACACACACAC
>JASSRZ010000072.1:469658-483900 GCA_032164315.1 Malacoctenus gilli | reverse complement strand
ACACACACACACACACACACACACACACACACACACACACACACACACACACACACACACACACACACACAAACGAAAAAGGAGTGAGGCTCGTGTGGAATCCTGCATCTGTACCTGCAGTGTGGGTTGGCTGTGTGACACTGTGGCGGGACCCTGAGCGCTGACCACCACGGGCACGTGGAAACGGTTGCTTGACAAAGCAGCGGCAGCACTCGCCACACTGAAGGCCTCAGCCAGGGAATCCCAGGACTTCTTACTGAAGATGGAGTTCACCAGCTGGATGACCTGGTCCTGCAGAGAAAGAGAGAGAGAGAGAGTGGGCCTTCAGTCACTTTTGTGGACAAACGTTGCAGCTGGTGTGATCGGACAGACAGAGAGCTCACTTCTTTCAGAGGGGGCTCGATGTCCACGTGGTCCGACAGCGAGTAAGCGGCAGTCACAAACAAGGCAGTTGCCTCGAGCCCTTCCTCAAACTGCAGGTACATGCCACCCAGGTCATCCAAGCGAGCTGTCAGATCCTGAAAATTCACAGGAAAACGGCTCGCATGTGTTTTGACTTTGAAACGTGCGACAATGACACAGCACCCTCTAGTGGCGACTGGGAGTCTCACCTCAATTTCCTCCAGTATGCCTCCAACTTCAGCCTCCTGGGACAGGCGCGACGCCGTCAGCAGTGCTGAGGTGATGCTGGTCAAACACAACTTGCAAGTTACAAATCTACCTCCAGCAATGACTCGACACCACCTCACCCATGGGGCTGACACTTACGCCATGACGTTGTCTTCTTTGTTGATGCGAGCAGTCAGTGCACCGACCACCTCCTGGGAGGTGAGGGGAAGCCCCAGAGAGCTGAGCGCGCTCACGGCCCGATGGATCTGTGTCATGGTGGAGTCCTCACTGACTGCTGCCAGGAGGATATCTCGAGTCTCGTTGGACACAGGAATCTGAATACAGAAAGGTCACGTGTGAACCGTCTGAAACCTTTCACATTCGAATCCACATGAGCAAAGATTGCACTGACTTTCAAGCTCCCTTTGTATCTTAAAGGTAACTAAAAAGATCCAATTACACTGCTTTGGTAACGTCCCTCTCAGAGTCCCAGTTTACTCTCATCACAACCTGAAGCACGTGTTCACCTTTTTGCTCAACTACCAATAACTAGTGAGGAACTGACTTTTTCTGAAAGCACTTTTTCTGAACAGGAAACACAACCTCAGCCTGAACGTCTCTTCAAAGACAAAAAAGTAAAAATGTTCCCATTCCTGAAGCGAAAAACAATCAGTCTAAAATATTGCATGTAAACTTGAAGCTTCAAAACCTGTTTTTTTCTGCACACTGAGCATCAGACCTTTACAGGTGGAAATCAGAGTGATAAATGAGTATATAAAGTCATTGTTTCAGTCTCACTGAGTGAAGACGGTGGGTGGTGTCCCACTGAGACACCCACCTCACTGGACAGGTGGGCGGCAGGGAACAATTGTCACAAGTGTGGGAACACAATGTTCACAATGTCTTTTTTGACCAGCTGAAAAGCAATTGGTCTGCGAGTGCATTTCCACCTGTGCTAACTTGTTGTCCAACACTAATTCAATGGGAATAGTTCACAGTAAATTAATTTTAGAACACTGTTGAATGTGACACTTGTAGGTTTGCCTCAGACATGTGCTCAGCAGCACCACCCAATGTATGAAAGATGGCATTACATTAACCCACCAACACCAGACATGTGGCTTGAGCGAGCGAGGAGGGTTTCATACCTCACATCCAGAGATGGCCTGACTGGCCTCAGCAGCGAAGAAGAGAGAGTCCACACTGGCAGGATCGAGCTGAGATTTCAGGAACTGGCACACATCCTGATGGAACACACGGAGGAGGCAGGTTGACAACCAGAGGAGCAAGTTCACCAAACACACACTCACAGCTGGTTGTCTTTAGAACTGAGGCTGCTTGCACACCAGGCGGGTCTGTGCAACTCGAGCTGAGTTAAGGCTATTTCAAACCTTTTGTTTGGATGACTTTCACATTGCATTGAAAGCAAACTGAAAAATGTCATACTAAAATCCTTGACTGGTTGTATTTGATCAAACCTCAACTTTTAAAAAGTACTGACTCTTTCAAAACATGGAATAGCATTCAAACCTTTAATCAACTTAACATAGAACAATGGGGAAAGCATCAAAGTTTCAGAAAGGATTGACAAATATGGCCAGTTTCTCCACAAATTCAATAGGGGCTATTTTTACATTTGCGGACACCTACTTCAGTCATAAGATCCATTTTGCTAATGAAGTCTTTGGTTAAAGTAACTATTTCTCTGACTTTTGGATTGCAGCCCAAAATAAAATTTAGTTTTAGGAAGTTTTGTGTCGACTGATAAATAATCTTTCATTTTACTGAAACAAAAGAATTAAGCATCTCCTAGCAGTGCATCTCTCCTATTGAGGTAAACACATTTATCATTTATAGCTCAGCTGAAAGTTGTCCTGATTTGACTGTAAAGTTTAAGCCAACCAGATCTTTCAATTAGATGCGTTTTTACGTCTTAGTTCGGTCTGAACTTTATTCAGCGCTTCCCAGTCATTCTCTACCCTCCATAGACTGAATGCAAGTCAGCTCCGTTCAGAACGACTCTCTCACGTTGTGATCAGGGACAGTCGCTCCGAGCTTGGAAAGCCCGACAACCGAGTAGTAGGCTGATTCCAGGTCGGAGAACTGCTGGCTCAGGAGGTTCTGCAGCCGGCCCACATCGGACAGGGAGAGGTAGTGAGCCGGGGTGAGAGCCTGAGCTCCGGAAAGAGCCAAGCTGAGGAGGAGCAACCCGAGCAGCCCTGCCGACATACACACACACGACCGGAACACGTTAAGACAGAAGTGGCTCGAATGGTGAATCGAACAGTGCGCTTTATCTATAAATGTAATAAATTCATTCACAAAGACAGGCTCGTGCTATGAATGCTGCTCTAGCGTTAAGCTAACGTCAGCACCGAGCAGCAGAGCGCGTGCAAAGGGCGCGAATACATTTCTTCCAGTTTATCACAGAAAGGTTTTATAAGCTCCTACACGTTTTGCTGTGACAATAAAAATCACACATAACACTTTTTTCCGATTTTGTATGAATGAATTGCCTTACCAGACCGGTCCATGTCTCGCAGTCTAATGCAGCGTCACCAAAACCATCGACTTCTTCCGGGGTTTGGCAGCGCGAGCTGTCAGAGAGAGTGAACATCCGGGTGACCATCATGTCAAAATAAAAGCACAGCCTCCGCTCTGTAAATGGGGGGAAAAAAATCAAATTGTTTGAATTTGTTTTTAGACGCAAATGTGTACTCAAGCATTTATGTCACAAAATGAACAATTATAGTTTTGAATCCAAAGAGGTATTTTGAAGAGAATTATTTTACTGTACTTAGTTCCTTGTTATATGTTGTGGAATAAAAGCAATTGCAAAAAAAAAAAAAAACTTCATTCACTTAAAATTGTCTCAGTTAAAAAAATAGTATAATTAGGTACAGACTTGCCAATGCAAAACAAAAACTACTCAAAAGGAAAAAAAAACACTCTTATTGTTAGAGAACACGATCATCCCAGTTATTAGCAAGAGCACCACCTCGTGTATAGGTGCAGCAACCACAGGATGAAAGTAAATCAGGTTGCACACATTCGTTTATCCTCTGCTGTTCAAAATACCGTGAAACGACCTTGATATCTGGAAACAACAGAAAAAAAAATCAAAGAAAGGGCAGGAGAGGTGCCATCAAATTCAATGGTATGAGATTATATATGATTATATACAGCAGCACTATGAAAACAAGACAATCATTTTCACAGTTGGCTCCAAACAACAACAATATATTTTCACGAGTGCAGCGGTATACATCCCTCAATGGAACATTGCTATTAAATATGAGAACAGACTGTTTTCCTCTATATACAGTGGAATAAGTAACAATGATTAAAGACATGCAGTGGCTGTAAAATAAGAATGTGAAAAATAAAACGAGAGCCTCTGATAGATGAGACGCTTTCTCAACTATATCGAATCATTAAAATCTAAAGCAGTTGACATTAACTTGGCTCAATATCACTTTATATTGAAAGAAAGAAAACAAAAGATTCAAAACAGACTCCAAAAGCAAAGCTGCATATGAAACACTGAGAAATAGACCTGCACAGGGCAAATAATGCACTGAGTGGTAGCAGAACAGACTATGAGCATCTTGTGGTTTGAGAATTGAAGAAAAGTGACAGAACCACAACAGTGAGTTCAAAAGATGCTGAAGCATCCTCCACTCAGGAGCTGGCAACCTCCTCCAGTGAAGGAGGAAATTGAGGGTAATACATGGAGAGGGGGCACGTCAGCCACCACGAAGACATAATGGCAAGTTTCCATGATGTGTCCTTATCAGGGATCATAGTGAGCAGTGAAATCACATTGTCAGCATCACAATGCAGAAACCCACAGATCAGCAACATGCATCTTGTGTTTCACAGCTTGTGGTTTCTGAGAGACTGACGGATGTGACTTCAAACAAAATAGGAAGTTTTGTATCAAGCAAGAAAAGCAGCATTTATTCACAGGTCGGAGGATGCCATGCCCAAGTCCTCCTGCAACAGACAAGAGGAGCAGTTTGTTTGAACCCCTCCAAAAATAAAAATAAGTTTTACAAACACCGACATTGCGGGTAGGGGTGGGGGGGGTTCAATACTCGAGTGATTATGGACTAAGCAGCAGGAGTGGCTTAAGCCGCTCTGGAGGAAACATGGGCAAACATTAAAGCATGTGAACATTCAGTGAGAACCTCCTCAGCATCTCTTCAAAATACAATCCGAACACACTCGGAGGAACCACATAAAGGAACCAGTGTTCTACTGTCGGAAAGCTTGAGCAAGTGTACAATACTGCAAGTAGTGAATTCGGTTCAGTCTCAGTGTCTCCAGACTATGGGATTATGTATTTTGAGTTCAGACGTCAAGAAATCTTGCAGGCATTGTAGGCACCTTCATTCCACTTTTTTTTTTTTTTTTTTTTAGCATTTCCAGTCAGTCTGAAGTGAGAGGGATGCAAGACTGAAGCAGGAAGGTGTTTGTGAGTCAAATCATCTTAGCCGTAAACAACCCAAAGATTTTCTGACCATTTATGACAACATTGAATTTTCTCTTTGTATTTCACCCTGAAAACTATAAAGCTAACTATGCTTGGTGGTTTTTTTTTTTGTTTTTTTTTTATTCTAGGACAACTTTGCGAGTGTGCCTGTGAATTTCTTTCTTCAATTTGACTTAATGTCACCTCACGTGGGCTTTACAACCACACAAAAAATATTAAATCCAAGGGGCTAATAAAATCACAGGAATGTTTAATGAACACTTTTGAATACTTAGAATGCAAAGCTAGATTGTATTTCACAAAACTTGTCTACATAAATGACATACTATGCTGTTTTAGACTTCTATTCACAGTAAAATGCAGGCAACTGGACAGGTGTTATTTGTACATCTATTCACAGAAGAACCATGGGTTTCAGAAAACAAGTAACTAGCGCACACTAAATTATTTGTGCCACTCTGAAACAAATTCTAACACCAGCCAGAGAGGCACGTCACAGGCCGCACACTTCCAGGCAGTGTCACTTCTTTTTTCGGTCCACCTGGGGGCAGCGTTTACCTTCCAGCCTGCTTCTGGTGGGGTTTTTTTGGCCAGCATCAGTCACAGGTACCACTGGCGCAGGGAGGTGGTCCCCTCTCCTGCTCTGGGGGACACCTGCAGTGCCGGTGCCACACAGCTGACAGACCAGCACCAAGGTGAAGTCTTTGTGAGACTTTGGCTGCGCTTCCTTGACACTGCTGATCTCACGATGGAGGATGTGAGCGTTTGTTGGGGCGATGTCAAGGAAGTGCAGCAACGTCATCTTGCACCTGCGGGAAGTTTTCCGATGAGATGAATAGCACTGGATGAGATAGATCAACCCAAACCATGTTCTTGGTGCCGACAGGATGTGGTTCTGTCTGCAAAACTTCTCCACGCTTAGCAGCGAGACCACTGTGTCAGTGGCCAAAAAATAGCAGATACAGGTCTTTTGGCCTGTGAGGGGAATGTGTATCTAGCTGGACACCTGGTGTTCTTTGTGGCTGAAACCTGTGTACTACTGGAGCAATATCACCCCCCCCCCCCAACCTTCCATCTTCCAGGTCTTTAGGCAGAGGTGTGGCCTAGAATACTGAGTGTAATGAATTTGGTTCAGTCCAAGTGTCTCCAGACTAGGAGGGATGAGGGATGAGGGATGAGGGATACCAACCACAATTAACAAATAGTGCACCTGCCCAGTGGGTGCTTTGATTTATTTAAAAAATCCCACACACATAATCTGTAGATTTTTAAATAATGTCTGTTCGAACTCTGTGAACCTATCTTAGGGGAAGCATTTGCTTTTCGCACCCAAGAAATGTGATTGTTTTCCACACACTGTGTCAATGGTTTCAAAGGGAAAAGTGGCCTCCAATGATAAAAACGAAACAGAAAATATCCTATGAGGCAACAGAAACCAGCACCGTCACTGTATCTTCAGGCAACTGCAATAGGTGACGGCTCGCCCTATAGGGCACAGTAGCTATTTGCATGATAAACCCTTAGCTGGAGGACAGATTATATTAGACATGATGGTATTGAAACAATTAGTCGGAATCCAAACTGAAAGACTGAACAAAAATCTGTCCAGTTACAATCTCAAGAACTGAAGAGATATCTCAGGATTTGCTGTCATCAGTGGATGTTGATATCTGGCAATTTACAATACCAATCATCTCATGTTTCATTGATTATGCAGTAAACAATATGTTTCCAGCGGAAAGTCTTTTTGAACAACATCTTTCCATCCATTTGTCCCAGCAATGGGGGCTCACCTCTGTAACGCATCAAGCTCTCACTTTGTGGGCGACAGCGCCTGGCCTTGTCGGGATTTATCGCTCACTGACGGCTTGTCGGCCATGCTGGTGCGATTGTAGCTGGAAGGAACGCAAATGTGTTGAGTATTGCTCTGTTGTCAAAATAGAGCTTGATTCCTTGCGTTAATTTTGATGCTCCATGCCTTCCCATCATTGTCGAAGTTTACTTTAAGCTCCCGTTTGTTGCAACAGTGAGAAGTTATATCAAGGAGGCTCAAAAGGCAACCTGAGAGTTAATTAATTGATTTCCCATTCAACTCTCAGGGCCCATAAAAAGAGGGTTGCCTGATCCCTGTCATATCTGCACTGAGTGGGGGGGGACTCATTTCAGAGTTTCAGGTTTTCGAATCAATTATATAAAAAAAAAGAAGAAAGAAAACTATTTAATGAAATCACATAATGGAAGCTTCTGATGAATAGTTTGAATTATGCATTTTCAGATCACATTGTGTGTCAGCTACGCCTTTCAGATGGCTCTGTGGTGATAGACGGCCGGGAGCAGACGGCATTCAGAAGCCTTCTAGAATGGCGAGGTTCCGGCTCAGTGACTTCTAACCTCGGCGCCTCCGGTGCACCCTGATGGAAATCTTACCGCGAGCATTTATCCGTTGAGCTACGAGCTGTGTTGAAAACATGTTGTGTTGTCGGCACATCTAAAAAAACTGGCTCCATATAGTTTTGATGTCATACCACAGTGATGCTACCTTTAAAGTTGCATTTCATTGGAAGTATCTTCGGTACAAGTTGCCAGGTTTGACTGCACACACGCTGGCACATTTGTCATTCTTCTGCTGATTGGGATTGGTCATATAGATTCACAACAACACAATTATTATATAGAGTGCCCCGAGACAGAGTCTATTTCAGCCTCGGTGATTGATAGCTTTTTTTTTTAACTGTCAAAGGCACAGCCGTCAGCTACTGAAATGGCATCCAACAGATGTGACAAGCGCTTGTCTTGTACATTGCGCTACATTCAAGCATAAAATGTATCTTTGAAAAAAAAAGGGGGCCTCCTCGTTGTCCATCTCCCCCTACTCTGCTGTAAAATGCACACCGACGCCCACGACGAGAGGAGTGAGAGGGAGCCGGTGCCCGAGGGTGGCGCGAAACAAAAGCCCCCCTCCGGTTGTCAGAATCAATATTGGCATGTATGACAAAGACGGAAGGTCTCTGAAGAGAACCCTCAGATTGAATACGGCGCCAAAAATGACAAGTGACAAGTGAGCCGCTGTCTGCGGCTGACAGATGAGCTAACGACCAGAGACCTCCATGACAGAAGCTCTCCAACACGTCAAAGGGAGGGAGCGCGCTGGGGGACCGGGATGACAGCACCCACAACCACATTAATTCGTCCTAAAAAACACAAAAGGAAACGGCCGCTGAGAGGGGTGGGGGTGGTGGTGGTGGTGGGGCTCTCCGCTCGCTCTCTCTGGGTCTACTTCTGGAGAACAAAGAGCTCTGCTGCTTTTGATGAGGATGGAGGCATGTTTTTAAATTACCTCGTTTCATTTTGTTTTAACTTCACTTCCTATTTGGCAACACTTCTTTTTTTTTTAAACCAGGCTGTGTATTGCAAAAAGACAAATTCCCTGTGATCATTCTTTATTCGAGACCTTAGAATAATGATATTTGACAAGGTGTGGAAACATTCTGAATGGGTAATTTATTTTTCCTGCCTACTTTCAGAGCTGTGCGGTATGGCGGCTTGGAAGGGTCAGCTCAGGGTGAAAGCTGACTTTTTGTTCACAGCACCAAGAAAAAAACTGCAACAACAAATACAAAAGTGTTTCTCTAGTGAAAAAAAGAGAACATATTCCAAATGAGAAAGAAGGAACGCTTTCAGTGTCACATTCTTCTACGCTAGAACAAACGACACCAATGCCTGAAGGGTTTGAACATCTGTACAATTAACATCAATTATGCAAACGTATTGGCAGAGTTAATCGAATAAATATGCCTGATGAGAGCCTTGGAACATGAGCCTAAAAACCTATGTGTCAAAACAAATGACAAATGAATCAATGACATTTAACCAGATCAGCAGGATAAACTGTATTTATCAGAAACCAGTCATCTTTTCACCTCTTCAGCATCCACTTCTTTCTTTTTGTCTCTCTCTCTCTCTATGTGGGCTATGGCACTCTTGCGTGTGTGTCCGAACTGAAACTGACTCGAGCATATTGTAGTGAGAAAGATGGACTGACACGAGTACTCGTAGCGTTTCCCAGTTAGCAACTTTATTGACAACAGTCAATAACTAAACCACCTGTCAACAGTGGCCCAGCCATCCCTCTGACTAATGGCTCTGACAAGGACCTAAACAGAATGAACAGTTGTCAAAGTGTCACAAGGTGACGGGAGGCAGCCTTCTGTGGATTGCATCCTATTGTTTGCAGTGTGTGTTCCTTTTTTTTTCTTGTTTTGCAATCCACAGGAGGTGTGTCTTAGCGTCTAAAGGACCTCCCCCACAATTGAGCTCACCTGGCACAGACAACTGACACACCTGAATAATCAGTTTCACACAGGAGGAAGGGAGGAGAGGTGTGTATAAGGAGGCCTCTGCTTCAAACCAGGGCCCAGAGGAGAAAAAGGGCCAAGTGACTGTACGGAGGTGATCTGTGGGTGGGCGAGGAAGACGTGACCCTGGGAGGGTGCACGGAGTGCTGAGGTGCACCGGGATCATAGACTTGGTGAATTGAGAGCTGCACCATTGCGCCGCCACCACTGCTCCTACTTCTGTTTCGGCAAAGCCCTCCTGTGGATCCAGATTCTCATTTTTATCACCGGGAACCGAGGTGATGTAAAGGATTGATTTTTATTCTGGATGACCTAAAGAGAGAAGACTCCTTTTTTTTAAAAGACTGATTCCGCTCTGCATCCTCTGCCTTACTTTAAAGACTTGTTTTAATTAAACTGAAACTCGAGAGGTGGCTGTAGTAATAAACTACTTCTTAGTGAATTTGAACTTTGTCTCACTCGTCTGTTGCACTACTAAACCAGGGATCATAAGAACCTGTGACAAAAGGAAACATCAATATTACAGAACATGTCCATAAGTAGAGTTTTAAACGTACTCCCAATACTCTGGCCTCATATTCATTCTACAAACCAACTTCCCAGCATGCAACCTCGCACCACATCAACCCAGTGTCTGCGATTTTCTTCTTGATGATCACAATATGAAACATTTCATAATTAAAGGCCTAACCTGACACCAGTTTATCGCGTCTGGACAGATCCGATGCTCTGAACGCATTGAGACAGACGACCTCACAGTTTGGCGCGCATGTTTCTGGATTGTGGGACAGAACCAAAGTTCATTGAGGAAACAAACGCTCATGAATTATTTGCGGAGAACATGCAAACTCCATACTGGCGAGCCCAACCTGGCTTTGAACCCAGGACCGCTACGCCGTGTCACCAGCAGCAGCTGCAGCTTTCCTCATCAGACCCAAATTCTTTGAAGAAGCAGAAATATTAAAACACAGGCAAAAAGCATCAGGGTGTGTAATTGAAAAACCAGATAGATAACTATCAAGTCCAAACTGTGGTCAGTTTCTTACACGGCTGGGGAAGAGATAGCTCTCTTTGACTTCGCTGCAGACTTTACTCACTCAGTTGAGGTTTTTTGTCTGGTCGTTTAGGCTGTTGGCCATCGTCCAGGTGACAACTGTGGAGCTGTCAGAGGAGAAGAGAGTTAGAGCATCAAAGGTCATCTTCCTCCACCACGTGTTGTGACGTAACAACAGAAGCACCATGTCCACAACTTACCACCCCCACGGTACAACACCTGGCTCATGACCCCAGCAGATGTCTCGGCCTCTGTCCTTTGCAAGATCTCGCTCATGACCACAACACCACAAGCAGTTTTACACGGTGAACGGACTCCACTGTGTCCACTGCAAGACCTCAACCCGAGCAGGCCGTTTGGTTTAAAGAGCGCTACATGCATTTTTTGATTGTGTGTATTGTCATTAAGCCTTGAGAGAGGCTTTTGCAGCCAGGGGGGGAGGGAGTCTCACTAAAATCATCCTTTGTTCAGTTGCCATCTCAAAGCTACAACTGAACTCTGCCTCACATCAAATGAGCGCTTCCTCCGTCTTCTTAAACTCAGGCTTCTTCTGTTCTCAGCAGGATCCAAACGTAAGATCTACAAACACCCTTTTTTCATTCCTCCAACTTCACTGATTTTTTTTTCGTCTGAAATAATCAGCTGAAACATTTTCTGAGATCCAAACGGGAAAAACTTCGTTGGCTGAAAAGTGCCCTCGTATCCAATCAGAAATTTGTCTTGGCAATTAAACTCGAGCTTCAAACACTTGTCTGTTCTCTGTTTTCAGAGTGGCCTCGCAGCAAAGGTTCACATGAATTAACTAGTCTTAGAATTGTCTCAAATGAAGTCGGATAGAAAAGCGTGTATGATAGCAACGGACAATGCAACTGCTGGTGAACTACTGACAGCGTGGTGACTTTCTCGCAAAATCCAGCATCTTCCTGAATCCTCTTGGTGACTTTTTTCGGATGTTTGGAGACTGACTTGAGTATCTCTCCGCACACCATCACTTCCCGATGCATGTGCTGCCGGTGCACTGGGTCCCCAAGTACGGCAGGACCGTTTGGCCAAACAACACGAGTGCGCGCACCCCTAGTGACAGTCCAAAGAGACGGGAGATCCACACCGCTGAGTGAGCGAGATGTCAGCAGATTGTACCATGCTGCTACTGATCCTGCCCTGGCAAACTGACAATTATCCTCATTTATCTATGACGTCAGCAACTTTTAGTGACTTTCTTTGAACAGCCAACATTTCTAAGTTGGCGACACTACGTGTTTTATTGTGTCACGTCAAGTCCGATTGAATTGTACCGTTGTATCATGACTTTGCAGTGTTGCGTTTGTCCTTCTCCTTTTTGTGCTCTCTGGATGACTGAATGATTCCTAGGGAAAGACCTACTGAATCCTTCCATCAATCCTTTGACATATTGAGCATGTTGCTTAAAAAAATAAGGAGGGGTTTGGGGTTTGATACAGCAATCACAGCTTCCACCACTGCACTCGAATGTGCCAGGCAGTAGAAAAGCCACTGTAACTCCTTAGCAATCAAAGTGCGTTGCCGCCTTTTACAAATTCATAAACTTCTGTCTGAGGGAAGCAAATGAGGTCACACTCGAGGAAAAAGAATTCGCTCTCAGTGCAAAGAGGGAGGTCAGAAGAATGGTGCACAGAAAATTCACTTAGCATTCTGATTTGTCAGTATCCTTTCAGGCAGGGCGTTAAACAGCTCCCCCCCCCCCCCCCGCCGCATAAAGGAATTCAATTCGTGAGTGGAGCGGCACTCGGGGCCTGCGATAATCACACCGGGTTCAGAAGCCTTTAAGTTCATGTTGTGTTGGAGGCAAACAGTGAAGCGCCGACCTGAAAAAGAAACATCACGCTTTGTCTTTCTCCAGAAAATGCACCCGTCGCTGTCGATCGCCTGCCCGAGCGCCGGAGACGCAGCGGAAACCATGATCTGTCACTTTCAGTCTCCCGGCACATACCTCTCAAGGCTGGGAGAAACAAAGCTGCTTATTGCGTGTCGCACAGGTCACAGGACCTGAGCCGGGCTGAATGGGCTCTTTGTGTTTCCTGTTTCACATTTTAAGCACTTGAATGCTGGACGTTTGCAAGCTCAATCGCCAAAAACCGATAAATAGAAATAGATATTTTTACAGCATCTGTAACACAGCTTGGTAAGTCAGAGCCTGTGTGCTTTGGATCCTGAGCGGTTCGATCTTTGTTACAGTTCTGTACATCTTATTTCCAGACAGGGAATGTTTTATACAACACGTCCAGCCAGTGATGCGTTCAAACTGCCATTCCAGAACCTTTTTTTTTTCTACATCCAGGGAACCTGTCAGGTTCTTCACCGGAAATAAATGGTAAAGGTTTGCAGGCTGCGCAGACGTTCGATGATGGATAGCATCACAGTTACATCTTATTTGTTGATCAGATCAATCAGTGCCGCAGAGCGGGCAGTTTAATGACATTTCCATCTGCCACAGACAAAACTGGCAAGGGGCGAAATGTACCATGAAACTCAATGCTCAACCATGTGGTAACGGGTTTGATCCCACACTTATTACAGCCGCGCCGTCCCATTTCTTCTCTGTTTGTAAGCCTCTTGCCTTATATTCCTGATCTTTGAGGTCACAAACAGCAGTTTACTGAGTGAAGCTTTTGGGCTTTTTCCATCTTGAGGATTTATTTGCCACTTTCCACCATTTTTTCCAAACAAGACTAAATGACACATGATCTTTTTGTCGGCCACCAGTGATTACTTACACCTTGTTGGCTGCAGACAGTTTTGATTTTCCTCACAATGAGGTGGAACATAAAGGGACTGTTCACTGCCAGAGAGCATATTACAACACACAATGTGTGCAGCACTGCCAACTCCGCAGTGAGGAAAAATCAGTAAATGACATCATCACCTGAGTCGTAGGCAGCTTGCCAGGTTTTGGGTCAGCAGCAGGTTGGGCGGCATGCGTGGGACTCTTTTGGTTGGAGGTTTGAGTTATGACGGGATTTGCAAACTGAGGATGCTGATGTTGTTGCTGCTCGAAGAGGTCAAATCGTGCTGAGTTCTTGGTTGGAACCCAAGAGTAAGAAGCAACTACTGTATCTATCAACAGACAGCCTTGATGCTTACAGTGGATTGATTCCGAATGGACGGTGTCATACAGCATTGAAGGCTTTTCTGCGCCATGCACAGCCTGGCAGGGATTTAGGAGAAACTTTGGCACTGTCAAAATGCCAGTGTGTGATAAAAGACACTGTAATATTAGCCATTATTTACATAATCAATCTTCTTTCAATAAGCATTATTGTTTCTGTGTTACATCAGTCGATTAGGTCCCTTCAAATTTGATGAATAGTATTGGTAAATGCAATACAAGTGGTTTGGCGGTTACTTGGGTTATCAAAGGACAGATCAAATGTTTGGGCTCAAGTGCGCATATCCAAAGTTCAGTGTGCGAAAATGCATTTGAAACTGATGTCGGAAACCTCACATTTTAGCGGAGAGTTGATGAGTCAGCAGAGCCGCTCCACCCCATCATCATAACGAAGTATGATTATTTCCACTTCCGTACTAAAAGTTTGGGAAAACGCTTGCTTAATAAATATGGTTGCAGCGCTCAATGGGTTTTGGCAGCTCCCCAGAGTTCCTGCACTGGGTGAAGTCCATTTCACACACACACACACACACACACACACACACACACACACACACACACACACACACACACACACACACACA
>JASSRZ010000072.1:437602-464015 GCA_032164315.1 Malacoctenus gilli | reverse complement strand
TCCAGTCTCATCACCACCTGTCAAATCTGGGAGCAGCTCCCGTGTCTCAGTGCACTCGACGGAGCACAAAGACTTGATTGAAGTTTTTCAAAATGTGAGGTTTTTTTTAAGCTCACTTCACGTGATGAGGGTGGTACTTGGTCTTAAAAGTTCCATTGATGCTGTTACACAGTTATCCAGAATGTTGATTTGAGGGTGAAGAAAAGAGTCATGAAGCTGCAGACATGTTGAAGGAAGTCAAAAGAAAAGGCTGATGTAGTACACGAATACAACCAGAAGGTGTCACTATAGGATATCATTGATTCAGTCGATATTGAAAGATGATCCTGTCAGAATTGCCTGGACCTCCTAAACTCCTTCACACCTGATCTAAACATCTTTGGACTTGTAGGGGAATACCAGAGCGTCCAGAAAGAACCCACAAGGCACGGTGTAACCACGGTAACACCATGCCTGCCGCCCTTTTGACTCCAGCAGGAACCAGTGTTGTATTGTGAGAGCACAGCCAAACACTGGTTCCTTTATCCATCGTGGCTTCTCCGAGTGTGTTCAGATTGTGTGAAGAGATGTTCAGGTGTGTTTTGGGAGGAATTGGGCATGGCATCCTGCGACTCCTTTCGTTTGCTTTTCAGACCTGCGTTTCCAGTTTCTTGTTGTGGCACCAGCGCCCGTGTCTGGTTTAAGAGCCTCTTGGTCAATGTGACATGCTGCCTGCAGCTTCTCATCGTGGCGCTGCATTTGGTCCGCATGTCTGCCTGCTCCATCCGCTCCAGCTCAGTGAGGAGTTTCTTCACCTCTGAGCATGCTGATATGGGAGACCTCCCTGATGGTTTTGGGGTCAGGTCTGCTCTGCTTTCCTCCAAGCCCCTCTCATGGCATTCAGCTCCTGGAACCTCTGTCATTTCAGGGCCTTTCTTTGTTGCCAGAGAGAGACACTAAGGATAAAGAACACTTAACCTTTTTTTTTTTTATTTCTTTCCTTCGATTGCAAAATGTTGTTTGAAGATATAAAAAACATACCACACTACTTATTTACAGACGTGCCAAAATAACACAATAGTCTCATGGTCAATGGTCAGTGCAGATGTCAAACACCAGCTCTGTCTGTTGGATGGGGACCCTCTTCGGTCAGAACAAGAACCACCTCAATCACACCATTTTGACACGAGCACCGATGTCGATTCAAAAAGTTGAACCTGAGCATGCGTACGACTTTAGAACTGTAAAATTACAGACACATTATGCCAAATAAAACCAGCATCTCGTCAGTGATTGCTGAAGCACGCGACCTTGATTTGTCTGCTGACCATCAACAGCCCTCATCAAACCGTGACACATTGAGATGGGATTGCCGTGAGACTCCGCCTCCACCTAAAAGCACTTTTCTCTCACAAATGTGTGGCTGGGCCACATTAGACCATCGGGAACTTGGTCGACCGCTTTGCTAACTTCACATGCAAAATTGGCTTCCTCTCAAACGACAACCAACAACAAAAGTGGGGGGAAAAAACGGTAACAACTAAGTTCTCCGCGTGCATCATGCTGATGTACGTCTAAGGGATCTCAGGAGAGGATCAGGGCTCGGTTGGGGGCATTGGATTTCAACAGAGGCAGCAGGCTCCTCGCTTTCTCC
Source organism: Malacoctenus gilli (assembly GCA_032164315.1). Taxonomy (NCBI): domain Eukaryota; kingdom Metazoa; phylum Chordata; class Actinopteri; order Blenniiformes; family Labrisomidae; genus Malacoctenus; species Malacoctenus gilli. The sequence goes on along the minus strand of JASSRZ010000072.1, from coordinate 462,382 downwards.
GTCATTATAAGCTGGTCTGCAGTCTGCCCACAAGCAATCCTGAGCCAATCTTTAGACATCTGTTGAAAGAACAGGGAGAGCTGCATTCATTGAGGGCGTCAGACATGCAGCGCGTGTTTCAAAGTGTGAAAAGGTGGAACGTACTGGAAGTGGAGGAGTTGTGTTGAGGAATATGGCGCTGTCGCTGGGCCCCAGCAGGAAGCCCTGATCCAGAATATTCTCGTGGCGCTTGCTGCAGAGTGAGGAGGAGCTGAGGGAGACCAGCACGGGCTCCTCCTGAGACTGAGAAAGTAGCCGAGAGTTAAGAGAATTGCCACTCCACTTCACGGCGGCAGATGTTGAACGCACCCTCGCACAGAATTTACCTTCACGCTGTGTTTGGCTTCCAGCTTGGCAGACTTGCGTTTGGACGGAGGCATCCTTTTGCAGTCCAGGACATCCAGCGCCAGAGATTTCCTCACCTTCTTCATTGGAGGGCGATGCTGGAGTCAAGACAAAGCCACATCAGCGCCCCAACAGCCGACCGTTAGAACACCACTTATTCTCTATTGTGTCTCTCTGTCTACTAGTGGTTTTAAAGATGTGCCAGGTCAGGACTGTGGTGGAGCAGGGATTTGGTGAGGCCAATCACATGAACCAGCAATTGTGTGTGAGGAGTCTGACGAGGGCTTCGGAGCACAGGAACCATCTGAGTTACCATTGCTTTGCGTCTTTGCTCAGGTGGAGTGGAGCGAACCACGGCCAAGTCTAACCCCGCCTCCCGCGAGATGACCTCGTTTATGTCGTCCTCCAGGTTCGGAGACTGAGGCTGCAGAGGAACACCCGATAACAAAAAACAAACAAAAACACTGTGTCAGCGTCGACTGGCAACAAACACAGAGCTTCTTCTCGACACCGTGGACAAACACTGACCAGAGGCTGCAGGGGTCCGTACTTCTCCATGGCGTTTTTGAATGGCGTCGGAGTCCGTGGGGTCGTGCAGAGCTCAGACTTGCAGTTGGGTGTTACGAATCTGATGGGAAACAAGATGTGAGAGATGCACACTCACAGCAGGAACCAGAATAAGAATGAATCACAAGCACATCAACACTGTTTGTGTGCTTGTTCTTGTCTTGAAAATTTAACCTCAGCTTCTGATTAAGAACAACAAGCTCTAATAATGTTGGTATGAAAACATTTGATCTTGAGGAGGCACCTGATGGGTTTGCTAATTTGGGCTGAGTTTAGCCTTTCTTAATGATGCATAAGGGGACCTACATGGAGGCATTCTTCCGGTTGAGCGGCGTCTTCTCCCGCTGCAGCGGTGTGGTGACAATGGCTTTCTGGCTGCACACTGGCGTGGATGTGAGGGACGGGTTCTCCAGATCGTGACTGTCCTGCTTAGTCCACATGTTCAGGAACTAACAAACAAGCAACCAAAAGAAACAAACAAACAACAACAAGTGTGAATGCGGACCCCGTGTGACGGCGGGAGCAGTGGGGACAGTGAAGCTGCTGGCGCCTACCTGAGAAGGGGAGAAGGGCAGGATTTTGACTGGCGTGCTCTTTGGTGTCCTGGAGCTGTTGTTCTCTGGGGAGAGGACGATGCGTCTGCAGCTCCGGTGGCTCAGGATGGAGGGCGGCGTGACCCCTCCGGGCGAGATAGGGATGAGCTCCCCTTTGCTGCTTTTGCTCAGCTCCTGCAGGGCACTGCCCTCCAGGCGAAACTGGTGGTGGCGCTCCGGGCTGGGACTCTCCACCGGCAGGTCAAAGGCTTCCATGTTACACCAGCCGTCCAGGTCCTAAGAAAAGAAGGGCTACTTTAACCCTCTCATACAAAAGAAGTGACCGGTAGGGAACGAGGGGCTGGAGGAGCTTGGCCACTCACCCCGTCCACCATGTCCAGCACTTCCTTCAGAGCCGGGCCATTCGGGGAGAGAAAACCAGCACTGTCCACCACCCAGCTGGCCAGGTCCCCGGTGGCGTCGGCCTCTGCTTCATTGAACAGAGTCGACTGGCCCTTTGGAGACGTGAAGGCCTTGGATGGTCCTGCTTCATGGGGGCTTATTTTGGCTGAGGCCATTTCCCCCTGCGGATGGTGGAAAGTAGCAGTTTAGTCAAAGCATCAGTCACCACACAACAAATAAAGCCTTATATTGCTTCCTTTTTAAACATTTTGTCAGATAGCTGTCGTTTACTGCTTACCAAATGACGAATTTTCTGCTCGCCATCCTGAGACGAGCCAGGCAGCTGTGAAATCAGAAGGACCCATCCTGAGTGCTCCAACAAGCTTGGGGACGTTTGAAACGAGAAGCAGAGACGGCACGTAGCGAGGCCCCACCTGTATGTCCTTATGAACACGAGCCAGCAGCTCCTCCAACTCGTTTGGCCTGAAGACCTCCCTGGAGTAGAAGCCCATCTCCAGCTTGCGTTTGATGGTCGAATTCCAGTGATTTTTCACGGCGTTATCCGTCCTGCAAATGGACAGTACGAGATTGAGTCTGTTAACGTCACTTGCAAGTTCTTTGCATCGCATTTATTTGCATGAGGATGAACTCTGAAACTAGAACAAAGGTGTGGAAGTATTCACCTTCCAGGGAGCAGCTTGGCGATCTCGGCCCAGCGGTTTCCCAGCACGCAGTGGGCCTTGTAGATGATAAGGTCCTCCTCGGCAGTCCACGAGGACTTCTTCACGTTGGGGTTGAGGTGGTTGTGCCAGCGCTCTCTGCACTGCTTTCCCAGCCGGCCCTTGAGGTGCTTGGCCACGATGGCCCACTGTTTGTTGCCGTACAGGTTCACCAGCTCGATCACCTGAGTAAAGCAGCGTGGACGTGAATACAGCATTCCACCCCCCCCAGCAAACTATTAAGTGGTAGAAGGTGCGTATTGTGACTGCCCACCTTCTCATCCTCCTCTTTGGTCCAGGGACCTTTAATCAGCTCTGGGTCCAGGACTTTAAACCAGCGGTGCTGACACTGGTGTTCAGAGTGATTCTAAAACAAAAGACAGTAAAAAGAGCTTTTGAAGCTGATTCCTGTTGACTTCAATCACTGTCACTTAGGAAACTTATGATGATGTGCAGGGTCTGACTCACTGGTATACAGCTGGCTATATATTTCCAATCAGTGTTCCCCAGCTTCTGAACCAGCCCTTTGAGCTTGTCATCCTGCGAACAAGCGAAGGGGTTCAGCGCGTTCAGAGAGCCGCGGTGATGCGTTCAGGGTCCGCGCAGACACGACGTTAAAAAAAACAATCACCTCCTCTTGGGTCCACTTCACCTTCACCTTTCCCCCGTCCCGCTGCTCTGCCACATCGGAGTCAGCGTCCTGGAGCATGGACTCCTCTGCATCCTCACTGATAAACACAACAGCTGGGAGGTGAACACAGCTGACAGGCGCGGTGGCGCCGCCGCCGGCCCGCCTTTAAGACGCGGGGGGACAGCCCCAATAATAGCAGCCACCCGGTGCACAGACACTTCGTGGACTTAAAACAGTGATTGACATATTTAAAGACATGGTACGAAAGTTTAATCTGGCTCGGAAAAGGTAAAATCTTTAAGCCATAACGTTTGAGAAAAGGGCGGTACGAGCTCGAGCTAACATTGGAAGTCGATAAAGACGTGCAAAACGACAAACTTTGCTCCGAAGCAGCAACTTGGACATTGTAAAATGACACTTAAACTTTCAAGACTTTGCTGATAAACGTGCTGCTAACGTAGCAGTTATTACATATAACAAAGGTGGGGTTCTTACCCGCGCGGCCACCAGGACATCTCTCCCTCTCTGTTGCTACTCTGAACGGTCACTAGGCGGGTTTTTTTCTGGAAGCGTTAAAAAATGTCCAGTTTGTCGTGAGGTCGCCGATGAAAGCGTGTTGTCCCACACTGTTCGTGGTGGCGGGACTGCAGGGGGGTCGGTGCTGGAGAGCTTTGGGGCTCGACACCGCTTCCTGGTCCCGCGATAGCTACAAGTGTGATTGCCAGCTGGAGCGCAGGGTTCGGGCTGTCCGCGCTTCTCGGTTCCTATCTCGCGCTCTTCTTAGGAGGTAAACCAGGGTGATGACGTGTTGCGCAGCGGAGATGCGCATTGCGTCCACAGAAAGCGCAAAAAACCCGATCCGAAATAATAAAATAAAAATATCTTGTTTCATTTCTTTAAAATAGGGAGGGCTCCTTTATTCATAGAACACCCGACCAGAAATGAATGCGTAAACGTGGTACTATTAAGGAATTATTTAAATAACGCATAGATTTATATGTGGTCCGATACATGTGTACAGTTTGGAAGTAAGCATATCAAAATAATGCTCCATCTAATCAAAAAATAGATAAAGGTAATGATTTTATGTCACGGGATCACTGTTTCGTTTTAACGTTCATGATTTTTGAATTTGGAAATGTCGAAAATATTCATCACTTTGTGATTTTTTTTCCCTCTGCATGGTCAATCTGACCTGCTTTGTATTCCCTCTATTGTCTGTATTCAATTGTGACACAGTTTTTCCATTTAGCTTTTTCACTTACCCACCGTTGTGGTTGTTCATTTGTTTGTTGGTATCTCATTCACTGTTTATTTCACTGTTTTGATGTGATCGTCAAACATCCTTTTTTTATTCTTTAATTTTTCCTCCCGTTTTTTTTAAGAACCACTTATTTTAAACTTTTCAAAACTCACTGTTGGAAAGCTCAAATTCAGTCAGCTTTTTCCCTGAGCATTCAGATTTTCATTGGTTTGTTTCATTTAGTCAGGTGAAGGAACAAAGAAGTCAAGTATTTCCATCCCATTTGAACGTTTCTCTACAGCTGAAAGGAGTTTGAGAAAAAAATAACGTTACTGCTCTTATTTATAAACTTGATGTACAGAAATATGGTGCCAAAAATACCTCAAATTTTTAGTAATGACAGAATTATTTTGTGACACACATGCTTTTAAATGGTGTATGTGTAGAAATAGAAAGGTGTGATCATGTCTAAACTCATCTCTGCAGGTCCACTTGTTCCTCCCTCCAACCCCCACCTGATGACCTGCTCAGCCTCCAGCTGGGTCAATTACCGAAGCATTAAAACCCAGCTGGCACTCACCTCAGCTGGCCTGAAGAAACAATGGAGAAAGCACTTTTCACGAAAGGTGAGTAAACACAGTTCTGTCATTTGGTGGGGACACCAACATCTTCACAACTGATCAGCTCTTAATTTCAAACCCTCAACACTGTTTTCTAGACCTGTATAGCTTTGAGTGCCTGTCTCCATCCGAGCTGGACAGGAAGTTCTATGAGGAGCATAGTTTGCTGTCAGCCATGTCTCTGGAACAACTGTCCACGTCGAGAACTTCAAATGGCACGGCAGCCGAGGCATCTGACGGCAGGGCGTACTTCCAGGCGTTGGACACCATCTCCCCCTTCAGAGGCTTTCCTCTGGGTAGCCTGAACCCCCAAGATGCTGACAACTTCCACCTGGCCGTTCCTCTTCAGGGAAAGTCCTCCACTCCCCAGGTGCTGCTCCTCAAGCCTGCAAAGGCTGCTTGTCAGGACCAGTCCTGCAGCGAGCTCAGTGCCCTGCAGACCTCATGGGACGTGTCCCTGATCAAGTCCGAGAGCAACAGCCCCAGACTATGCATGGAGTTGAGTGCTGCCGAGCAAACGTGCAGTCCGAAACCACAGCTGCACTCTGGACGGGAGGTGTCTAGACTTGAAGTCTGAAGCAATGGCTCCATGTTCGGCTCCTCCACCTTTTCAATCTTGCTTTTCATCACTGAAAACTGCAAATGAGTGCACCTGAACTCTAAGACTTTTTACAGCGATTCTCAGTCTGACGCAGTTTGTGCTGTTTTACAAATCTTAATGCTTTAATAAAAAGTGAACAAATTTTTCTCGTACATTCGTCATAGTTGTAGGCAAATGCAAAGTAACAAAAGTCCAGCGCTATATACAGCTTTTCAAAGGCCATCTCCTGTACTATGTAGATAACGCATTATATACAGTTTTCTTATTGGTCAGGATGAGTAAACGTGTCACGGTGGCGTGAACCGGGCATCTGGCTCCACATCATGTTCCTGCAAGACACAATGTGGTGTTTAATGAAGGATCTTTCTGAAATGGTTGAACCTTTTGAGTGTATTTCTTAAACACTTTCTCACCTGGTTGAGTTTCTTGAACTCCACCACCTGAAAGAAAATGTATTCCAAGATGTGCTTGGCATCGCGCTGCTCTTTGTCCAGCTTGGGAGCCACGCCCAAGATCTCCCCACACTTCCGCACGTAGAACTCCAGATCGTCATCTGTGCCTGTTGAACGCAGCAGGTTTAGAGGAAAGTAAAGCTAGGTCTGAGTGTCTAGCTGTCAATGAATCAGACTTCTCCACAGCACTACCTAAAACACACATTTATTGGTGAGCTGTGCCAGGCGCACTTTCTCAGAGGAGAACTCTTCGTCCAGATCAAAGAGTTCCAGCATGGGAGGAGGCAAGTCGTTTAAAGCAGGCGGGAAGACCTAAAGAAAGAGACAACGGGCAGTTGTGGGGCTATATGCAAACCGCTGCCTCAGATCAAATCTTCAGTCATCATTCCAATGCACATGATCAGGTTGATTGGTTCCGGCTGAAGCTGGACTGAAACTCACTGCTGGTTGTAGCTGAGGCAACGGGGTCTCAAACTGTGGCGTGATCAGCTGGAGGGGCTCGTCTTTCACATTCAGCTGCTTGTACGCACTGGAAGACAGAAGTTTTTGCGTTCTGGTCATAAAGGCAAACCTGGAAACCCACAGTGACCCACTGTTGGTGCGACCCGCACGTTCACCTGATGACTTGGGGCAAAGCGTCCGTGGACAAATTGAACAGAGACATATCAAACTGGGACGTGAAGTCCCTGGGGTTCTCGTCACCCTCCTGCAAACAGACCCGGAGCTGCTCGGACAAGCAGCCAGTGTCGGGCAGCATGGTGTAATCTGTGATCTGGGAGACAAAAGAGACAAAAGACGTGCTAAAGGAGAGTGCTTTAAAAGACAAAGACATTGCTCTCCCCGGGAGTTCTCCAAACTTTCTTACCTCTGGGTCTTCGGCATCTATCTGGTTGAGCTGAATATTATCAGTCATGAGCCACTGGAGCACCACATCCTGCAATACAGTGAGGCAGGTGAGCAAACAGGAAGTGGCAGCATTGGAATTTTTTGAATGATTTTCATGAATAAAATTTCAGATGTTTCCAGGACTCACCATGATTTTACCGTTCTCCTCCTTGTCAATGTACTGGTCGCAGAACATGTGGCAGGAACCCAGAACTGCCAGTTTGCCCGACTCCTTCACAAGACACAACATACATCCTTTAATAATTGATAGGGTGTCTGTAGTATGAAGACCCAGAACTAACCTCGGATCATCTGCACTGTTACCGTGGTTTATTTCCCATTGAGGTGACTTACCACGGAAACTAACCCAGCGCCTAAACTGGTTCTTCAGCAGATATGACAAAGTGCCTACTGACCAATTAGATCTCCTGAAAAATAGTCAGTCCAATGTCCAATCAGAGGACAGTTTAGAAATGAGAGAAGTCAGAGATAGCAACTCCTTTGATTGGTCAAAATTAGCCTGCCTCACTGAGTTTTAAACCAACTTCGTAGTCATGCACGTTTCAAAGGCGGGTGCTTGCATAACTGAAGTCTGATTACAAGGAGACAACCCAAATGTATAAATCGTCCTTCTTACCACAAGCTCTGAATGAAGGGTTTAAAAAAATGATTGGCTGTGCCGCTGACCTTGCCATGATGGAAGGCCAGGACGGGCCTGTTAAGGGGAAAGCAGACCGAGCCAGTGGAGAGGATGGCCGCAGCAGGCTTCATGACACTCAGCGTGGCGCCAAACGGGTACACAAACGTCAGAGCCCTGCGAAAGCAGACGCACAACAGCAAGACCAATGAAAGTAAGCTCCCAGAAATACTGATCGGACACCAAGAGATCAAAGCGGGTGATTTACTGCGTGTTGTTTCCGATATTTTCATCTTCAATGATTCCTGTGACCACTTTGCCGGCAGCGCGGCTGATTTCTCTGAACAGGAAAGAAAAGGGAAAACAAAACAAAGCATTTTACAACTCGAACAAACAAAAACATCACATAGCACTTGTTAACTTTGAATATCATAATATACTATTTCTAAATACCTCCCACAATATATGTGAACCTTGTGAGTAATTATGCAACTTTAATGTTCAACGAGCATACCTATTCAGTACACCATTGGACACGAGAGCCTCCTTTGGATGGAAGTATTTGTAGTACACGTTCCTCACAACAGCGTCTGCAGTGGGTGGAACAGCACAACACCACAGTCATGTCAGCAACGATTATGATACTTGCACGAATCCTGTCGAGCGACTCCTTGCACAGCACTCTGTACACACCGTTGTTGAACATGACTCCAAACTCCTCCAGGAGAAAGTTGATGTTGGTGTCGAATTTCATTTCTCCTCCTTCGCCGAGCATCACCAAGATATTCCCTCCTCCGTCCAGGTAGTTCTTCAGCACTTCCATCTAGGAGAAAAAGAAAAACTGCCATAAAATGTATACAAATGAAAAAAGTGGCAGTGCAGTGAAGACTCGTGTGATAAGATATGGTTCAGAAAATCTGTGACTGGATGCATTTGGACTTGTGATGTCACCTCTGAGGCTGTGAACTTCTCCCTCGGGCCTCCAGTTATCCACAACTTGACGCCCTTCAGCTTCTCCGAGGACAGCTCGTCCTTCATGCTGAGGATGACCGCACATAGTTTGCAATGACAACAAAAGCAAAATGAGCTGGGTGCCCCGAAAGCAGGCAGCTGTCAGTAGCAGTTTTACATCCATGATTTCAGTAAACTATTCCATTATTTAGTTTTAAAAAAAAGTGTATTCAGAAACAGATAGGACATTTTTGACTGTAGCTACTTCAAGTTACCTTGATTTTCTAAACTTTGACAGTAAATAACCAAAAAACTGAACAAGGCTACAAACATAAGAAATCAACATTGTATGATGGTTTGTTTAAGATATATTATGATCAGATTCACTCTGCAAACACATTTTGTACTGCAAGTTGGACAGGTGGTAGAAACACCATTCTAATGTTCGTGTGATGCAGCCCAGCTCAATAATGCAGCTGACTGCAAGCGTCAAACTTCCTATGGAGTTCAATGAGACTCTCTCTGACAATGCAAGTCCAATCACAATATGAGCATCTGATGACAGACAGGTAATAAATAAATCAAACATTGTCATCCCTGGTGCCAGTTAAAAACATATAACTTTACGCGAGCGGTCTACTTTAATGGAAGAAGTCTCGGTATATGCTTCACACACTGCTGCTCACACACACACACACCCACACACACACACACACACACACACACACTGTTCAGAGTTGCTCCACTCGTTACCTTTGGATTTTCCACTGCGCTCGGAGTCTTTTCTGCATGGATTTGTAGCCATTGTTCGCAGTAAACAGCTCTCTTTTGGAAGCATTGAAGATCACAGTGTTGTGCTGCTCTTTCTCCATTTTTTCCTCACGGATCTCTCAACAAACTTAGTGCCTAAACACGTCTATGACTTCCCTAAATGAGGGTTAAAACTCAACATTACACTCGAGACTTGAACTGACTGTCCATCTATTCACCTTTCACACAAAGCAGTAAAACATAGGTGATGCATTATCTCAATGAATTTGCTGATATGAATTTTTTTAAGGAAGGACGCGCTGAAAGCAACAATGAGGCTAACATTTAGCTAGCAGTCAGTACATCACATTTGCGCTCGTTGTCGTTGCCTTTATCGTTCCGACAATATTAGCGATATAAACCAAACCATAGGCCACATTAGTGTTCGGTACTCTGTTCCTAGTTGCAGCCTAATATGCTGATAAATATTGCTAAAGTACCTCAATGCTAATGTTAGCCTTCCTTGAAGCGGTGCAAGTGGTAACTAAGGCCGCTAACGTCATAGCAACCAAGCAGCACGACTGAGTGAGGTGTCAAAATAAGGCACACCAACTTCCGGTAGAGCGAAATTTTTTTTAACATTATCATATTTAAGAGTAATTGCTCACGTTTGATATCACAAGCATCACATCAATATTTTTAAAAAACGATAATTCTGGTACAACTTTACTGACAATCTGTTAAAAATACATGCACACCAAATGAGTTGATGGATGGATAGAGAGATTACTGCTGGAATCATAACTTGCATTTAGAGTGAAAAAAACTCAACAAGTTGATTCGAAAATGAAGATTTTCTCCAATTTCAACAGTTATTCTGTGGTGTTTGGAAACCACTAAGTGAGTCCTGAGGTGTAAAACAATGTGTTGTTTGAAATGTAACTTCATTACTGCTCCACTTAAAGAAAAACAAAAGGCACCATTCTTCTGAAAATTTCTGTCACTTTATTCCAACATGACAGCAAAGTTAAAAGTCTTTGGTTCCTCCTGACCACAAACAGCCAGTGTGGACCAACGTGTTCTACATTCGACCCGACAAAAAACCTTTTATTCCGTTCAGATCTTTTGTGAGACGATTTCAAACAGAGTATAGATGAATGAACAGTGATTAATTGATTAAGGAACATCACAGCAGTTTTTGGAACACAACAATGGCGTTCCCACCAACGTTAGTTGCTGCATGACTCTAATAAATAAAACAAATAAATAGATAGATTGAGGTGAGCCAAAGTAGACAAGTGATGCTAAAATCCTGCACCAGAAAACCGGTACTTCTTTATGTAAGCAAGACCATGATTAAAACAAACAATCACAACAGCTGCAGTAACTCACTGAGTAAAAAAAAAACAAATTTGGATGGATTTTTTTCCCCCTTTATCATGTGCAAAACTTACAAAATCAATTCTGTTCATCCACAACACGTCACACAGTCCCACCCAACCCCCTCCCTTTAATTACACTCTCAGCTAAAGAGGTGAGACAGTCAGTCAGTCTTAAGAGGCTGATCCAGATCGAGATCTGGAGCGGGAGGCGGAGCTTTTGGCCTGGGACTGATGGACTTTAGTGGGGGGCGAGTCCGGGGCTTCAATTCTGCTCCCCGAACGGGATCGCGATCGGGTTCTGGACTTCTTGCTCGAAGGCTTCTCCTTTGATCGACTCCGGGACCCCCGGCCCGCCTTGGCTTTGGATCGGCTCTTGGACCGAGACTTGCCCATTTCCGAGCGCGAGCGGGACTTTTTCCTCTTGGAGGGGCTGTGGTATTTTTGGCTCCGTGAGCCCAATTTCTCCTGAGATTTGGAGCGGGACTTCCTCTTCGACCTGGAGTGGGAGCGATGCTTGCTTGCTGATCGGCAACTGTAAAAGAAGCGTACAAAACGGTGAAGCGCTGAAGAGATGCTGCTTCATGCCAGATTTTCACATTTCTAATCCTAATCTAATCTAATCTAGTCAGTCTATGAACAGGAATCAATCAGAACAGCTTTCACAAAATTCACATTTCATTAACGTAGCTTGCGTTTTTAACCAAAGTATGAAGGTCTACTCAAACTTGTGATGCCTATGTGTTGATATTGAAAAGTACTGTTTCTAAATGGACCTTTTGTCCTATACCTTAATTGCAGGTCATCTCAGAATAAATTCCTAGAAGCACAAGGCAACTTATTTTCCATACGTTTTTAGTATTCCACCTGTTTTAACTATGTTTTGGGATTCAGCACTGGTTAGTTGAGAGTTGTTTGTCCCTCTCATAGTAAAACAACAACATAAAGGTGACCAGACTTACGACTGGGAGCGGGAACGACTGTGAGAACTGCGACTTCTTCCACTGCGGGAGCGTCTCCTGCTGTGAGATCTGAAGGTTCAGGGAAAGATTAATTAATATTTATTTCAACACAAACACATTTATCATTGGTTGCTTGTAATTTGACACCAGCCTCGTCGGCACACCAGGAGCTGAAGAAAAGAATATTTGCAACAAACTGACACAAAAACTCTGTAAACTTGTTCCATGTGGAGCACCCATCAAAGGTCAGAAAACTGATGCAAAGCGCAAGAATAAAATCATAATTTGAAACACTGACTACGAGAATTTCTCGTGACCATTTGCTGAGAAGATTATTCAACAAGGTTTGAGATTCCGGCCTCTGTTACCTGGATCTGCTGCCGGAGTCGGAGCGCCGGCGCCGCGGCTTGTCCTCCACCAGACGGATCTTCCTGCCATTGATGTCGGTGCCGTCCAGTTTGTCCAAGGCCCGTTTCATGTCTGAGCGGGAGCGGAATTCAATGACGCCCTCGTTAGCCCGTGCTTTATGAGCGTCGGCGTAGGTCACTTCGCCCGCTTGGCGCATGAAATCCTGCGAGGGCACAAACGCACAGGACAAAAGAGATCAGCTAAACTAAAAAGTATGCATGGTTCGATATGATTAGTATGTTTACAGAAAGGCACGACTGTTGTCACTGTGCCTCGAACTGATACATAAAGTGAAGACTGCAGTGGAACGTGATAAAAGCGAGTGTACAGAGGTTCAATTGGGATGAGTGCTTCATGCAATAAGCAACTTTGTTGTTAATTTTTTTGAGCGCCTTATGTTCCTGAGGCCTGAAAATCTTTCCCAGGAGTGCAAAAGTCACCAAAGTTCTTAGAACCACCGAAGAGTTCCTCGACCCAACGACTAAAGCAACAACCTTCTGCTTGAATTTCAGTGTTTGTAACTTCACTGGCACATCAGCCTCCTATTTTTAGCAACCTGACTACCTTCCAGTGAGACAGCGCTTGTAGGTCAGTGTTCGGCAGAATGACCAGGGGACCACTGACCTGCAGGTCGGACAGGTTTCCCGCAGGTCACAACCTCCCGCAATCGCTCTCGGGCCTCCTTGTCTTACCTTGAGGTCCTGCCAGCTGCACCTGCTGGACAAGTTCTCCACGATGAGACGGTGCTCGGTGCGCACGGGGGGCCCGTACTTATCCCTGCCCGTGCGGTTCCAGCTGCTGTAGCCGCTGCCTTCAAGGAAGAACGGAAGATTGATATGCAACGTATCCAGGAAGACGTTCAAAAACATGTGAGGAGACCGAACTAAACTAAAAAATAACCAAATTTACTAAAAACTGTTTTTCCTTTTCTTCCCATGGATGTGAAGTCCCGTTGATAATCAATGTCGCCCTTCAGATTAGGACCACTTACATTTGTTTGTCCTAGGTGACACCATGTTTTGCCTCAGACATGAGGACAGTGTGGGTCAGACTGCGCTGATATTTTTATCATTTTTACACCAAAATCAACAGCCATTGTCGACAGTCATTAGCTTAGGTTGTCATTTTTACTACTGTTTGACCAGACAAGGCTTGATTCGCCTCGAATGGAACTGAAAATGATGATTTCACATTTAACTTTGCGTTCAATTTTGTCAATTCACTGAACAGACAGAAAACATCAGCTGTTTCCTAACACTGGCTACCAAACAATCTTTAAGTTTAACAACCCTTTGCTTGGTATTCTAATCCTCTGTAAACCAAGAAGACGAAGGGAACACCTACCAAAAAGCCTGTGTTTTACTACAGAGCACTGGGAGCCAAGTCACTGGCTGAAGTGTATGTTGGCTTGGTCCTCCTCCAACAGTAAAACCAACAGGACTTCTCATCATCACCCTGGGCTATCGGAACACGGATGCGGTCGTCATGGCTTCCGGTCATGTCAACCAATGGTCAAATGGCAAACATCTCACACACACATTGTAAGGGGGGAGGGGGGGAAGCCCAGGTCAAACAGGTCAGGCAGTCATCTTTACCCTCACTGGACTCGGACTCAGCCCTCAGTGGACTCTTTCAAATTGAGACATCAAGCACTTTGTTAATTTAACGTTGAAAGGGACACATCGTTGCTGCACATGTCTTACCTTCACTTTAATCAGTGACACTGGTGGGATTTTGACACACATTGCTTTCACTATTTAGATTAACAAGAAGCATATAACTCGTGTGTGGCAACTGGTGACAGAGAAAAAAAATACATTTAACCCTTTAATCATCTGCTCATCGGTTAGGCAGAACAAATTATGAGTTAATAGGTATTTTGGAATGACTTTCCATGTATTAAATTCATTTTTGTTACATAACTTAACTAAACTTAAAAAATTTGTCTGACTTTATACAAAATTACAAAAAAACCAAATAAAAAACAATCAGTAAAACATATTTTTTGTAATTAATTGCCAAAAAAGAAAATTAATTGAAGTTTAAAAAGATGAAGTGTTTGAAATTAGTTTAAATAAATCAAAGTTAAATAAGGTTAAATTTATTTAATAAAAAAAAATGTAAAAGTGAGATGGATAAATGTTCAATCAGACTGAATAAAGTTCTAAAAATGTTGAAGATTTCTTAGACACTACTTTGTTCTCCAACTGCATGAGCAGAATCCTAAAGGGTCCCTAAAAGTTACAACTGCAGATACCATGGAAATCTTCAGCTTCTCTCCCTCCAATCACAGACGGATGGGAACACCAATGCAGCATGATATAATCATTCGATTGCTTCTCTCACATGTGTTGGACTTACTACGTCCCCCAAAGCCGTGACCATCCCTTCTGGGACCGCGGGCGTGCTCGATGACCACCCGCTCCCCACACAGCTCCTTGCCATTCAGCTCATGAACGGCATCGTCAGCGTCTCGCATGTCCTCGAACTCAACGAAGCCATAGCTGCGGGAAGTTCAGAGTCATGAGGAAAACAACACAGTGTTTTGACCACAGAAAAAAAAACTTGTGTGCGACAGAAACTTCTGGACGTGACAATATTCGCCTATGCCATGTTTTTTCCTCTGTTATATTCGCTGGGATTTAGCCTCAAAGCAGTTGGGTCTTGTGTTCTGCTCTGCTGTCTGTATAAATAGCACTGAGGCTTATTGGCCTCTCATGCCTCCATGCATGCGTTGGAAATAGCAACATGTGAGACAGTGTTATCAGCAGCGCCAGCATAAAGGGAACATATCCCTTTCGCAGATCTATGTACAATACTTTACGATGGCAGGACTTCAGGGCCCTGGCCATTGAAATGACGACAAGTTAAGGAGTCTATGACTGGATCAGTTGGGCAACTCCTGAGACCCTTTAATGCAATGCTGCGTGGACGGTGAAAACACTGGAACCATGACGCTCTGAGCCCTTCTTTCCTCTTAACCTGCATGTCACCGCCTGTGTCTGGTTTGTTTACATCAACCCCTCCTGTCTCCTTTTTCTTCTTGTTTGGTTGCACTTTACAGAGACACATAAAGGGCTGTAATACAGAGAGCAGAAACTTTTTGTCCTGATAGAAGGGTGACAGCTCCTTTTTTTTAATGCATTTTTATGTTTGTGTTTCAAACTTCAAACTTCAGGCATACAGTAAAGCAAAATTCTAAACATTAATTCAGAGGGTTTGCATTGATGAGAAATAATGGACAGCTTTTAAGGTCTTATTTTACAAGCTAAGTTAGAGTTTCTCTAACCATACAACAATATGAAGGGTGTTTGTGGACTGTGCTGTATTTGTTTTTTCTTCCTTTCTGAGTTACTACAAATGTCCTAAATTCGTCCAACACGGTTCACCTCCTGGTTCCATGTTTATAGCTTGCTACATTCACCACAGTCATGCAGCTCGAGCAGCTAAAGTAAGATGAAGCATGAATCGAGGGAAAAGAATAAACTTTTGAACGACTGTCAACATCTGACACTCGATTTTCTGGACACCGAAGCTAAACAGTCGGACCTGGCGTTGGTAAACACGTTTCATCGTGCGTCCGGGGGACCCGCCTCTCGCGCTAACGGTACCGACGCTGACAGCTAGCTAGCCGGGGCTGCGGTGAGCGCCGAGCCGGCTGCGCTCACCCATTCTTCAGGTCGACCTCCAGCAGTCTGCCGTACCCGCTGAAGAACCGCTGGAGGTCTTTTTCCCGGACATGGCAGCTCAGTTTGCCCACGTACACCCGAGGCATGGCTGGAAACGATGGCGGACTCTCCCACAAGTTGGACACAAACTTGTTTTGGGGGGGCGGAGATGCAGCGGACCTGACGGGGAACACACTTCCGGAAAGACTCTCCGCAATAAAAGTGTAACTTTTCCGCTTTGGGACCAAAAACAGTCAACTCAGTCTTGTTTGTGTCCAGTTGTAACATGCTCAAACACATCCACTCGTTAATTTGATTTATGGACGTGATCCGCAAATACAAGAGGCTGTGGTCAGTGCCATGATAAGCAACTCTGCCAAGTCCTTCTGGCAGCCTGGACCCTCCTCTCCTGCTGGATCCCTGCAGCTGCAGATAGCCCTGGACCACCCCCAGACGAATAGCGGTCCTCTGTGGGGGAACAAGATTCAAGTGTGACCACCAGGCTGAGGAGAAACAACCTGACAGCAGTGCATGAGGGCTCACAGACGGAAGCAGACACACCAGGAACAAGAGGAGTAAAATGCTCCCTCAAGAAATTCACATCCAAGTAGGATTCACAAGACCAAAATTGTGAAGTCCATTTATTGTGTCACAATCTATAAGAAATCTCAACCAAACAAAAACTTGAATACATTATATTTTCTTCATTTTCTGTATTGACATTGAAATGCCATTCCTCTTTGTTAAACACAATTATGCAGTCAATTATTTGCAGTTCAAAATTATACACAATGAAAATCAACAGATTATAAAATGAATAAATAGGCCTTATAAAAAAGTGTTGGGATTGATCCTATAGTTTGCTGGGCTGGCTGACTGGATTCACTCTCAGCAACCCTTCCTGGGAGCAGGAGACAGCTAGCACCCCGTCGCGTCTCCACAGTCGGCCATGAACCAGCCCTCTGCTGCCCCCTGGAGGACACAGCAAATGGAACACGTCAGGCTCAAAGGAGAGGGACAGAAAGTGTCTAACAAGAAAAAACCTTAAGCACAAACAATGGAGCTCAGGCAAAACATGAATGAAACTACAGATTAGGCTATGATGCTTAAACTGTGTCCTGTCCAATCAATTAATCTACAAAACATGCTTCATGGAAGTTAAAAGCAGCTTTTGAATTAAAAACTGTACTTTATAATAAAGAATTTTATCAGTGGTGATAGTGTTCATTTGGGGCGCACTGAATTTCCTTGACTTAAAGTGGTTTTTGTGCGTTTATTATGCAAGAGGGATTCGCATGAACAAAACTGTTGTTTATCTGGAAATCTTTCCACCGAGGGATTTACACTGTGGACACGTGTTGCTTGTCATGGCATGACGTAACAGCTATCACCTGACACCTCCACATCAAAAGATATTGAAATGTCTGCTGGTAGACCACTTTCAATTTGTCACAGGAGCCACATAAGCACCACTGTCGGTCTCACTGCGTCGTATTCAGACCATTCAACGCCAACCTTGACAGGCTCTTACGGATGAGTTGTGGAGCACAGACTGACCTGCCCAGGGGCTCTCGCACTCATACAGCATCCACTCGTCGCTGCGGAACATGGTGTGGAACCACAGGGTGTGGTCCAGGGACACCATAAAGCGCGCTCGGAAGCCGGGATAGGGCAGGATCGCCGTGCCCAAGAAGGAGTAGTCCGACACGTATGCAGCAACGCAGCAGTGGAGCTTCATGTTGCCCTCACCTACAGGGACAAACGCACAGCACACACCCAAGATTATGTTATACTGCATAATACAGCCCATCCTAGTTAGACAGGGGACTTTGTTGATGATTATTTTCATTACTGTCTTGGCCAGGCCTGTCTTCAAACTTTGTTACCTGGTGGTTTAAAAAAGCTCGATAATTATATTTTTAAAAAGGGAATGAACACTCTCTGAAGGAGGCCTTGAGTGTGTGTACATGAGGAGCAGGTAGCAACTCTTTCAGAAAACCCAGGTTCAGTAGCTGACTGATTGATACTGAAGCAGCTTTAGCACCTGATCCTTATTTTTATAAGCGTGTCTTAACCTTCTGATTGTCCCTGAACATTTTCTAGCGATGGGAACATTCAGGAACAAAGCCCAGATGGGGACCAATGTACACCACAGGCCGTTTGTGTGCGCAGGGCAATAACGTGCACTTTACCGATGTGTCCTCGCGCTCGCACCCAGAACAGCATCTTCGGCTCCGCCGGAACCAGCGTGTAGAACTGCTTGGGCTTGATCGGCTTGATCTCAATGGGAACTTCTTCAGCCAGCAGTTTGTTCAGGCCGTCTCTCATTCTGTCTGCCAGGTCTGGTTTACTTTGGAGAAAAAACCACAAGTGGACACAAGGATTGGTGTCATACATCTCGGGCATTAATCATAGCGATCAAATGACAGGATAGCTACTGATTTGGTGCAGAAAGACACGAGTAAACGATTTTCACTAAAAAACGCCACGCACACATTCTGTATCTCTGTATTTCTGACACACCAAAGATGTCACGGGTGGCTGGTGTACCTCAGGAACAGGTGAATTATCTCCTCCACGGTGAGCAGGTCTTCAGGGGGAGGGACCTCCGGCATGGTGAACTGGTGCTGCAGTGGGCTTGGCTGCGGCATGTGGAACGACGCCTGGCAGATCAGTATGGGCTTCCCGTGCTGGATGGCCTTCACCGAGCGCACCGAGAAGCTGCGGCCATCTCTTGTTCGGTCCACCTGATATAGCACGGGAATTTTAGGATCCCCTGAAAAACACCCGCAATGTCAAATTCTTGTGCAGTCTATCCGATGATTTTAAAAATCTGAGGATGGTAGCTTGATTTTGCCGTCTTCTCTGGCAACCTCACCTGCTCGCACAAAGTAGCAGTGGAGGGAGTGGGCATAGTGGTCGTCACTAACAGATTTGGCAGCAGCCACCAGGGCCTGACCAACGATCTGACCCCCGAACAAGCGCTTGGTGCGGGGCACCCAGTGGTGCGTACCCCTGGGAGGTAAAAAAACAAAAAAACAAAAAAGAAAGAGAAGAGAAGAAGAAGAAAAAGAAAGCACAACAGTTCGCACTGAATGTTTGTTTGGAGGTATTTTTTCCAAGTCTGTTTTTTCACTTTGTACAATGTTGAAATGGCGTTGGAGCTGTGTCTCTTTTGGGGGATACAAATAGCTTTACACATCCCTGTTAAGACCCCTAACACGGAACTCAGCCGCTGGCTGGACAGGAAGCATTGAGGGGCTAACGAGGAGAAAAGGAAGTAGTTCCTCCCGTCTCACGAGGGAGACGCCATGTAAACATAAAAACAACCGTAAAAACCAATATTTTAAAAATAAAAATCACATGTAAGTGACAGTATCAAGTTTTGAGACGAGAGTAAAACCTAAAACGAACACAGTTAGCAACAAGTATCGGGGTATTTGTATCAAGCCGCACATTGTTTCCACTCATGTTAACCGACTCTGCTGCTTCAGGGGTCCACCTGTCATCTCAAACATGTTCCACGTCCGAGGGAAACTTCTGCCGGGTACCTGTACAAGTCGATGTCGAGCATCTCCAGGTTTAACACGCTGGTCACCAGGACGCTCCTCAGGTCCGGCGCACTCTGCGGCTCCGGCCTGTCGGACCCCACATCTTCACCAGGTTTCCTTGAATCCACGAGCCCACCATGGGCTAAATTATCGGTCGATTCACCTGCGTCACGGGGGCCGAAGACCGCTTTCTCCGCCATGTTTGATTGAGCGCTTCTTCTGGGTTGGAAAAAGGCATGAGCGGCTTTGCGTCCATTAGCGACACCTGCTGGCAGGATGTGTACTGATATCAAGGAACAAGTTGTAAACCGTAGTCTTTATGTTTTAGCTAACGAGTGCTGACTGCAGGCAACATACAGTGACGGGACATCCCTGCCGTTATGACCCAATTTGTTTGGAAGATCGTGCTTTCCCACCGTTTATAAATCTTGGTGAATGCATAATTTTTTTCATTCTGTATCTGGTTCCATGGTGTAATTGGTTAGCACTCTGGACTCTGAATCCAGCGATCCGAGTTCAAATCTCGGTGGGACCTATTTCTTGTACCAAATGCCCGTCGGGCGGGCTGGCAATAGAAAAAGCTTTGCTCTGACCATGTCGTCTTCCCGGGGTGCCAGTCCGATCTTTGAACATAAGTACTACTAGATAAATACGTTGTCCGTGTGCATTGTTTCATACAAGCACATTTTATAAAGTCATTGACTGTGCTCTATTTTTGCACATCTGTGATGACTCCACCCACCATTGCATGTGCCTGAACTGACTACCCTGTTTTTCTTGAATATGTCTTGGTGCATGCAAATAGTTCTGTGAAGTTTGAAATAAAAAACAATGATAATAAAGTAAGGAACAATATCTGTATACGTAAGAATAAGAATGTTTTGTGATGTTATTATAAAGAATGTGAAACATGGATAGTAACATATTGTAAATGTTTAGGAAAAGAAAGCTTATTGAGTTTGTTCCAAATGAGCAATAACAATAAAAGTTACAAAACATGAGTAGCTTGATGCCATTTTTATTACTTAAAAGTAGCTCTCAGAGTAAAAAAGGTTGGACACTCCTGCTTTAGTCAAGTTAAAAATAAGCACAATTTACTATATAATCACCAATTTATATTATGTAAGTATAATATAGATTCAATTTGTTGGCCTCGAAGGAACACTCAATCAAAAGTGTGTGAAATGGCCAAATATAGCACACTCGTAATTGGAAATTACCATAAAACATAAGAAAGAAAGAAAGAAAGAAAGAAAGAAAGAAAGAAAGAAAGAAAGAAAGAAAGAAAGAAAGAAAGAGTCTAAAATGACTGCCACAAAAATCATCAAAATTGATTGAAAGGGATGGCTAAGTGTTAAAAGGGTATCATGAAGCATCCAAGCCCTAACTGAAGTGAAAGAGTTGGAAAGACACCAGAGCAGTCCAAATAAACACAAGGTATCCAGACAACAAACATTCTCTTCAACCCTGGAATCTGCTGGACATACAACAACCTCATAATTGATCAATCCAACGAACAAAAACATAAAACTGCAAAATAACTTGAAATGTACAAAAACCCACAAGATGAAATACACAGGAAATACAATAAGGCACAAAGAGATGAAAGCACCACAAGAAAATCCAGTGAACAGCCAAAAACCAGAGAATATTTTTATTGGTAGAACAAACGTCTAATTCAAGCCTACTGAGTCCTCCATAAACTGATAAACAATTATTGAAAGACATCACAAACGCTTTGAGTGAAGACCCCATCCCTCTCTTTGTAAACAGTTGTGTTGAATACAATTCACCATAGTAACTTTTTCCTTTTGGAGCAGAGTTTTTAATCTCCTTGTTGTTTATTTCCCTCTCAGCTTCATCTTGCCCCCCCCCCCAGACACACACACAAGCTTTGTCACTGTAACCAGAAGCATCAAACGGTTATGTAAAACCCCCGAGTCTTCCTCTGATTTGTAAACCGATGTCATCCGCCCTCGACACCTATTGTCCAGACAATGTGGACTCGAGTTTTCCTGTCTCATGAAACTTTTCATGCCATGTGATGCCTGCACGGTGCTTCTTGCCCTTTATGGACCGCTGGGTGTGGTGGAAAGCAGATCGTCTGTCTTTTGAACGAGTTTAGATTCTTGTCTGAGCTGCAGCTCATTATACTCATTATATATATACATAACAAAATATTTATAGTGATGCAGCCGCTTCCTCACGTTACACGTTTTTTCTGTTGCTGTGATACATAACAGTAATGACGAGGGTGTGTGTTTGAATAGCTAGAAACATGAAGCGGCTAAAATAAGACTTATTCCTGGCAGGCACACTCAGCTTGGTTGATTAAAAAAATTAACAAACAGCCAAACATGATTATCACTGAGATGGGAAGTGAAAAACACTGATTATGAACTTTTTCGACCAAGGAAGATGGATGCCTGGCCAGTCTGAGAACAGGAACTCTACAGAAGTTGTGTTCAAATACATGCATTTTAATATGCAGTTGGTCCCCTTTTTTTGCAGCTCTACCAGTGCCACTGTTGAGTTTGTGATAGATCTCAGAGAGTTTCTGTAAGAACCTCTGTCAGTTCCTTCCGAGGTGTATTTATGAGGCCAGACAATGTGATGGAACAGGAGCAACCACCATCGAACTGTTGTCACCGAGCCAAAAGTGCAGCAGCGGGAACTTGAAAAACAGACTTTTGATAATTCCATATTATAAAAAGAGTAACAAAGTCTTTGTACCAATCTTCAAAACTAAAGAGAAAGAGAGTGAAGAAAGAAGGGTACAAACAGGGAACTGAAAGGCACAAACCTTTCTGTGTGACCATCTCATGGGACCGAAAATTCCATGACAATGCATCAAAACAATGTAGCTGGGAAGCAGCAACAGGACACCTTGCAGAGCAAACAGTCTGGTTGCAGGGTGCCCTGGCACAGCACCGAGAAACTTGGAGAAAAGTCTGGGGTCCGGTTTCTTATTATCTCATCTAGCCTGAAAACTTGATATCAATATCGATATATCAGTATTAGTACTTTTTGATCACCGCTGGAGATTCACTCGTTCGGCTCAGACGCAGTCGCCTTTCGAGGCCACTTCTTCTCTTGCATCTGGAAAAGGTAAGAACAGATTAAAAGGAAGACGACTGAAGTCACAGTGTTGTTGAGGAATAATTCATAGAGAGATGGAGCGTTCTTTGGCAGGAAATACTGCAGGATTATTGCTGAAGCCAAAAGTTATTTAATCACTGGGATTTCTTCATCTTCATCAAAGAAACTAGAGCTTTTTTCCCGCATCTTCTGCTTTCTTTTAACTGACAGTCAGTAATTTTCTCAAAAACATCCTGTGCTGTAGTTTACCAGAGCAGATACTTTAATATCCTACCCATGTTCCCATTTTCTTCGGCTCTTATTTCCAGGGTGTGGACGGTCAGGATGACTCGCCATACACTGCTCTTCGTGGTGCTGCAGGCTTTCACAGGCTATACAGGTAATGTCCCAGAATTTTGTGGATTGGTTGCATGTTTGCATTGGTTTCAATCCAAGCAGTCCACATACGAACATTTCAAGGAGAGAGCCAAACAAATGAAGTACTCGGAAGTGCTACTAAGAGCTTGTCAACAATGCAAGCTCCACTCTGATAAACAAACGACCGAAGAAATCTATGTTAAAATGGAAGCAACATTTTAATTGTTTAACAGAAATGAGCAATATTGCCAAGCAGGGTCAAAGAAAAGAGCTGCACACATTCTCTCTTGGATTCTCCTGTGAACTTGATGAGACTGAAGTGGTAGGATTTTCTCCGGTGCTGTCAGAATGCGGTCAATCAAAGGGCTGAAATACTTCCACGTGGTCAGTCAGGTGCGCTGTAGATCTTCGGGATTTAATAGGGGGATGGTCGGCTAAAATATGCCAGTGCTGAAGTGCCTGTGAAGACCCACAAATGGAGCATCTCGTATATCGAGAGATAATGAGCGGGGTTGAATAGGACTATATTTTATTTCGTGTTTTCACGAAATTCAACTCCCTTGTGTAGTCAAACAAAGAAGTGAGCCATCAGATATTGTGCCAAATGGAAATGGTTGCATTTTTAAAACAAACGCTTGGGAGAAATCATTCTGCTGTGTTTTCGGTGGGTGGGATGAGGACAGACACAGCAGTAGGTCATCAGCATACATAAGATCCAAAAATGCAACTCCATGTCATCAGCAGAAACACGGGGCCCAGAAGGGGATGTGGTTGAATTGCTTCCTGGGGAAGCTGATCTGTACATGGTGCATCTGAAGTCATTGTAAGATCAGCATTTTCTCTTTAAACTTCTCCACACCAACTTGGAGTCTTCTCAGTTTGCCTTGCTTCTGTTTCCGTCAGGTGAAAGTACCTGTGAACAGACACGGTTTTGTTAATCCCGAACCTGGTACTCCAAGAGAGCTGTGTCAAATGCGATGAGTGCCGA
This sequence comes from Malacoctenus gilli, assembly GCA_032164315.1. NCBI lineage: Eukaryota > Metazoa > Chordata > Actinopteri > Blenniiformes > Labrisomidae > Malacoctenus > Malacoctenus gilli. The sequence goes on along the minus strand of JASSRZ010000072.1, from coordinate 438,595 downwards.
CGACTGATTGGCAAGCCAGTTTGAACAGCAGAGAAGGCTTAACAGCAGCTCATTCAAAATATCAAATGTGATATGACACATGTTAATTTTAGGGAGCAATCCCATGGCAATGACGTAGAATGGCCAAAATCATGAAGAAGCAAGTAGCATGCTCAATTCTGAATTGGTATCATTGAATGTCAAGTTGTCTTTGTGATGAATATAAATGTCCTCATGCAATGTTGGAGTGAACTGGCTATGATGAACTCATCTAGACATGAGTTAAGCCCACTAGAGGCTTAAAGAATAAACATCATGGTTGCCTTTTCTCCAAAACTCTCAGGTTCTTTAAATAATGGTTCAAATTGCAAATGTATCTAATATCTTCACAGTTATTCAAACAACTTCTGGTCAAGTAAATCCTGTGAGGCTGACCAACTCAGGCAGCAGATGCTCTGGCAGAGTGGAAATTTTCCAAAATGGTCAGTGGGGAACCGTGTGTGACGACCTCTGGGACCTGAGCGATGCCACGGTGGTCTGCCGCCAGCTTGGTTGTGGCGAGGCCAAATTCGCACCACAGAGCGCAGCATTCGGACCAGGCGTTGGACCGATCTGGCTGGATAATGTTCAGTGTTCAGGGAATGAACTGTCATTAGCAGACTGTCCACATCAAGGGTTTGGAAGCCACAACTGTAATCATGGGGAGGACGCAAGTGCGCAGTGTGCAGGTACCAGTTTGATCAGTTTTACATTGTTTTGTTCAATTCTTCAGTTTTCAGGAAGAAGACAAAAGTTGCAAAATCTCACACTGTGATTGTTGGTAGGTTCATTTGCATAGTGAGAACCAAGCTAAACATTACCTGACTAATTCATAGTTCAAATTTAATTTATTGAGCAGTTTTATTTCTACCTTAGACGATGTTGGATACACTACAATAGCCCCAACTTCAACGGACTCTGAAGCTCGTCTGTCAATTCATTTTCATCGATTGCTGTGAAGGTTTACACAAACTA
>JASSRZ010000072.1:412416-427694 GCA_032164315.1 Malacoctenus gilli | reverse complement strand
TCGCCATGTGCCTTTCTCCCACGCCCCTCACCCGAAGCATCTCGCAGCAGCGTGTCGATGTGGACGCCCGCCGTTGCATCTGATGTCTGTAATGTCCTGGTACACCAAAAGCTGTCTCCAGCGAGCCCTCGCTACACGTGAGCTTCAAACACATTCCAGCAAGTGATTGCGGAATACCAAAACAACTTCAGTTGGTGAACTCAGAAGGGAAGGGGCACTAGGAAGAGCCGAGGCACCTTGACTGCAGGGGGCGCCGTGAAACGAGGAAGCTGGACTTGTCCTTGTGTAAAGTTGACTTCAAATCACTTTTGCATAATGAAAGCAGGAAGGGATCGATAACGTGTCACAAGGGGGGGGAGTGTGACAATTGGACAGTGGGTTATAGATGGCTGTACAATGTATCACGAGGGGACAGAGGTCAGCGCGGTGAGTGGTTAGCCAAGTTATATCACTAGCTCTCTACAGTGGGCCCAAACTGACTCCACAGGAAGAGGAGCAGGTGCAGCATTTTGTTGAGGTGGGCTGGAGGTGCTACAGAAAGACAACACAATATGCAAGTCATGGCAATCAGTCGAATATACTCTGATTATTCTATTTGATTATTCTATGTAACTCACTCACTCGTTTTCTAATGTTTCAAATGTCACAGAGTGTGCCTGAGTTTGTCCCAGCTAACACCAGGTGACGTTTAGCCGACAATCAACCCATGATGTACGAGTACAATTCTGGGAAACATCACTCGGAAAAATGTTCAGTTCTCTCCAAAACGTCTGCATGTCACCCACAAGTAGACATAGTTGGATGCCAAGCATGTGCAGACTGTGTGCCCAGTGAGTGTACACGCATTTTAAGCTGTTTGTTGGTAAATAAATCCTACAACTTCACTGCCAAGCTCCTGCGTTTGCCCCCCTGCTGGCTGCACCTGTGCGTTTATCTGAAGGCAAAGCACGAAGGCGTCATTGGATACATGTCAGATTGGGCTCAGTCTCTTTATAGCTTCTCATAGTGCTTCTCAAAGTGGGCGCAGCTCCTGCACAATTGCCCTTCCCGTGGCTCGCACAGGTGCCGCCTGGCTCAGCGCTGACGGCGGGCGGTGGCGGTGGCCGCGCGGGGTCATAAGGATTCACCTGCATGATCTGAGTCAGGACAGCCGAGGCTGGCTATTGTTTGTGGGGTGACCCCACCCCTGTGTTTGTCTTCCAGAGCAGTCATCCTGCTGACCGCATGATCTGCCCCCCCGCCTCACACCGCAGCAAAAACAAAAGCTGAAGCAGATCTCAACGTCCACCCTGCACCGGTGATTGTCAGGAATGATTCATACTGTACGTGTTGGATTGAAAGAGTCGTGCTGAAGCGAACAGAGCTGCCGTCGTCTGTGGGGGCGGCTGGCACTCGGCGTCCTGTCTGAAGGACTCGCCACTGTGTCGGAGAGCCGCGAAGGGCCTTGGGCGGTACGGCTGTTTGTGCAACATCAGGAACAGAACGGCTGTTCCCACCTCGGTGTGTGTACACGGTGCGGCTGCGGGAGCCGGAGCGGCGGGTTATTCATCTGAGCCGCCTGGCGCTGAATCTGCGGAAACTGGATGGGGACATTGTGTTGTCTCTCAGCGAGGAGCAGCTCGGGAGTGATCGTTTCTCATGTGTGTGTGTGTGTGTGGGGGGGGGGGGGGTGAAGATTGAACTGTCCAACACCTCCACGCCATACTTCCTCTTTGAATGTGATATATTATGCAACGCACACACAATGGAACAACGTCAACCGCAAGCAAGTTTAGTTTCCTTCGATGAGAACATCTCCAAGACGGCGTACTTCATGTAGACGGATAGTGTTTCGCTGAGCGTTTGGCAAACATCTTAGCCACATTCAGCACAAACGGAGTATTCTGCAGTGATATATTTGGTGGGAAACAGGTAGAGTTTCTCAGAGAGGTGAACGTTTTTTCAATCAACTCCTTCATACATTTAAATGCAGTTAAAACGCATAGGGGTTGTTTTTGTGAGATGTTTTGAAGAAGCAGCGGACTGACTCAGCAAATCTGAAGCTGATGTCTCGCCTCACCTAATCTCACCTGATCGATCCAGATGACTTGTGCACTTCTTCTGTAAGCGTTTAAAGATAACAGCCTGAAAAAGCCAAAAAGAGATCGAAAAGTCAAACCTAATTCCTAGCATTGTTTTTGGTCCTGCTTTAATGCTCTGTGCCGTAGTACGGGGGGGGGCACGTTGCATTGATTTATATTACCTAATCGCGGCGCTCTGCAGCAGAATGCAGAGCAGTAGGCTGGCCTGGGACAGCAGAAGGGAACCCTCTGCTGCTAAATATAGCTCTCACTGGCGCAGCACGACCCATAATCAATGGCCTATGTACGTCAGAGCCCCGCTCCCCTCCTCTGCTGTCCCGCTCCCCCGCTGATGGGGAGATTGCATTTTCTCTCTCTCCCCATCCGCTCCCCTCCGATTGAACTATCCCCCGCCCCCTGTCACTGAGCCACAGTTTTGCTGCAATGATCCAAGTCTCCGGGCCTGTCCCGGGTGCGTCGGTGGAAATCCTCGGCCCGCGCGGCCACAGCTCGGGGATGTCAGGATGCAAACGTGACTCCGTAATGGGCTTTCTGTCCAAAAGCGCTGATGTTTCGCCAGTTACATAAAGAGAAAGAACAGCAGATATTGCGAGGTTGCTTCTGATGCAAGGTGGTGGTTGTTGAGGGGTTACCACTGAAGCCGTGGCTTCTGGGTAGAGAAAAGAAGAGTGGTACTTAAGTGCCATCTACGGTTTGGAGGAAACCAGAGCACACTTTGTGCTAATGGAACCCAAATTGTATGTTGTGGATGAACGCCAAGAGTCAACATCCTGGAGGAGCTAAGCCCCCGATGCACCCTGTGCCCCCGTTGTTCTGATTACTGCTACTGAGTGGCCTTGTTTGTTTTCATGGATGAGAATGTAAATGTATTGTAGAAAGAAATTCTAATCTGGGTAATATTTATCTTCTTAACACTAGATGACTCTTCTATGTTCACCTGTCAAACTTTTCTCCTCTCTTTCTGCTCCTCTTATTATTTTTAGCGGAAAATGAGCACAGTTGCTCGCTCCTCTGTAGTAAAAAAAAAAATAGACACAAGGACTGGAGGCTTTTTGTCCTTTCTTATCTTCCCACCAGTGTTCCCGTGACACACAGTCCCACTGTGTGACACGCCTACCACCACTTAGTGTTTGCAAAGAGTGTTGTGGGTGGGCTCGGTTGTAAAACGCTAGATACTCCTTATCCGTTTTATGGGTGCGAGATGAAAAATGTAGACCTGATGTCGAAGAATCTGCTTCAGGCTGTGAGTTATGAGCCTCCAGAGGACTGGAGGATTCATCAGCAACAGCTAAATTCAGGGCTGCGTTCACAGCCCACGGAGAGTCTCCGAAAGTTGGAATACTTTCCTGTTGATTTCTTGAATCTGTATTCACGTTGTTTGGAACAAACCTGGTGTCCAAATTTGCTTTTTACTTCTATTTTTTTCGGAATGCTTCTCCATGTTACTTTCACTGCAAGTGTGGTTCAGGGAACTTGTGTACGAACCAGACCTGGTGACTATTTGGGACACGTTTATTTGCCAAATTGCGTGGCCACACCCAACCTCCAAAAGAGGCCGGCAGCTCGCAGGAGTGATTGAAGTTTTACAGCCTGTCATAAGAATTCGAGATGTTTTTCAAGCGTTTTCCAAGGTTCCAAACTCAACAGCTTTCTTATCTTGACAACAAAATGAAGCTGAACAATCTGCCCTCAGTAGGATTGAGGGCAATTAAGTGATCTTTGGCTCTTTTTGGGGCACTGGAAGATGACTGAGTAGTGGGGTGGGTGGGGCCTTGTGCCTGCTCTGAGGTGGTCAAAATTAGATCTGAACATAAAAACTCACAATAAAACATGTCTGGAATACACACTAAGCTTCTGAATTTTAACTCGTGCTTTTATTTTGAAGTGTGTTTGAGGTTGAATCAAGTTTGTGCGTAGAAATCAAAAAACAAACAAAACGGTTTCTTGTCCTAAAGAACTAAATACTGTCTTTTACATTACACTTTTGTATAGAATTAAAACATGGATGTGCATATGAGTTATCACAAGTTGGGTGGTGGTGGGGGATGTCCATTGCCCTTCCTGGAGGCACTCTGAGGGGCCTCCAGGGACTGAAGTTTGGAATTACTGCTTCCATAATCAAGGAGCAAAGTGCCTTTCTGGAGCGCTGAGGTGGCACAAACATTGTTGTTTTTATTCTACATCATTTCTTTAGCTCTACATGGTAAACCTGTTATGTAACACAAACATCTGAGCCGTGTTTGGGGTACAGCCAGATTAGCTCGTCCGCCCTTCCAGGTTGGGTCCAGACACATGAAGCCCGAAAGATAAGCTGTTTACCGTCGCTCTACCTGACATAACAAGATTACACAGTCGCGTGTATGAATTTTTAAACAAGATGGCTGGTGTTTATATTTTACCCCATGACCCTATGAATTTCAGATTAGCTCTCATGCTAATGCTGTGTGGCGGGCTAACCGACGCACGCCTCGGCCAATGCTCGCGAACGCCACTAACAAGGTGGTTTGTGTTGGCAGGTCTGGGAGCTCCAGTCAGTGTGGCTGTTCCTCTGAGGGGGAGTTTAATGTGGCTTGCTGTCCACCTTGGAGGAACCAAGAATTGGGTATTTCTGGCACTCGGGGGCCCCGTTTCTGCTGACACCGCAAGTCAGCGCGCGAAGCAGGACGGAGTAACGGCCATCGGGGGATCCTCTACACAAATAACTCCCAGTGGCAGCGGCCACGCAGCAGGGGACTGCAGGAGAGCAACACTATTAGCACTGAGGAATCCCACCAGCTCTCAGTTTAAGGGGGGGTGGGGGCAGCCGTTAATCTGTAGTACAAAAAGTCATGCGTGGTGCCTTGCGGGAAGGCAGCTTCCCCTCCAAACGTTGTTACTCTGCGCTCACTTCCACACAATAGCAGTTGCTGGGCAACCGAGGCTGTCAGATGGCCACTGGCTGCTCATCCTCATGGCAGAGAATCGTTACAGTTTCATAATCGTTTTCACTGGACGTGAAATATTAATGTGTGCCCTCCTTGGGTTTCCCTTCCATTTCTCTCCCCTCCTTCTCTTGCCAGCAGGTGAATGAACGTAAGCCAGGGGAAAAGATGCCACGGTGGTGGGCTCAACACTGGAAGAGAGTTGCGTTTCGTATCATCTGTTCATATCTATGAGGAATATTATTTACAAATAAAAGTACTTCAAAATATGATTTCTAAATCAGTGCTTTGTTAACAATTCACAGAAAATCAAAAGGTCCTTGAACAACCTCAGCTGATTTGGGACCAGCTGTTCCTTTGCATCGCGAAGCAGGTCCAAAAGAAACCAGGCTGCTCCACCCGTCACAGGAGGCCGCAGCGTCCCCATAGTAATAAACCTGTTGTGTTTGAAAACTGTTGAGCTGAAACGCCACTGATTGCCTCTCTGAACCCCTTTAAAGCCGTTGTAATTGCGCGACTCGCCCACGAAGATGACATGCATCGATATATCCCAAATCTGTCGTCAGAAAGCCTGGTCACAGTGTTTTTTCCGCCTCTTTTTGGAATTGCACCCTTCATACTCGCTAAGTGAGGACCGAGGGCTGCTGTGGGCGCGGCCGCATTGCTACCGTCTACCGGCCGTCTGCATGTGTGGCAGTTTGGCTGGCATCTGTAATTTGTCGCTGGTGAAAATAGCCCAGAGGTTACACTCCCCATCATAAAACTGCACATGGAGTTTTTACATGGAACGCTCCGCTACGCCACGCAGCGCTCCAATGATGTCTTTTGAATCAAAGGGGATCGTTCCTGCTTTGCAGAGACAAAGCCAGCCCGACTTGCCTCGTCCAGACCGTCTCCAAGCTGTGCGTTTGAACCTATCGAACTCAACATCGTTGTTTTTGCGTTTGAGGCTTCGCACGTTTCCTTCTGGACGCACCTTCTATTTGTGCCACGGAGCAGCACGGTGGCCGGGCGTGCGCCCAGCTCCATTGGGGGCTGGAGCTTGCAGCTTCTGTTGGAGCGGTCAGAGCAGCCGGATGGCAGCGCCTGCGCATACATGGCACAAAGCGAAATCCTCAAATTACATGCTGTCACCCAATGTAGACCATCCCCGTCCTCACAAGCGGTAATTAGCGTTACACAATGGCCCTCTTTTTTTTTTTTTACCCTTCCTCCAACTAGGGCCCTCGCTGCGACTACCCTGTAATCGAAATGTCAGAAGTCTGCAGCCTCCGCGCCCATTCTGAATGCGGCTCCTTTTCTCTGCCTTCCTACCCCCCCCCCCCCCCCCGCCAAATAAAGGTTAGGTCGCTGCTTATCAAAGACGTGACTCATGACACATGCGGCTAATTTTTGTTTTCCTTTCGCATCCACACAGCTCCATCTTGTTGCCTATAAATAAACCTTGGGTTGTGTATTTATTCTCTTATTGTGGCCATTGTTGCAAGGCCTCCCAATCGACAGTGAAAGTATTTATTAACAGGATCAGAAATCTAATTTTAAATAGGTTAGGTCTGCCCAGTTGGTTAATGGATGTCCATCATTGGGGGATATTGATGTTCGGTCAGTGGTTTGTGGACGGTTAGGGTGTTTTCTGGCCACATGGGAGCCATCAAGACATATTGGTACCCAGAAGAGGAACTCTGTCGACTTTGGTGATTTGGTGATTTTGTTGTAGAATGAATGCATCGGAACCACAACCCAAAGCCGGACCCAAACCACCCCTGGCCCCCCCTTTGAAGACTTTTCTCCTCATCTTCGCATTGTCCCACAGCGGTCCTACCGTCTTTTCCGCTGAGCCAGCTTTGGCCCACGGGCCATATGTTTGACAGGCCTCCTGCTGTTTATGCACACAGGTCTTGTGAAACGAATGAAATAGTTTCAGCGGGACAGATTCGTGCGTTGGAAGCGAATCTGTCTTTGGTGCTGCTGTACGTGTTGGCAAATGCCTCCGAAGCCACCTGAAGTGTCGCCCGCGCGCGGGTACCTGATGTTGCTTTCAGCTCCCGCTGTTGACGGCCGGCTTTCCGAAACGTGTGTTTTTTGAAAGCGGGGGCCGGCGCTATTTGAAGTCTCCTCCTCCGCGGTCACGGCAGGACGCTGGAGGAACCAGACTTGATCTCCCGCTTGATCTGTGAACCTGCAGTAAAGGGCGACGCCCCCCCCCCTTCAGATAGGACTGCTGGCTGGATTGATTTGTTGTTTCCACGGCTTCCATGGAGCCTTTGAGTGTTGTCCCCGTTTGCTGGTTGTCAATAGCACAGCAAGTGTTTCAGAAGAACAGCTTTGAAAAGGGCTTGTTGGTGATATGAAGTGCTCCTGGTGATCGCGACGTCTACCAGGCTGGTAGGTGATGCCAAGAATACATACGCACCTCGTGTTCTCCTCGCAGCCTCTGTCTCAAATATTTATGTGACCCAGTAACAGCGGGAGACTCTCGGGCCAATGTGTAAACACAACCGCGAGCATGGTAGAAAAAAGCCAAGCCTCTGGTGGGCTTCTATCCAACAGGGTTCCTTTTAATTATTCTGGCAATAGCAACATCACCTCCCCTTAACCCCAACCCATCCCAAAAAAACCCTTCCTCTCCTTCCACCCCAGGCTCCCTCAGACGTCCGCAGTGCTGCCATCCTTGGGCCCTGTCAATGAGGGGGAGGGGGGGACAGGAGTGAGGGGATTAGGACACACCTCAGTAGGTAGCGGTGGGCAATCCGCCCCGGCCCGTGGCGCCTGACTCGCAACCCCCGCCCCCCGGCTCCTTACAGCCTGACACTCCCATCAGCCCCTGCTCGTACGGGCAGCTCATCACTCTGACACGCCTGCGAGTCCCCCCCCACCCCCCAGCGAAAAAGGAGGAACTTTTACATCCGACCGAGCAGAGTGGCTGGAGCAGTGGTGGTGTTTGGGTGTTGGTGCTTTCAGTCCACCACAGCTCCCGCGTCTGATGGGAACCAAGGTTGATGCGACTGCGTTGGCTGTGGCTGACTCTCCGCTGGCTGGACGGAGGCTGAAAGCCATTGACCCGAAATGTGCTCTGCAGACCACACATCCCGCTATAGCTCTGCTCTATTTAGCGCATCGACCTGACTTCCCATCCCCCCCCCCAGATATTGCCATATCTCCGGTGGTGCTTAGTGAGCCCTCAGTGGTCCCAGCCACAGCTGAAGCCCTCACAGCACACGAGGGTTTTTTTAGTCATTGTTTTCACGGCTGCTGACCGAATGTTTTTGCTTACAAAGAGGTTCCTTTGTTCTGCCTTTGTCTGAGCTCGACTGATTGCCGCTCGGATACAAATGAGGTTATTAAGTCAGATGTAAAGTAGATCAGCGCGGCAGAATGCTCTGAGAGTGGAGGGACTGAGCCGGCAGTGTGGCACGGTCAGCCGGAAGTGGGGTCATCACTTGGTTTCAGAGATGGCCTTCGTGTCCATTCCCTTCCACTGTTTCATTTCTGACACGTAGGCTCTCAGTTTACTCTCAAACTCCAACCTCAAGATGAAGACAGAAGGATACATCCATGCCACTGATGTCTTGTATGTGGGTCGGTCAAAGGGAGGGTTCAAAGGCTGAACTAAACTTGAGGGACGAAAAGAGGGAAAAGCGGACGAAAGCGTAACCTGGAAAAAACTCCGGGAAGATTCGAAAAGCAGCAAAACCTTCTCCCGTGTTTGTCTTTTTTTTTTTTTTTTTTTTACATAATTTGTTTGCAAAATGAACTCCAGTGAGCATACATGTGCTTCATGAACAATCTGTGGATGGTTACCAGCTCTCTCTATGGATCTGTGACCAATCGTTGTTAATTATTGATGCGCTCTAACTGGAGGTTTAGCCTGCTGGTGGAAAAATGGTGGGACTGGTGGCATTGACTTGACTGCATCGCCTCATGCTATAGCTGTACAGCTATATCACACAGTGAACAAACTGCCCCACAAATGTGTTGCGGTGACTTCACACAGCTAAAGCTAGTCGGGATTAATCCCCATCGGCTGAACTGTCGGCCTCTGACTTCCAAACACATTCAAAACGTGTTGCTTCACCGACTCAGACATCCACAGCTGCGACAGATTGATGAGTTTCAATGCCAGCAAAGAGGAAAATAAAGTACAGTACAATCAAGACGGAAATGTCCTCTTCTTGTTACTCAATACAATGCATAGGGAAATGTCTGACTGTCAGTAAGTAGTAAAATTTGGAACTTTTAGCTTGTTCCCGAGTGGGCTTTTGGCTCGTGATGATTTCACACCATCCGACTGACATTTGGAGGCAGGAGCGTGCCAAACTTGTCGAAAAACACCAACATGAGAATGAGAAGACACGGTGGGCTTAAAGAATAACCACAAAATAGCTTAAGTAGGTCAACAAATTGTTTTTTTTCTCTCCCAACTGATTAAAAATGCCGACTCTATCGACAGGTCGTAAACGGTGGCCACTCAGGTGGGCTGCGTCTCTGTCTCGTTTATTCTCACTGGTGAGCAATTTCGGGGGACAGCGAGGTCTGCCGGGACGATTTGGAGGACATAAAGAGTGAGGAAGCCTCACGGACTCGCTGCCAGCTCCACAAACTGTCCGTCCGCCTGGGTAATATGAAGGATGTGGGTCACGCTGGCCGGGGAAAAGACATCGTGTTCCCGCTAAATGCGACGTCCCCTCGCTCGGCGCTCGAGCTGCTCAGGATGGAACTCCGGGTCCCGCCTCCTTCTCTCCCAGGCCTTTTTCCGCATTTTGTTCCCCTCATTCAGCTCATGAAGTCACCCCAATCTTACCGACCAACTTCTAAAAGCGGGTGGCGTTTTTCTCGGTTCGCTTTTCGTCATTGGAGTCGCGACTGGTTAGTGCTTCTCGTTGAGAGCAGACAAAGGCAGGGTGAGCTCGTTAGCCTGAGCACCGATCCAGTTTCTGGTTATTGTTTCGATCTGATCCACTGGATTTTATAAATATTTGGAACTATTTAAGATTTCTTTCTTTCTGCCTTTTAAATTTGCTGACTTGATTTTATATAATTCTGTATAGTGTTATTACAAAGTAAGCTCACAATAAACTGAACATTAAAAAAAAGGAGTTTGGACTCTCTAAGGCTAAGATTAAAGGGTTCATTCTGTGTTTTTCTAATCAAGTAACTGAACCAGGCGACCTTTGCGCCCCAGTATCATTCGAGGTCACCTTGATCAATAAAGTCTCTCAGGACGACACGGAGGCTTGGAATTGATCGAGTCTCTCGTTGAAGGATTGCAGATCTGGAAGTATATCATATCTTCCATGTGTGTTTCTAATGAGGCGTGTTGGGGTTTTTTTGCTCAGAGTGCCTGCTGCTTTGACAGCTGGGTGGGATTGGCCCCGGGTGCTTGGGTGGTGGGGTGGGGGTAGCCATTTATCTCACAAAGCCATGTGAGGAATCCTGAAATTGTGAACACGTCGAACTGACCAGCGGACGCTGGTCAAGCCAGTCAGGGCCAAACCAGCCCTGGAGCCGCCGTCAGACACCAGCAAGTGGCAATAATGCATCCGTTTTGTCGTCTCATCAACACCATGGTCACAAAACCCCTATTATTTGTGCTTTAAAAACCTCTACATGGCTGTATTAATTCTGCAGAAGAAGCTGATGTGCTTTGATCTACACTTTGCAGACAACCCTTAAAGATACTTTACCCACAGTTCATTGGAAAAAATTTAATCATGCTGCATCTGCCACCTGCCGAGCACTGTGAGGATCCTCTCTGCTTCTGATACGCGACTTGACCACTTGAACCGTGGACTCCACAAGACCTCTGAAGGTGTGATGTGGTATCTGGCACCAACATGCGAGCTGCGCATTCTTCAGAGTCCTGGAAGTTACGGTGGCGGGGCCCGCGTGGGGCCATGTGCATCGGCGAGCCTGTCCCCAGTTCACCTCCTCGTCTTCTGACCCCTGCAGACCCAAGGCTGGGTTCCTTAGATCCCCAGACTGGGGCTTCCCATTTGTTGAGGAGGGTTTTTTTTTTTGGAGCGAAACGCTTGTTACCCCAGATTTTGTCCCTGTGGTGTGTGAGCGCTCAGCTGTCGCTGTCAGTGAGTGAGAGGGTGAAAATGGATCTATGGGACTTCAAACTGTGTCTGAAACATATAAAGTGAATCCTGTGATATTTTATTTAATATATGTATTGTTGTGAGTGGTCTGCATACCTTGCACAGTGTGGACGTTTTTCTCTGGTTTCATTGAATAAAGGGAGACTCTAAACGTGGTTTTTGCTATAAATTGTTCGGATAGATCAAGTTGTCAACAGCTCTGTGTGCTGCAGCAGGTTTCATGTGTGGCTATTGTGTATTTGTGTGTGTGTATGTGGGGGTGGGGGGGGGGGATCTCCTCCTCGGTCCCTCCCCTCCACATTAGCGCTCCGGCTGTGGTAAAAGGAGGCGGGCAGTGTGCCGGCACTCAGTGCGCGCAGCGCTTCTCTTTCCTCCGCACGCTCCATCTCTGAAACTTCCCCTGCTGCTGGAAACAAACACACATGCACTGTTGTTGTTGTTTGTTTGTTTTTTCTTTTTGTTTTTTTTTCTCGGGGAAACTGTGAGTTGATCCGTCCTTCACTGTGGACTTACTTCGAGGCGCGCTCCGAGACGCGCGGCCGCACTCTCCTCCTGTCCCTAATGTGGATCCTCACACGCTCGAGCAGCACATCCAGCCGCTTTGTGGACGCGTGGCGGGTCGCGGTGTTCGCCCGACGGATGCGCGGATCGCGGCGCGGTGCGCCCCGGCTGCGGCACGCGAGCTGCTTGTAGCGGCTTCCGAGTGGGAGAGGAGGCTGCCGAGGACCGCGGCGGTGCTGCTGCTGCTGCCGCCGCCGCCGCCACCGTGGTGGACGCGGCGTGGGAGGCCAACATGGTCCAGAACGTGATCCTAGTGTTTTTCCGCAGGAGGCTGAGCCAGAGGCCGGCGGTGGAGGAGCTGGAGAGCCGCAACATCCTGAAGCGTGAGTGCGCAACGACAGTCCCCGCTCATCCTCATCACCGAGAGTGTGGTCACCAAGTGTTGACAAACTGATTCGTGAATTAAGACACTCAAACTATCCCGATTGTTTAGAACATGTTTGTAACTTGTTTATTGTGTTTATGCTTTAAGTACAATTTATTTAAAGTGCATCTTATTTTTATTGTTTTGTGTAGATGTGTCTTGGCAGAAAATCTCAACTCCCAATCCTGTGATAACTGATAACTGCAACAAATTTACATTTTGTTGATAATAAGCGATTATTGGGAAAATAACAATTTAATAATAATAATAATAATAATAATAATAATAATAATAATAATAATAATATAAATGAAACACATTTTTTCTTTAGGTCTGAATTGATTTAATGAGAAATATTTGAATCTATCTAAAGCTAATCTAATCTAAAACTCGCAAATTGGTGGCATGAGCTTCAGCTTTCGTGGGCACACAGCTGATGGTAATTCAAGTCTTTGCCCAGACCGAGACCGTGTTGTGTTGACTTTGTGCTGTAATGTCCACATTTGTAAAGATTTTGTCAGATTTAATTTGAGATCAGAACTTAGTGATGCTGTTTTCCATTGAAGAGTATTATTAGTGAACCTGATAAAAGACCTGTTAAAGACTCTAATCGGTGCCTCGAACCCCAAACCCCACAGTGTCACTGCCTTGTTTGTCCAGGCTCTGTGGCTGCCATCCTGCTCTAATGGGGCAGTCCCCTTTCTTTGGATGACAGCGGAGTTTTGCTGATGCAGGTGTGAAGTGTCAGATTGTGAGGCCCCCCCAATAGCTGTGAGAGCCCCGCCTGCCTCTCACTCAATCCGGAGCCGGAGGTCCTGCACTATGTGCCGATGTCCCAGCTCGGGCTCCGGCCACCTGTGAGCTCCGAGCAGCTGTCTGCTTCACCCCCACCCCCACCCCTTCTTAAAGGCCAGGACTCTGACCCTGAAACTGTACAGAAATGAAGATTATGTTTATGCCTAACGTGTGGGAGATTACATGTAACCGAGTGGCGTTTCTGATGGCGATAAAGTCTAATAGTGCCCTAGTCACTCTCTAACTCCCCGGTCTGTGCTCCCTCGCTCACTCCGAGTCACTCCCCCTGCTCAGCGCTGCTCACTGTAGTACTGATTGTAGAAGGCAGAGTAGACATATTACACAGGTCACAGAGTCCACACTTATGATGAAAAACACTTACATTAGGGAGAAACGCTCTCATCAAAGGCTAATTAGGGATTCTTTATTTCACCCGGGAGCTGCATCATCCTGATGTTCGTCGTCTTCTTTCTCTTCCTGTGCCACCAGAGAGAAATGACCAGAGCGAGCAAGAGGAGCGGAGGGAAATCAAACAGCGGCTCAACAGAAAGGTAGGCGGGCCGGGGCTCCCTTTGATCTTCGCTAATTCCCACGCAGATATTTCAATGACTTAATCCCACGTCCCGGGCGCCGTGCAGACCTGCACGTGGACGGTGGCGCAGCCCAAAACAGAGACTTCACACCCACCAAATACTGGCATTAAAAGACTCGGCATCCGGTCGCGTTGCACGGATGTGCTCACTAAGTGCCCCGTCTCCGTCCCGCAGTTGAACCAGCGGCCGACGGTGGACGAGCTGCGGGACAGAAAGATCCTGATCCGTTTCAGCGATTATGTGGAGGTGGCCAAAGCTCAGGACTATGACAGGAGGGCCGACAAGCCTTGGACCCGACTGTCAGCTGCCGACAAGGTGAGCGAAGCCGCCTCATCAGTAATGCGACAATGCTGATGGATGCTGATGTGAGATAACGATGACAGACTCCCGTAAGGGTCTTCACAGCTGTTTTTTCCAGTATTGGGAGCCAAATGAGCATTAAAATGCATCGTGTGTGCTTCACTTCTCTCCTCCGCTTACGCCTACAATATGTGCACCTGATGCGACACTTGAGCGTGACCCCTGGGAATGCTGAGCCCCACCTGAGCTCAGTTCCTTCTCCCTCTTCTTCCTCCCCTGTCCTGCAGGCGGCGATCCGGAAGGAACTGAACGAGTTCAAAAGCAATGAGATGGAAGTTCACTCTTCCAGCAAGCATCTGACAAGGTCAGTCCCCCCTGCCCACCTCCCCTTGATTTGACTGTTCATGGGTGCAGGGGTTCAGTCTGACATTGCGTAACAACTCAAAGGTGCATTATCCAACCACCAGTTTGCACCCTGCAGAGCCGGGGCTTAAATTTAGCTCCACTCGAGCCCCCTCCAGATGAAATACGTTGCCCCCCCTTTGGCACCGTCTTCACCAAAATGGATGGGGGCTTTTATTAAGCTTACGTTTTGGGCTGTGCAGTTAAAAAAAAAAAAAGAAGCTGGAATTAGCCGGGGTCCAGCTTACGCAAGGCTTCAATTCGGAGAAGAGTCTATCGGACTATAAATACGACTCCTGATTGATGCCCACCTCCTTATCTCTCCTCCCCCCTTCCCCCACAGATTTCACCGGCCTTAGCAAGGTTTCTTCTGTGAAGAGTTGCTTATATCTGGTCCTTTCAGTGAAGACCTCGCACGGAGTCTTCGAGCGCCTTGGCCCCACAGTCAGTGGGGTGTCCTGATATTTGGGTCCAGCCAACCATGGAGGCTATGTCTCCAGAAAAAAAACTGGGATCTGCTGGCGAGAAGACGCAGCTGAAGCGACAGCTTCCACTCCGAGCAACACTTCCTCCGCACCCCCAACCTCACCTCACCTTGTCGGAGGAGCAAGACGACCGCAGGCAGCCATGGATTCGCCATAGATGAGCAGAGACTTCTTCTTCTTGTTTTTTCTTTTTTTGTAAAAGGACTTTTTGGAAAGACGTCCCTTTTTTTCCGACGGTTGGGAGGGAAACGTGCATGTGACCTGAGTCGCCAGTCCTGATCCGAGTTATCAGTAGTCACACACACCCCCTCCCCCGCCCCCGATGATGAGTTTCATATCGACAGTTGTAAATGTTCTTGAACAGAAACCTTGTCTGCGTACAAGAGAGAAACAGATCCTTTGTAAGCACTATTTATTGTCTGCACAGTACAAGTTTTCAATTTGTAACAAACTGCCTCAGGTCCAGTCATGTCGTGTGTCAGCGTGGGCTACATCACACCAGCTGCATCACACTTCTCTCTTCATTGGTGGAAAACACTTATAAACACCGGTGAAACTGACATTTTCCCACAAAGTAAGTTGGACACGCGCACACATGCACGCACTCACACACACACACACACACACACACACACACACACACACACACACACACACACACACACACACACACAC
>JASSRZ010000072.1:389005-412316 GCA_032164315.1 Malacoctenus gilli | reverse complement strand
CACACACACACACACACACACACACACACACACACACACACACACACACACACACACACACACACACACACGAGCCTCAGCTCAGGACACCCATGCGTATTAACCACTGTACCACCAATGGTCACACTTATGCCGCTGAACCACAGACGCTGGTTCTCTGTGATGAAGTGATGCTGTCACAGTGAAAGAGCTGAGCGTTGGGTCGCACAATACACAAAAACAAGAGTATATTCAAATGGCAAGTGAACAACTTCTGATGGAATATCTGTGTGGGAATTATGACCTCAAACATTCCAGCTTTCTGCCTCTGAAGTCCCAACTGGTGGAAACCGTAATCGTATCGGAGCCGTGGCCAACAATCACAGTGTGACGTTCCACGAGCTTAGCTATCAAATACCTGATTATTCCCAGACACGTTCCAACGATTAAAGCATGAGGTCATTGTAAAGCCTCTTTTAGAACGAGAGAGGGGACAAAAACAGGGAGGGGGGGGCGAAATTGATGCACCTCCAGTATGGTAGTGTCTCTCTGAGGCACTGATCTGATTGGCTGAGTGGTTTTTAGCTCCCTCCGTGACATCAGCGTGCATGTGACGTGAGTCACGGCCCGTGCTGCTTCCACCGAGCGGTGCAGCAGATGGCAGGTCCACTCTGAACCGGACCGTCCTGCAGGACGGAGCGTTTTCTCGAGTATTGGACCCAGCAGGCAGGCGTGGCCGTTGCCAGGGTATGTGGGAGGATGAGGGGGGGAACACCACCACCACCACCCCACTGTCCTGAGTGGGGATATCCTGACTTCGGGTGTCCCTTCAGATGGGTGAAGGCCAGGGTTGACACCCACACAGAACGTATGTCCTGCTTGTCTGGAGCCAAACCTGAGCGGAAAGACCTTCCTGCCTCATATTAAGAGATTAGACACTGTGGCATATTTTAAACCTACTGTTTATAAAAAGCTGTCCTTGCCCACTGATCCATGTCACCATACCTCAGCATGCTTCTCTCTCCCACCGCTGCGATCGTAAATAAATCACATGAAGACAAAAGCCCCAAAATAAACAAATAACGAGTAAACACCCAGAGCGTGACAGCTGTTCGATGTCAGAAGACACAAAAGGCTGCGGTGCTGCTTAATGATGTAACCCTTCATCGGCGCAGCCCGCGATGATGACGACGGCGCGTCGCTTCCCACATCCCATCGGGAGCCAGATTCCCGGGGGAGGACATCACTACTGAGCATCTCACTCGCTCCTAATATGGTCTCCGCTTATATAACCACCGGCACCCAGCACAAAGCGACAGCCCCCCAAATATGACGCTTCACTGCCAGGCTGTGGCGGGAGGGGGGGGATCCCAGACCACCGGCAAGGAGCTGGGATTGAACGGCCTCCAAACAAATGCACCCAGGGTCAAGAAACAAGCAATGAAGAAGCAGATCTCTCTCCTCCTTGTTTAGCTTGGCCGCACTGTCATGGCTTCGTTACACAACGGACAGAGGCCAGTCACAGGACAGGAGGATGGGACAGCGGGAGGATGGGGAGGTTAGGAGTGCGGGACGAGAGCAGAGCACAGTGCCTCAGGGTGTAACACTGACTGACCACATGCAGCCCTCTGCTGTAAACTTCTGAAACAGGAAGGCATCTCCAAAGGATGGAGCCTACCGATGACCTTCACCCTCGTTCACAGGGGTCACTTCACTGCTGGACTGCTGGATTCACCTAAACCTGACCTTTTGACCACTGATCCCACATTATTTTTTATTTTTTTCACACATCACTTCATTTCATTATCTTTATTGTCATTACATTTCAACTTTTTTCCAAATTATTTCATTTGATTTCTTAAAAAAAAACCATTCATTTGGTTTTAGTACTTAAAAAACATTTTTGAAGTCAAATAAGAACAAATCAATTTTTTAATCAGTTTTGTTGCATTGCGATTTCACAGAAAAGGATGATTTTTGGGGGGTAAAAATTGAATAAAAAAAACAAAAATTTGGTGGAACTGATGTTAAGGTAACAGGTGAGAGTCACTGATGAGTCCTTCTCTCGTTAACAGCCTCCGGAAGCACGGAGCTGTATGCATGAATACCTGAAATTATTGAGAAAAGACTTATATTTTATTTTTTTCTGAAAAAAAAGCTACAGTTGTGTCTTTAAGACCAAAAAGTCACACACACAACTTTGTTCAAGTAAGCACAAAGGCTGAACGGAGGGGCTTCCAGCTGAGCAGTGGCGCCACCTACTGTTTATTTAACAGTAGACATTGCATGCTACCGACAAAAAATACATACTTGGAAATACACAGAATATGTCGTGCAATAATGATCCTGTAAACAACAACAAGAACAACAAAGAGTGCTTTGTCAGTAAACTTCGAGATGCCTGCCATGTCAGCCAACATCATTAAGCACCACAGTGGGAGAGGGAGACTTGTTGGAATAAGATCTGCACATTTTAAAGAGAATGATGAAAATGACACGTCCTCCAAAACTTCACAGCAGATGTGTGAAGCTGCTGAAAGACTTGCATGCTTGTGTGCTTTTGTGTGTTGGTGAGAGTGTGTGTTTGTTGTCAGAGCAGGAACAGGTGGCAGTTGCTGCAGCAGCAGCAGCAATGTTTTCAGTGATCAGATGTGGTCACAGTTGTTATGTTATTAACAACAACGTACAGTAACAGGAGAAACAAACTGCTGGTGTTATTGGGGACTGACCCCCCCCCCGCTTTCCTTTACCCGCCAACTCATACAAAACAAGCACGTGAAGAATGGGGTCAAGCCCTGTTTTGGCCTCCGCACAAAGCCCTTTGGAGGCACTTGGGTTCAGACACGGCGTCGTTTGGGTGACATCAGCGCAGTCGGTGTGATGCAACACCTCAGGCCGTCCATGGTGGAATAAGGTCAGCTGACTGGTTCAGCTGTGGAGTGGACTGCCGAACCCCACCCCCCTTATTTTGATGCAGGGGTTTGACTCTTTCAACACGATAAGTCCCAAACATTCTCTCTCTCTCTCTCTCTCTCTCTCTCTCTCTCTCTCTCTCTCTCTCTCTCTCTCTCTCTCTCTCTCTCACACACACACACACACACACACACACACACAAAGTGCAAACCACTGCACTTCTCTGTGGCACGAGCATGAAGTTAGTTTTAACTTCACAACGTTTTATTTCCAAATGTGCTGATTACAAAGATTCGTGGATTCTTCCTGATATCCTGCTTCTTGTAACCAAGCATGATGTAAGAATTAATAAGAACTCAGTGAGTTGGAGTGATTCTTCAAAATAAAAGTCCTGCATTTAAAATATTGCTCGCGGCATTAGACAATGCTGTAAGTGTTCGATGTCAGACTGCAGGTTGATATTCACTCTGACAAAGGTCAATTTCAGAGATACCAAAATATGTACAAAGTATGTATTCTTTCATATGTGAAGTGGAAGTAAAGCTGTGATATGACAGAAAAATTAATCGTACAGTCCAAACTGAGCTGAGCGTAACGCGTCCTGTGCACTTTTGTCCTCTGCACTACATCTGCGCGCAAGACACGCAGCTCCCCTGCGTGGCCGCTCAGGTGAAATGCAGCATGCTGTCCTCGCACTCCCTGGGCACCGCCACTTTGTAGCTCTGGCAGGACAGTTTGTAATTGTGCCCGTGGTTGTTGTCCCAGTAGACAGATTCTGTGACGCGGTAACAGATGGCGAACTCCAGCGCAGCCCCTGGCTGTAAGATGAAGGGTGGAACGGGCAGCCAGAATCTGAAGACGTCCGTTCCTGGGGAGCCACAGTCCCCACGGTGTCCACTCGACACCCAGGATGCTGCGGTGTCCGTGTGCGTTTTCCAGTTGGTGAAGGAGTAATGCACCTTGACCTTTTTATCGAAGGCTAAATTAAGTACTTGTATGGTGCCTGTGATGCCCTGTTCTGAGCACAGGATCTGATCCAGGCTCACCTTCTGGGCACACAGACGACTCAGGAAGTCCGGCTCGCCTCCTGGGCTCTCGGGGAAACAGGGCTTGAAGTAGGGGAGCAAGAGCTCGGGCGACCTCCCGAAGGCCAGCTCGGAGCTCATCAGCAGCCTGAACATCACATGCTGGGGTATCAGCGGGTGTTCCTGGACTTTGAAGACCTTCACCTCCTCCAGGTCCAGGCCGAGCGAGTCCACAAAACGCACCTGTGGACTTTTGAGTCCTCTCTTCCTCTCTGCTGGCAGAGACAGCGACTGAGCCCGCCTCCTCATGATGGTTTTTGTCGGCGGGTCGCTGGAGATGCCCTGCTTCGGTTCCGCCGCCTTCACCTGGGCGGCTCGTGGCGCCGGAGGGCGGATCCGGACGGGGGCTTTGGGAGGCTGCGGCTTGGGGTCGTAAATGTCCCGGAGGCGGACGGTGATGGTGGCGGGCACTCTCTGGGGGCCGCCGGGGCCCGTCCTCAGACCGGGAGCTCCAGCCATGTTCAGCATATCAAACGCACCTTGAGACACAAATGCAGGAATGAAGAACCCTGTTGTTCAAGCACCAGAAATCCACAAAAAAGAGCAAGAAGAAGGTTAAACTGCTTTGATTCGAACACAAAACAGATCATGCTGCATGCTGAAAAAAAGTGAATAAGAACAAAGAGCTTTCAAACCTTTAGAGTCTCAAAATTTAGATTTCAGGCAATCTAAAGTGTGTCGCTGAGCTCCAGACCTGCTTCACAGCCTGACCAGTTGTCTGCCCCCAGCTGCAGCTACATGACAGACAAGAAGAGCCCCCCCCCCCCCGCTGCCTGCCGTCCTCTGCCAGCAAAATGAGCGGAACACTCCACGTACAGCTCGCCCAATGCACGACAAATCCCAGCACTACTTATGATGACCACTCTCACAATTGGTCACACGCGATTCAGTCAACCAGGCCATACGCCTTTAAGAAGACCAGTGCCTTGCACTGACCACTCAGTGTGCATCACAGCTGTAATCTACGGCTCCCACCCTTTGAGCGCAGGCCTGACATATAACATGAGACCCTAACTGCAGACGGGAGGTGTAGGAGGGAATATTTTTAGCCATGGAAGGAGGGCGGCGTCTCCGCCCCCTTCCCCTCCCCGATGCCTTTCCAAATATTTTATAAGTCAGTGACGCGACACAGCAACTGTCTACGAGGGTCAAAGCAGGTGAAGGAGGTCACAAACAGGCGCCCAACGCCAGTGTCTTGCCCAGCAGGTCACCTAAGGAGCCGCTGTCTAAAGACGGCAGCGTGCTGTGACCCACTTCTCACGAGGCTCCGTCCGTAAATCACAAGAAGAAGAAGAGGAGTCGTGTGGCTGCTCTCTTATCGCAGCAGACACAGCTGCAAGTCCAAACATGCAAAAATGAGGACATGCGGGAATGTTTCCAGCAGTTCAAGGTCAATTCTTGGCCAGTAAAAGGTGATAAGGACCCAATTTGTTGGCAGTGTGCATATGTTAAATGTATGCATCTCTCAAATTTTATCTGGCTGTAGATACAGTGAAATTCTTAGTTTCAATTATACCTACGTTTATTTTACAGGTTTACATGTGCAAATTTGAAGATCACATGTCAATGGACCGTTCATAATGTGGCTTATAGCAAATGGGTCCAGTACTGTACAGGTCAAAGGTGAGGGTCACCAGTGTCAATGTATGAGTCTGGCGACTAGCTACTCCTTAACCAGGAATAATTGCATAAGCAGGAAATGGACCTGAAGGAATCAAGTTGAAGTGGGAATTGCGCTTCTCTCGACAACACAACAATATTCATATGCTAATGCTAAGCTCAGGGCATAGCATTGTGCTTGTCAGTCTGTATGTAAGCAGTCACGGAGTCACAGACTCACACTGCTTACTGGTGTTAATAGCTAATAGTGAAGTCATATAACTAACAAGTCATATATTGTGAAATAAGTGCTTTATTACAAAGCCGCAGTAGTGAGACTGTGTCGGGTAATACACAATGTAAACTGCTTCACTTTATATTAGCAGAGGGCAGAAGAATTCAGGCAAGCAATCAGACATGACAGTAAGTTCTGAGCCACAGTGGAGACGATGAAGACCTGATGAAAAGAGGAGAGGCGAGAACAGGTGAACTAAAAAAAGAGACAGAAATTTTCAGAAACGCATCGAGATTATCTCAGCTCAACAGTGGAACGACAGTCCATAACTGTTTTAGCCGACTTGCCAACAGTTCAGCAGTACACTCGCTGCATTTGACAAGAGAGAAAAAGAGGCAAACAGCATCAGAGGCATGCAGGTTGGCAGCAGGTTGGATTGTTTGAACTCAGGTAGTTGGCAGCCTCGCAGAGTAGACATGAATCCCAGCAGCAGCAGTAGCAGCAGTGGCGGCCCTCTGTCCTATCCTATCCTGTCCCGTCCCAATGATATGGACGAGCTGAAGCCCCACTCTTCCTGCAAGGAGACATCTAGGGTGATCTGTCTCCAGGTGGGGCCTTCGTGCCTGCTGGCCGGACTGGGCATGGTGATGGCCGGCATGCTGCTGGACCTGGTGCAGGTGAGTGATGGACGAGCATTGCTGATTGGCTGTGACATGACTCTCAGATTGAACTGATCCGGAGAGACTTTTTGAAATGTCCTCCTTTTGCTGCATTAAAAGGTGATTTAGTGTCTTTAGTGTAATGTTCTCAGAACTTTAGAAGCAGCTGCGCAACCCTTACCGGAGACTGGGCATGAACTGGCTGCGTGTTTGAAGGCCACAGTGACCCGGGCAGGTCAGCTAAGTGACCGTGCCCCCTTGGGACAGCAAACAAACAGAGCATGGCGATAAGTTTCAGTCTCCCTTGCGTTCAACCCCAGCAAAAAAAACTTTAAGGTAAACCAACCAAAAGCACACAAACATAGCATTACAATATATATTATCTGAAACATATAGAAATTCTCTTGAATACACAGGTTACAAAATACAGGTTTTTTCTACAATTTCTATTTATTTATTTTTTTATTTCTCCTTAACTTAAGATGCAAACTCAGACAACCTTCCAACCAGCTTCAGAAGTTAACAATGTGCAGTGTTGTTTGCTGAACTGGCTGAGTCGTGTTAGGCATAATCCTCCGATGACTGCGTTAATTGAAGCAGTGACATAATGCATTCGTTACATTAGCACAGTTCATGCTTGAAAAAGCTCAGTGTCACATTTGGACTCAGGAGTTGGTCATCTTAATATCTTAATGTCTGTGTCTCAAAATTTGTCTGAAAATGAGCATGAAGATTGTTTGTGGGCTGAAGTTCCGGTTTGAAACAGTCCTTCTGTGAGGCAGTGGTTCCCTACTTTCTCCGAGTCAGGCAGCATCAGTGGATCCCAGATGCCTCTGTGGCCTGTCACGCCTGCCTTTTCCTTTGTTCAGAGGTTCACCTTCAGCGAGGACTCTCTCTCTCTGTCCTCGCTGAACCAGCTGATGCATTATGATGCGAGGCACGCAGCTGCCAGCTGTTGCTTCACGATTCAAAGCTGCAGGCAGGAGTCAGAAGGGGGCGCTGTGGAGAGGAGGGCTCTCCTTCCAGCTCCTGTCTCAAGGACAATTCTTTTTTTTTTTCTTTTTTCGCTGAATCACCCTCCTTGAGTGAGTGTGAGCATGTCGCCTCACTAAGCACTTTGTCAATGCTTCGGTTTTGCCTGTGTAGTACATTATGTTAAGGAGTGTGAACAATCGAGTTGGGAGAAGGGGGGGGCCCCTCTGGTACCCTTCTTTTCTTTCTTCACATTAGACTCAGAATATTTGTCCAATTAATTAGCCTTAGACTTCATTCAGCCTACAAAATCTTGCCATACAGGCTATTACATAAGTGAGGGTGACGTCATGACCTCTGCCAGACTGGAAATGTCCACCGGACAGCCGTGATGTGGCAACCCATGGCTTTGCCCAATCGCAGAGGGTAAACGGTGTCCTCTTCATGCACCACGTGCTGGTGACAGGTACGCCACCTGCTGCCACCGCCGCTGCTGCTCTCAGTGCGTCACCCGCTTTACTGTGAGGACATCGAGGAGTGCGGGAGAGGAGGAGCTACCAGAGAGGGGAGGACAACACATCTGCAGTATCCTCTGAAGAGAGATAAGAGAGGCAAGCCAGACAAAGGCGGAGAGAGTCTGGTCACCTGGCTTGTACACAAGCCCCCCCCCCCCCCAGCTCTCTTCCCACACACACACACACACACACACACAGACATTCTGTCCTACGCAAGACGTCGTCACGACTCATCCGCCCACCCGGGATTGAAAGGAAAAAGCTGCTTTCTCTTTGGTGACCCTTTTCGCAACCGGCCACAAGCTGGACGGACGTCCGTGCGACCCCCTGATCGGGATGAAGAAGGGGTTCCAGAGTGCCCAGGCTCACGTGGGGCACCAGCGCGACATGGAGGAGAAGCAGTGGGAGAAGGAAGAGAAGGAGTGGCAGCACAGGAGGGCAGAGAAGAAGCTGCTGGCCTTCTGGATGTCCCTGTCCCACAGGACCTGGACCTTCTTCAGACCCCGCGACAGACCAGGCTTCCATCGCTCCGCCTCGGCTGCCAGGTTGCTCAAGAGTGAGGCGTGAGGGCGGGAGGAGGAAGCGTGTGTATGTGTGTATGTGTGTGTGTGTGTGTGTGTGTGTGTGTGTGTGTGTGTGTGTGTGTGTGTGGGCACGTGCACGAGTGTGCACGTGCACGAGTGCGTGTGTGCACAAGTGCGTGTGTGCACGAGTGCGTGTGTGCACAAGTGCGTGTGTGCACGAGTGCGTGTGTGCATAGGTGTGTGTATGCACGGGTTCATGCGAGTCTGTGTGTGGGGTCTGTCAGTGGCAGAGTGTCAGGAGAGGCCTCACAGACCTGCCGTTAAGTGGACACATTTGAGTGGACGGAAGTTTCCGACTCCCCTCCCTTCGTTTCAGCATTTGTCCAACGTGCTGCTGCTGCTCCATCAGTGCGGGAGTCACAGGTGAAGACAGAGCTTCAATCCTCCTCAGTGGAGCTTTTGCTTTCCTGGACCAAGTGGACACTGTTCCTGAACGACCCCCCTCTTCCCACCTGTAGCTTGGTCACACACCCCTGCTGAGTGGAAAGTAGCTGGGACGCCAGGCGAGCGGATGGTTTAGCACTCTTTAAAGTGGCCCCACTGACTCCCGAAGCCGATGCTTTCAGGGGCGGCGATGGGTTAACTGGCCGAATCCTGCCATGGTGGTGACCCGTCTGGACCTGGAGCTGCGCTTCCAGGGGGGGAAGCTTCGGGGATTCAGTTGCCGGTTGACCCGCTCGGCCCACGGCTTCCTGCCAGAAACCTCCTGGGTCATCGCCGCTCAGGTCCTCCTGCCATACCTGGTGTCTGGCCTGGGCATGGTGGCAGCCGGGATCGTCATGGATACGGTGCAAGTATGTGAGAGAACTGGTGGCAGAGGGCATTCGTCCAAGAGCCTTTTCAGAGGGTCTCCTCCTAGGGTCCAGAGATCACAGGATGGACCAGAACGACAATCTCTGTCGCATCTTGCGCAATTGACCCACTGTTTTGACTTTGAAGCCTCCTATTTTTTAATGTTGTGAAGGATATTGTCTGTATTTGCCAGTATTCTGCTTCACTGCAATGCTTCAGGTGATCCCAAACTTAAGAAGGGGTCCACAGTCCTTATTAAAAAAAGGGCAACATAAGGTTGGGAGTTCTTATTCTAAAGGGGACCTTGTTTGCTTAGTCTTGCCGAGTGTCTGAGGTGGGTCTTAGTGAGGGGTGAGGATTAGTTGGAGGTTCAGGAGATCAATGATGAAGTATTGAAGCATTTTGCAGTAAACCTCACTTGTTTTTGCACATTTTACACAAGTACTGTTTATGAAAAATTGACTTTGATATGGGGTGAAAGACAAGACAACCCCCTACAAACTGACTGAATTCTTGGCTGAGACTAGCTGGGACCAAGGGAGCTGAAACAGCCAGTGTGATTGGTCGGTGCCCTTGTCATTCTCCATGTGAGTCCACCCCCCTCCACAAGATTTATGCAAATTGTTAGCACATATGCGTAGGCATCACAAATGTCCTTGCACAGTCAGGCAGCATTTTCGTAAAGAAGTAGAATATCTTCACACAAAACCTTGCAGTTTAAAGACGTCATAAGATATGACGTTATTACACTGAAGATTTATTGTTATTGACCATCCACTCAGGTCTGAATGGTTGGGGGCGAGGTGGGGATTACCATTGGTGTGAAGAGATCAGCTTCTAGAACTGGGAACAGATTTGCAGCAGACAATCTGGAAAGTAAAACTACCCAGTGTAAAGTGATCACCGTTGATAGGCAGGTGGATCTGCTAACTAAGAGTTTAACAATGCTTTTTCTTCATCTCGTCCTTTGCAGAATTCGACAATACACAGAGACACACTGGATAAAGGCCTGACGTATGTGGGCTCGTTGTGTTCTGCTGATTAACTCCTGTTTCCCTTGGTATGCATCTTGTAGCACTGGGAGGTTTTCAGGGAGGTCTCGGAAGTGTTTATCTTGGTGCCAGCCCTGGTGGGGCTGAAGGGGAACCTGGAGATGACGTTGGCATCCCGACTTTCTACAGCAGTGAGTGGTGATACATTCACGCACCAGCCACCCGAGAAGGTTACTGTGACTATGATCATGGACGCATGTTTCATGTTCGATACATTGGAGGAACAAACGCCGTGATGGCTGAGCTTCACGCGCACCCCCTTGAAAACACCACACACTCTGGCATCTCCATGCAAGATGACAGTGAAATGTGATGACGGAGACATGTGATGATGGGGAAATGTGATGACGGAGAAAACCTGCTTTCGCAGGCCAACACGGGGCAGATGGACGAGGCCAAGCAGCAGCGGAGGATGGTGCTGAGCAATCTGGCTCTCATTCAGGTGAGAGCATGCGGGGCCGCCGCTGCCGCCTGAGCTCGCCTTTCAGCCTAATTATAACACACTCCATCGTCTGCGTCTCCGTCGCCACTGGCCTCATGACTCCACAATCTGTGTTGAACATCGATAAGATGGGCCTACCTCTTAAAATACTGGAGCATGGAAATCCAGACTCTGAGGTTGGCCATTAATGCCTGCGCATGCCTGAGTGATTCGTCACTTGTTTCCGTTGTACTGATAATGTAAACAAAAGTGAATGTATGTTCCTGTGCAACCACGTAGTCACATGTTGGTTCTCGAGGTAACAGGAGCTCTCTGACATCTTATAATTTGACTTTTGATGGGGTTTTTTTTTCCCTCATCAGGACCAAAAAGGAAACATCTGTGAGCTATTCTGTATATACGTGATGGCTACTTTGGGAAAAGATGTAACATTTTGGCTGCAGTATTCCAAATGTTGATGATTTTATTGAAAATGTAACTTTATTCTTCATTATTTTTTCCCGACTTAATTCTTGATCCTTTTTTCTACTTTTCAGTTTGTACTGTCCAGAAATACTGCTTTCTCCTACTAACACTACTGCTCCTACTGCAACCGCTACTACTAACAATAACAGTGATCATAATGATCGTAATAGTGAATGGGGCAAATATTTAAAACAAGGCACTGTAGGTCTTGTAACAGCAACATATTGGAACGCAAGCAGTACAGCAAACACAATACAGATAATACAATAAAAAATCTGTGTTTTTTTAAGAAGTCAAAATCCAACAATTTTGAAACTTCCTGTTTGTGTTCTTGTCACTGCACAATAATGTGCAGCCATCATTCATCCTCTCCCAGGGTGGACATGATGCTGTGCTCACTTGTAAAAGCTGTTAAAAAGCACTACTCCCTGTTTTTTTGGGTTGTCTGTCCTCAGGTGCAGGCCACAGTGGTGGGCTTCCTGGCAGCAGTCGCTGCAGTCAGCCTCGGGGGCCTGTCCACCGGCAGGGTGGATGTCGTCCGAGCCGCTGTTCTGTGCGCGAGCAGCGTTACCACGGCGTTTGTGGCCGCACTGTCTCTAGGTCGGAGCTGCTTGATGGACGCTGGGGCAGGTCAGCAGTACCTGGAGAGCGGCGCAACTGACCCGATAGTGCTTCTGTCACTTCAGGTGTGGTGATGGTGGCGGTGATCATCTGCTCGAGGAGGGCAGGCATCAACCCGGACAACGTGGCCACACCCATCGCCGCCAGCCTGGGAGACCTGATCACTCTGTCTTTGCTCGCTGGGGTCAGCGACTTCTTCTTCTGCTATCGAGGTCAGAGGATACTGGGCGCATTTTATGTGAAATACTTGCAAAGACTTTTGAGGACCAAAGCAGTTTGTTACCGTGTTTCTTCCAGTAGAGGGCAGCAAAGTTCACCTTTCACACCAATGATCAGCAAGCTTTTCAGAGCCTGCTTACAGGGCGCATCTCCTGTGCTGCCCCCGCTCAGACCTGTGGTACCTGCCTCCTGTGGTCTGTGGCCTCTTCCTGCTCCTCATCCCCGCTTGGGTCGCTATCGCCAGCCACTCCCCACCAATCAGAGAGATCCTCAAGTCGGGCTGGCAACCAGTCATCTTGGCCATGTCTATAAGCAGGTGAGCTGAACAGGCCTCAGGACCAGTTGCATGTCTGAGCGCCATCGGGAGATGCCACAGCAGTTGTCCAAAGACCGTTTGTCCTCATACACCTCATGAATGCGTGGGCTGTCTTCTTCCTTCCAGTATCGGTGGTCTGATTCTGGATAAAACTGTGAGCGATCCAAACTTTGAAGGCATGGCCGTCTTCACCCCAGTCATCAATGGTGAGTGGATGCCTTTGTGTTCCATCGGTGGCAAAGCGTTCCGGGGAGGCAATTTCAGGGTTGAGCAAACGCTGCTTTCATCAAGATAGTGAATTTTTTCCTACCGACTTGAGTATATTGTCCAGGAAAAGGTCGGAGAGCGTTTAAACCAGAGCCCTCTGGCTGCCATCATGAACAAGATTTTCATGCACTCTACATTTCTCCCTGGTTGACAACCTCTGGCTCCCATGCAGGAGCTGCGTCATCACAGCTGTTTTGTGGCCTTTATCTGATGCTGGACGAGTGATCTCATCAGCCTCATTCCACGTTTTGATGCTTGTATGTTTGGTTCTCCTCTCCTCTCAGGATATCTTGTGCACATTGTGACGGTTTGTGACAACACACTCTGATCCATGAACAGGGAGCACTGCTTCGACTAGAGTGCAAGACAGCTCCCTCTCTGTAGCAGTGTGGCCTTTTTGAATATATGAAACTACTGTGTCTTGCATCCTGGGAGGAGCTCACGGTGACCACATCATTCCTACATGCAATGTGATGTATTAAAGCTGAGCGGGCTCTCGCTCCACATAGGTAAAAGCCGTCAGCGATTGAATGAATAAACACCTATTACTGACTGCAGGTCTGGAAACAACTCCCGTCATCTTATTATGTGGCTAAGCTAATGACTTACAAACACTGCTGAGTCACGACGCCCACTAATCTAGTTGCCCAACACAAAACAGCCCTGACGACAAACAGCAGTCGACACTCGATGAGCTCCGCATTTGTTCTGATGTGCAGCTGTTTCAGATTAAAAGGTTCTAATTGGACGCAGAGTCATTGTTGGGGCTTCCATTGTCCTCTTTTGAAGGTCCAATATGTCATTTCCAGCACCATGTGAGGGGCCGAGCTATACATTGCAATACACCCATAGGAACCCCTGGCACACTGCAACTTTAAGGAACCATCAGTCTCTGAAGAAATCATAGAGAGGAGAAGATGAGGAGGCTTGTAGCTGTATCTCAACTGCTGTTTGTGGGTGGAGGCCGGGAAATTGTTCTGCTTCCCGTGTCTGTGTGCGTCCTTGAGCGAGCACACGAACCTGAGGGGGGCTTTGAGAGGCGCATGAACTGCTTGAACTGAAACCACATCGTTGCTGGTGGGGTTATGGAGCTGTTGTTCAAACGTTCCGCTCACTTTGCTCAAACTATGAAAGTCATGGACGACAAGTGAAGCACTCCTCCACAAGAGGCTGCTTCGCTCCTTGTACTGACCCCTTCGCATGATCTTTTTCTTGATGCCACAATGCCAACCAGCATGTACCAAACACTAAGCCGCTTCAGGCTGTCGTTTTCAGCCCGAAGGTATCAGGGGAAGTGACTTAAGTGCTTACAGCCTACCTGTCCTTTGTCTTGCCTCTGAACTGCCGAGTGAGCTAAAGGGAATTAGCCTCCAAGCTAAGTGGATTGACATGGAGAGGGACGCTAGGCTGCCTTAGTTGCTGCTGGATGTGATCCCAGATCCGAAGCAGGAGAGGTGAACAAGTGTAGGAGAGCCTGCAGACAAAAACAAACTCCACCCCCTACCCCAAAGGTCTGTGATGGTGACGGACGGACAGACCTGGGATACATGCTGGTCACTATCAGTGTCTAACAGCCCCGTGCTGGGCTACCTGCCAGAGACAATCGGTGGCTTGTTTTCCATTCACTCTGAGCAAAGACATGAAGGCATTCACAGTGTGCAGCGTGGGGATTTAACAGTGCATCTTGTTTCCATGGGGCTAATCTCCCGGGAGCGATGTTTAGGCTTCATCATTAGCTGAAACGCTATCGATAAAGCAACCCTTAGGCCAGCAGATGTCATGTTGAAATTGTTGGAGTGCACTCAAAGGCAGCAGTTAATCCCTTTGTTTATGAGTCCTGCTGTTTCCAGGCCCCTCCGCATGAGGCTCAGGCCCTTGTCCTGGGGGCACAGTGTGGCTTCCAGGGGCCTCAGACTGAAGCTGAAGCCGCAGGGTCTTCTCCGCGTCCAAGGAGACCTTCACAGAGGCGTTGAGGGGGGCCAGCCCTTCACACAGTCAAGCCCAGTGACCACAAAGTAGCATACTAAGTAGAGTGCAATAACAATAGTCTTTACATAAACCACAAGCCTGATCAGAATGCCAACTATGCGTTTGCTGGATCCCGTTTCTGCGGCGTCGCTGCCAGCGGCGGTGTGAGCGGAGGCTCTCTGCATGCGCTGGCCGTCTCATTACAGGAAGTACATTTGCATCTCAATTCAGCGCGCTCCTCCGCCGCATTGTTGACCAGAAACACCCCTCCTGTTTTGTCCTGATGATCCGTGCACTTCCGAAATTCGGGAGCCAATAAGTCCCGCTCGGCCTGTGATGAAATCACACCGCAGGGGCCGCGCAGTCGGGGCACCAGCATGGCACCACTGTGCCATCTAAGGTTACAAAGAACTGCGAAGCGGCCTTTAGACAAATGTCTCTGAGGACGGGAGAGTTGTTTTCCCCACGTCTCTTCACTCTGCTGGGATCCCCGTCAAATGACTTTGCTAGCGTGTCCAAAAACAAATACCAGCGCATTACAATATTAAAACTTAATAAAGAGAGATTATAAGCGGTTATATAAGCCTTTTTTTTTCAAGTTGAGACAAAAAAAAAACTGCTGAAGTCGACGGCCTCATGTTCACTGTTGTTAGTCTGATTGTTTGATAAAATTTGGATCCAAAGACGGTGACCGCTTGGAATCAGTAGCTTGAAGTGATAAGAACTCCAACAGCGGCAAACAGGCAACAGATGTTTGGTTTGGAAACTTTGTTGGAGAAGGATAAAAAGTACAACGAACCAAGAGAAACAACAGATAAATTCAAAAAGGTGAGATAATTGAGAGAAAAGGAATAAAGCAACATTGTCATTCTCGCTGTTGAGATGAAAGGGAGGAGCTCACCTGTACAAGTGCAAAATTGAAGTAAAAGCATTTTTTTTGTAAAAGTAGTAGCTTTTGGCCTCTTTTCTTTGGGAAGGAAAGTCAAAAGACAAATTAGTTTAATGACATTCAACTTCTGCAGAAGTGGAGCACAATGGACATTGGTTGAATGAAGCCTGCAGCATTGGGAAGTGTATCAGTGTATCAGTCGTATGCGTGCCTCAGAGGGACACAAAAGGCCACTCTTCTGTACTTGGTACACTATAAAGCAGGGCTGCCCCCCCCCCCCTCATGTCCACACAGGTGTGGGAGGAAATCTGGGGGCCATCCAGGCCAGCAGGATGTCCACTTACCTGCACTTCTGGAGCGTCCCCGGAGAGCTGCCACTCCGAATGAGCACCAGCTGTCCCGGACCCTGCGAGACCTTCTGCTCCTCGGGTCGGTCTTCCTAAAGTTCTTCCTCAAACACCAAAACACTCCTATTCACTCTTCCAAGATTGCCGTTGATTGCTGTCAGCAGGTCACATAAATTCAGACAATAATTCATAAAAAAGAAACAAGGATTTTGTGTTTTTTCCCAAGCAGGACATCTGGCTCTTCATAACAAGGTTACAAAGGACTGTTATTTCACCAAATGTGTCCACTGTCCATATGGAAAATAAAGGCACCACTGTTTTGTTTCCAACAAACATGTTTATGAGAGAAAATCTCAAAAGGCCCATTTTCTGTATGGAGCTGCTCCACGTTCACGGAACGTGAGGGTTGATTTCTCTCCCTCTGTTCACCCAGATGTGAACTCCAAATCGGCCCGGGTGCTGGTCGGCCTGGTGGTCCCGGGTCACCTCCTCTTCTTGTGTGCCATCCACCTCCTGCAAGGGGGCCACGCCAGCGCCACGCCCACCTTCGTCCTCTGCTACCTGTGTGGGGCCCTGCTTCAGGTAGGAACCACCTGGTTGGGGTTTGGCTGCCCATGCAGAGAAGAAGCTGCACTTCCGTCACTCAGTATTGTGAGTGGAAATGTCTGCAGGTGGGGATCCTGCTATACGTGGCCGGCCTGCTGGTGCGCTGGCTGTGGCGGAGGGGCCTGGACCCCGACAACTTCTCCATCCCCTACCTCACTGCGTTGGGCGACCTGCTGGGAACCGGCTTCCTGGCTCTGAGCTTCAGACTCGTCCTGCTGGTCTCCTCGGCTGCAAGCACAGTTTGACTCAGCTGTGCACGCCGGGACGCTCTATGCGCCTTCATATGCAAGAATCACACTGGAATTGGGTTAGAGTGGACCAACAAATGAGACCGGAGGACACACGGCAGCGACTGGGCCTGGACACCGTGCAGGTGCTGAATGAAGGCTGTTTTCTCTGTAAACGCACACTTGTCGGGCGTCCTGGCTTCTCTTGCTCTCTCTCTGCAGCTCTCAAACCTTTACAGATCTCAGCGCGTCTCATCCTCTTTTGACATTTCTGTTCTCATGAGAAAAGACTCAACACGGGTGAACACGGTTAAAACAAGCAATAGCAGTGGACCATAGAGGCTGGAAAAATAGCAAGTGGGGGAGAGTTGATTTGACCGAGTGGAGTGACTGGAGTGAGCACGATGTCTGTGGAAACAGGGGGAGGGAGGAGGCCAGCACTCTGATATTAATGATGTCACTTTTTTTCTCTAAACACTGAGAGTAGGAGTAGACTGCATGACTCAGTTCGATAACAGGTCGGGATAGAAAAACATCGGCCAAATTCACAGCCCAGCACCAACATTTCAATCCCTAAAAAACAAGATTGGATCGATTCTGATTTTGAAACTGCACAGCAGCTATTGAGCGTGAGCAGAAGGCGTTTCTGCTGCGGGCCTGCCATGAAACATGGTTTGGTCGGAGGGCTGTAATAACATCACACAAGGCTGTAGCAGCACACTAAAGCTGGTGATGCATGCGACTGATAAGCTTTGAGAGGACAAAATGGTTAAAAAAAACCCTATGAAAATCTTCAAGTTCTCACAGAACGGTAACTGAACCAAAAACTCAAGAGGAATGTGTACTGTAGCCTTAGAGAAGAGGTTTGTGGATTATAAACGCAACCAACCGACTCCGAGAAGCTTCTCTGTGCTTCTCGAAACTGATAATTAGATGAGCAGTGAGATCAAAGACAGAAATAACCAACCAGGAAATACTTTCTCCTCCTCAGAGGCCCCTGAGGAGGCCTGGAGGAATTCCACTAAAATGTCTCATGATCCCAAACCACTAATATGACCCCCCCCCCCTCGCCCTACCAACCCCCCAACTTGGACAACACTTGTAGTCTGTAACAGTGCAGTGGCTCAAACAACAACCCTAAAGCCAAAGATCACACGTCATTTAGTATCTTAAACTGTATTCACTAATTACGTGCTCACCACAATATGCTGGTGGTGGTCATGTGTGCTCCAGCCATTTGTACAGTAAAGTACCTTATTAGCTTGCAATTACAAGGCTAATGATCAGAACAGGCTTCATCCTCGAACCAGCACAAACGTGAAGTGTGCAGAGTGTTCATAAGAAAACCTCTTGGGAAACAGGGAGCACTCTCTTGCAGGGATACAGTAACTGCACACATACTGTTGTGTAGAAGCAGCCACGCAGTAAAAGAGCACAGGATCGACTTCTGGCTGCACAAACAGGACACTCTTTAACTCGTGAGGATGGACAGAGAAAAAATATTGTCTCTCGTCACATTCAGTATTGACGCACAATAAAAGCAAGCCAGCGAGGTCTTAAAAGGAAGAGTTGGGGGACGATAAGCTGTCCAATTTGGTCTCCGTGTCCTCCAGCCGACAGTGACCACACCTGTCCACTGACCCACCGCATCGCGCTGGCTTCAGCAGCAAACAGCTTGGCTCTGCAGGACCAACACCCACTGGCAATGGGTGCAATCTTCGGCACATCTGTAAACCTGTCGTCAGCTCTTTAATATAACTAAGCAAATGACTGTATCACGGCAATAACGACTCATAGAAATGATTGTAGACATGTATAAATGTGTCAGGTTTGTTTGTTTTATTAGATATTTGATGTAGATTTGTGCCTTTGGAACCAGCATGAGCCTACACTCGCTCCTGCCAAAGCTGTCCTGGACGTTTTCTTCGTGCGACTCGATCGTTGATTGTTGCGTCGTCCTTCTGTCAGCATTCGTTCAAGGTGTGTGTACAAAACCTTTGTTAGCGCTGTTGTTCGCTCGCGCTGCCTTCAGGTTACCTCAGACCTCGGAGCCATTTTTTTGGTGCAAAGGAGCATTGAGAGGATTTTATGATTTACACCAAATCACGAGGTCTTCAAGCTTTTTCCTGCAGTGCTACAGTGTCCATGTGCACATAGAAAGTTCTTGCTATAGTCCTTTAACTTCCACATGGAGCTCATACAGGGTTCGCTTCAGTCCATACTATTTCAAGATGGAAAACTTTAATCAAAGGTAACAGGAAGCAATGTCAGTTTTAAACGGGGATCCTGAGGTAACTGTGAAGGCACCATTAATACGCTGCCTTTCGATTGGATATATGCATCCTTTAGGTAGAATAGTGATCAGTGATCCGAAAGCAGCATCTGTATACATTGACTATCCTCTTATTTTCTTCAGAGCTTTACTGGACTTTGTAGCATTGCATTTGTAAACCCTCCTCGGTCACATCTTTGCAGCTGTGATTTGTCGTTTCAATAAAAGAGTGGAGAACACGTGGCTGCTTGCTTCTCAAATATGTCCTGCAGTATCACGAGTGCTTGTGTGATTCCTATGTTGTGTTTCATGAGGCCTGTTTGCTTTGTACCAGACCAAATGTCTCTTTTCTGCTCACACAGCTTTCTGAGTGATTTCACGAATGTTTCCCACCATAAGAAAGGTTTGTGCGAGACACACATCCCAATGCCCTCAGACTCATTTGGTGGGCCTGGTCTTATTTCTGTGACACTTTGGTGCTCAACTAGCACCACCGAGGGGAAGCTCAGTGACAGGAAGTCTGCAATGAGGGCCAAAACCCACCACAGCGTTCGCTGGATCTCTGTTGTAACAGCAGCAAAATTCTACCTATTAGTGGATGATGACCGTGAGTACGGATGTTTGAGTGCATTTCTACAATAGTGACTCCTGCTACATGTTATAAATGCATTGACATGAAAACACACCTACCAGCACGATGCCATCAGGACAGTAAAAGGTAAACACAGAATGTTGTCACCGGCCCCTTGAACGATGCCCCCCTGGCATGCGGTTTGGCCAATCAGGGCTTTGAGCTGACCCAGCAAAACAACTCACAGTGAAACAAGTCGAGAGGTCTTGCTGAAATGCATTTATTTGAAAACTGTGAGAGAAACTAGATCTATTTTGGTTCGTCCGACCCAGCAGAGTCAGAATTAACACAATAAATAAAAGCAAAAACCATTGTTACATTAAAAAAAAGTCTTCCTACAGTACCAAAAAAAAAGAAGAAAAAAACCCAAACATGGAAACAGAGTCACAGCTGTTAAAGTTGCTGTCTGAAGGGGGCCGGGGTCGGTGTCCCGCCATCAAAGGCACGTACGTTTGGAAACGCCAGTCGTTGCTACTTGTTTGCCATGCAAGTGCGCCTTTAAAACCGGCAGACAGCAACTGAATTAAAAAGAGAACCGGAAGCTTGAAAGGCGTTTTAAACATTCAAAAAGGCAGTAACCGAAATCCATGCGGTCACGTTTTACAGTAAATTATAGTCTGCCCCCTGGAGGCGACAACTGAAATCTCACCATCGCGTGTTGCTCTCTGAGCTGCGTCCACTCAAGAATCATTTTCTCTTTGGAGCTTGAATTACGGTGGTTTCCCCAAAATAAAATCACAATGTGTCAGACTGATAATTTGGACCCCCTGCGGACTCCCCCCGTCTCGGGACAATCACAGTATGTGGGCGAGGGGCGCCGCAGCCTCATGTGAACTTGAGGTATTCTGGCAAAGAGTAGTTGAAGAGCAGGAAGTCCATGCGGTACAGGTTGTATAGCTTCTTCTGGTAAAAGGGGCTGATGTTGCGGAAGAACTGCGCCGCCATGTCCCCCGTGGTGCGGGTGCTCTTGGACGAGGCGGGGAAGCCGACCTGCTCCTCCACCCCGGCCAGCTGCAGCACGTAGCGGGAGTCCTGCTCCAGCGTCTCGTATTTGCCCACCACATCGTAGTGGATGAGGCAGGGGTGGCAAAGAGAGTGCACCCGCTCCCAGTGCTCATTGAAGGGCTCCTCCCGCTGGGTGGCTGGGTCCACCAGGTAGTACACAAACTCCTCGAAGGACACGTCATTCCCCCGCTCCAGCGCCTCAGGCCGCGGGTCCGGTCGGTGCCGCTGCACGATCTTTGTGCCATAGCGTTTGTGGAAGGCGGTGTTGTAGCTGCGTGTGAACTTGTTGCGGTACGCCGACACCAGGCGCTCGAAGGGCTCGCGCACGAACACGAACTTCAAGTAGGAGCGCAGGCGCTGGTTGATCTGCGAGGTGGAGTACTCAGACAGTGTGCGCAGGTTCCCAGGGACATGGGCCTCGTTGGCCGGGATCTCCAGCGGCTCCCTGTGGGGGCCCGCTGCGCCCGTCAGCACCATCAGCACCCGCTTCCAGTTGGTGCAGGCCACTTTGGGGACGTAGCAGTACAGCAGGCCATGCTGGTCGTCCACGATGACGTGCTTCAGGTCCTCGGGGATCAGGACTCGTCGTTTGCGTGTGTACGAGTGGCACGCTTCTTCTAGCAGCTCCCGCCGACCCTGATGGAGGGTCTGCACTGCTGACTCGACCTGCGGGCGAGAAAAAGAGTTAATTTCCATAGAAAAACCACATAAAGGCTGCAATGAGCAGCTGGCTTGATAATCTGCCAAGTGCCAAAAGCCTATTTCCGAATGCTTCCCCTCTCCAGTGGTGTCTGTCGAGTCTGATCGAGCCGCTGCCTTCGATAAAAAGCACAGGTCAGACGGTTCAGCCTGGCCCCTGCGTGGCACAAGCGCCTTATTTACTCCTCTGGCCTGGCTCGGCCAGGGCCGCTGGCTGCAGAGGTCGGAGTCCTGGCGTTCACAGTTTGACTCCATGTGTGACTCCCTGTGTTTGCCGGCCGACGCTGGAACATCACAGGGATGCAGCGAGAGCGCCGGACCGCGGTGCTGCTTCAGGAGTGTATTAATAACTGAGGGGATTTATTTTGAAGGCTTCTGCATCCGATCGTTCGTTTGTCAGAGGGCGAAGAGGAGGGGCGGGGCGTCACGCTGCGCAGTACATCTTTGTCTGCCTCTCCACACGCTCCTCACTCGAGTTTGTGGCCCACATCGCCCTCATAAACATGCATTCAACAACTGTAAACAACCAATCCAGCGATTTCATATAAGGCAGCAGGGGGTGAGGGCTGGGAGAGGGCTCCTGTGGTCAGGTGTGGTTCTGATGTTCCAGCTCCACCACACCTGATTGTGATCAGGAGCTTGTTATCGGGCTCTTTGGAGAGCTTTGTAATTACACATTCATGAGATGCAGGTGTGCTGGAGCAGGCGGGGCTTAACTTTTAGTAGCCATTTTCACCCTAGATGATCAAAAAGTGGACTTAAAGATGGAGAATATATAAATGCGAATGTAAATACAGAAGTTTGACCTGTTCAGTGTACAGAGTGTGTGTGTGTGTGTTTGAGCGCTGCAAAACAAAAGCACAGAGGAGGTAAAACCCAACCAAAAACAGAAATTAACATTTTCTAACTTTTTTTATCATTTTTAGTTGAAGGTTCTGGATTTTATTGTCCAGGCTGAAGTCCGGGTTTTTTTGGGTTTTGGTTTCCTTGCGTTTTTCTTGCAGGAAGACAATGCAGCGCTGTGGCCCTCGAGGACCAGGACTCCACATCTATGATGTGACGCAGCGCAAGCTCAGGATTCAAGGTCAAAAAATGGCATCAAACAAGAGTTATTATCAAAGTCAGATCGTCAGTGGATGGCCAGAGCTGTTTCTCAATACCCGTACTTGTCTCTACTTGCGTTCTCCCGGACTTGAGAAACGTCATCAGTCAGCGCCCAAGTCCTGTTCCAATACACAAGTTCGCATTTCGGCAAGTCCGGTTAGATACCCGGATGTGAACTCGTTTCGCCCATTTTACTGAGGATGCATCGGATGGTGACTTGTGTGGACTCAGACAGCCATGTATCCCAGAATGCATTTCACTACAACCAGCGAAGGCGGAGGAGCGAACACAAAACTGTAAGCAGTAATTAAAAAAACAAGTAAGGTGTTTGTTTTATGTAGATATTATTTTATTTTATTAAAATTTACAACATAAAATAAACATTTTTGGGATAATCACCGGCGGCAGACATCGAAGTCAAGGAAGTGACGTCACGAGTACGCCGTTCCAGTTGTCGAGAAACCGTACTGCAAACTCCTGTCCTCGGGAAGTTTCCAAGTTTTCAAGTCCGAGCTTCAGAAGTTCGGGAGTCCGCACGGCATACTTGGCATTGAGAAACGGCACAGGAGCGCAATGACTAGAAAGAGACGGTCACCACGTGAGCGCCTCCCACAGGAGGCCAAGTGGTATCACCGTTACCGAGCGCCTCCACAGGACACGTCTTCCACCGCCGTCACTTAACCTTTCATAACTTCAGCCCCACACAGCCCCACACACACACGCACACACGCACGCACGCACACACACACACACACACAAACACCAAACACATGCGCGCGCGCACACACACACACACACACACACACACACACACACACACACACACACACACACACACACACACACAC
>JASSRZ010000072.1:335117-383275 GCA_032164315.1 Malacoctenus gilli | reverse complement strand
GTGTGTGTGTGTGTGTGTGTGTGTGTGTGTGTGTGTGTGTGTGTGTGTGTGTGTGTGTGTGTGTGTGTCCGTGTTTGGCCTGTGATACACTGGCAACGTGTCTGTGTCCAGTGTTTCCATTCCCATTATATAAGGGCAGGCAACCTCCCACCCACTCCCACCAGCAGCTTCATCTTATGATGTCATTTGTTTCATTCTCATTGCTGTCCATCGATTAACACTTCAGAGTCAAAGCCGCGATTAATCGCAGTTAATCGTGACAACTGACATCCGAGAACGGAATGAGGAAATGACATGAAAGCAGCCGAGACAAGTCTCCAGTTGGACTTTTACGAGTCGTTACATATTTAACTAAATGCTTAACAACAGTTTGCGGTCTTT
The DNA here is from genome assembly GCA_032164315.1 of Malacoctenus gilli. NCBI lineage: Eukaryota > Metazoa > Chordata > Actinopteri > Blenniiformes > Labrisomidae > Malacoctenus > Malacoctenus gilli. The sequence continues at coordinate 382,894 of JASSRZ010000072.1, read as the reverse complement.
ATTATAAACGATTAAAAGTGTTCCCAGAAGAACTCGGCTGATTTTGACCAAATGTCACGACCTCCTGAGAGACTGGAACAGTCTCTCATTCTGCACCGTCGAGTCATTTCAGTCGACGTCCACGCTGGGCTCCGAAGGGGTCATGTGATTGGGTCAAGGTCTTGGTTAAAGTGCGCTAAAGCATTAAAGCTGTGAACTCCACACTTTCTATGTAATTTAGCTTCTTGGTTGCCTTCAAAACATTCATTGGTAGGAGTGAAACTTGCACAAGAAGCACTGGATTCCCACCTCCCATCAAGCTGTCTGCTTACTGAAATGAAGCGAGTCCGAGGGCGCGGCTGCCAAAAGGGAGGTTTCTGTTCTTTGCCCAGAGCCACTGAGGTGAGAGCTGCCCTCGGCCACAGTGCGCCGATTTATCTGGTCTCCAAAATCCCGTTCCCCACTTCCTCAGGGTGACTCAGGACTCGGCTTCCGGGGCGACCACTCCCAGGAGCCTGAATGAAATGCTAGTGAGTCGAGGGTGAGCGTTGGAATTCTATGAATACCTGTAGGAGCACCGGCGATCTCTGGCGACACACCGAGATAGCACTCTGAAAGGCCACATTGTGCGTCGCCACTGCCCTGCCAATGCGCTGTCACTCTGCAAGTGAGGCGATTCACAGTTTCCCTTTTGTCAAGAGGTGTTCAAGCAGGAAGTGCGTGAACCTGTAAGGATGCTAAGGCTTCTGATGGCTGAAGCTAAGAGCAGGAAAAAGGAGGGGAGGACAGCAACGAGCGGGAAGGACGCTCAGGAAGATCATGCCTCGAACAGTGTTTCACCTGTCCTGGGGCTCCCTCCATTAATACCAGACCCCTGAGAGTCCCCGTCCCCACCTAGCAACCATTTAGCCCTGTTGGTTTAACCCCGTCTAGACCCAGAACCCGGGAGCATTCCTCGCGGTCCCGCACAGAACCAAGGGGCTTCAGGAAATGCAGGATATAGAAAGGCCGATGTGTGTTCCTCCTGTCGGGGGCCATAAACGGACCTCTGTGTCCAAGTCCCAGTGGGGAAACCGGGGGGGCCCTCCCCCCCCTATTCCACCTCTCCTGCCAAAGAGAGGCTTTACTGAGAGGCGCTCTGTACAAGGGGGGGGAGCCTGATCCTGTTAGGCCACAAATGTGTGTGTAAAGGGTGTTAGTGCAAAGGCAGCATGTGGGTGGTGCAGTGTCTGTTTATTGAGTCTCAGAAGAATGTATGCAGATGTGAAGGAAGGGGAAGGGGCGGCGGGGGGGGGGGTTCAGAGGTCGTGTTCGTGTTCAGAGGCGCAGAGCTGCACAGGTCCGATGCGTGAGGGGAGTCGTTAGCTGGTGGGGAAAAATGTTTACGAGCGGGGTTCCCACTACACCTGCAGGTCCGACCGCCTCTTGGTTATAAAGATAGGGGAGGCAGGGTGAGATATGTTTATGTGTGGGTTTGTGTGTGTGTGTGTGGGGGGGAGGCTACAGACGCCGCAGGTGTTTGAGTGACGTGAGTGCTTCTGAGTGTCACTGCCTGAGTCAAGTCCAGACAAGGGAGGCCTGAGTTTCTGGAACATGACCAATGAAAGGTGCGCCCCCCCCGAGTCAAACCTCTCTCACGTTGTACCTGCTATTCTAAAGCTGGATCGCTGTCAGCCGCGTCCATTCTGCAACATGCGTAAATCAGCGCCTCGAGAAGTTGCCCTCCAGGGAGAACATGCTGACAGCGCCATAAAACTCCACACCATATTCCAGACCCGACGGCCGACAGCACTCCTCTTTTTTATTTTAGCCGCGCGAGCCTTGTTGGGGAGAAGCGCAGGTGCCCTGGCAGCAACCCTGTAAAGCCATCTCACCACTAAATACTGACAAGAATCCAGGTTGTTTTGGTGCCTGTCGTTCTGTGTTGGCACAACAGACAAAACGCGAGAATGACAAGAACATGAGAAAGGATTACTCACAAATTAAGCACTCCAAATTTAAAAAAATCTAACTGAACAACCCTACCACGAACAGAGGGGGGACTCAGCATCTATATAATTATCCTAAGTTTAGATGAGCGCAGTGGGTCGCCTCTGCAAGAAAGACAGCCGTCCAAACCGCCACAGCCTGTTCCCGTCGGTGCGACTCGGCCTCGGCATGGTGTTCCTTTGTTATGCAGCCGCTCTCTCACAGCTTTATATAGTCTCTGAGCAAACAATACGACCTTTAGCCCAGACAGCGGAGGAGATGGGAGGCGGGGGGGCAGCTTGCTGGGCTGGTAGCAGATCTGAAACCAATTTAGATTCGTTTAAAGCCGTCAGGGAGCTTTAACCGCCTGAAACACGAGCTGCATTCCAGCTAACGTGAAAGCGACAGGAAACCTGAACACCAGAGGTGAACGGACTTCTGAGAGGCGCTGCACCCCGGGGTGCCCAGTGGCCACGCTGGAGCCACAGCCACACACCAACCCCCCAAAAACTTGTACAGTGAGGCCGTCGTTGAACACAGCGCGTCTGACTGGTAGCTTTTTGTTTAGAGGCTACGATGCAGACAGTAGAAAATTGTGCAGCGAATATTCGCAGTAAAGATGTGCACAGCACCCTTTGCCTGCTTAAGCTATTTACCATTACTATGCATACACACTTGAGAACAAAGCACTTGGTAAAAGATTAATGATCAATGGCAAGTGCAGCTACTCCTGCTGAATATCAATTAGCATTTGTGCCTCAAACAGACATGCTCAGAGTGTTCACATCCCAGAAACGACTGAAGCCTGGAGCAGCAGAGCTGATCAGCCCTTCAACAGAAAAAACAACAACAACACAGCTGCTGTTTTCATAAAGCGCAGCCGATTGCTGTGGTGAAACTGGTCCGATTTGTCAAGAACATCACTTTGAATCAAAGCCAAATTTGTCTCCACTGATTTGCATTTACATTCATCATTGTTACACTGATGAATGTATCTCAGCGAAGCACACAATGAACGAACGAAAGGACCCAGTCGAATACACCGATGATGGCAAGGTGACACGTGCCACGAAAAAACTCAACATCCTTTGGGCTAAAATACTTTTGCGATCTGTAACCAAATGATGTACCCTCACGCTTCGCTGCTTCCTGATCGGATGACTCGGCTGTGGGCCACAGGCCTTTGGAGAATCACAGGTGCGAGTGATAATGCTAACGACAGCTTCATGTCAGGAGGCAGGATACCGGGAAGACAGTCATGGCTGATGAGATTAAGAACACCTGGGTGCGTCCTGTCACGACAGGTAGATATGTTAGCCTGAGATATGTTAGCCTTTGAAATGTTTGCCTGAGATATGCAGGTTTGTGATATGTTAACCTGTGATATGTTAGCCTTTCAAATGTTAGCCTGAGACATGTTAGGCCTTGAAATGCTAGCCTGAGATATGTTAGCCTGTGACATGTTAGCCTTCAAAATGTTAGCCTGTGATATGCTAGCCTTCGACATGTTAGCCTGTGATATGAAAGCCTGAGATATGTTAGCCTGTGACGCGTCAGCCTGTGACCCGTTATCCTGTATTCGCTACAAGACCACACAGAGTCCTCATGGCCCATAGTTCAGCCCAAAGATTGTCACTTTGAGGCTGGCACAGCGCATAACACTGAAAGTTAGCGGAAAATATTGAATTTGTAATGAACTCGAGATGAACACTAATAGAACTGTAATGTACCTGGACAGCGGCAGCAGCACATTTATAGCATGAGGCCGGTCTTTCATAGATCCCTACAACCTCTCTGGTTGTCACACATCTCTCACATCCAGGACTAACTGACCTCTCTTTAAAAGAGGAAAAAATACCTCCTCCTCCTCACAGTATGGGCTATATATGCTTTTTTGGCCCAAGATGCAGCCCGGGCCCGTCTGAATGAGGCTATTGTATGTGGTGGAGTGGGGACCTGCGAGAGGTGGGAGCAGAGCTCAGCTGAGGGGGGGACAGGCCCAGCTACGAGCCGGCCGCCGCTCCCACGTATGCAGAAGAGAAACTGAGACGATCCGTTCACAAATGGGACTGATCCTCGGACCGAGACCTGCAGGGTTTGGTGGAGGGGGGTAGGGGTGAGGGCGCAGCAAGAGGAAAAGGACTGATGGAAGCAGGTGAAGTGTGTGTGTGGGGGGGCACGCTGTATTGACACAGCAAGAATCAATAATGTACACAGAATCCAGTTCTTTTCTGCTGATGCTGGTTAAGTGGCCTGCCTTTGGACTTTCGCGATCCGTACGTCGGACTGACACCGCGCTGAGCGAGCGGAGCATGAAATGAAAAGGAGCCAACAGGCTAGAAAATCCAATATGCTTCTTTTTCCTGCAGGGTTTTGGAAGCCTGTGCTGGACGTCTCTCACTTACACCCTCCGAAGTCAGCAAGCAAAGTGCCCATAAAATAGTGTCGAGCTTTCAAAAGCTTCAACGTTTCCCTCTGATGCTCCCCTGTCAGTAACAAAAGACAGGCCGCCAGAGGAACGGCATCATGAAAAGCATCATATTGGGATTTGTTGAACAATGGTGGTACAAAGTGAGAGAATGGGCTGTCAGAGTCTCTGAGAACAACAGAAGAAAACAAAACATGAACTGTGTGGGTCTCAAACCTCTTTGTGAACACAGGTCAATGTGCAATGTGATATGTGAGGACACACTTTGGTTTCTGTTGACGACTGATGTTGACTGTCAACGGGAGACGCTCCAGAGTCACTAACCTGTGTGCAAATATGTCAGAGAGCCATGAGTGAATATACAAAGCAGATAAGTACTTGTGAGTAAGTACAGGAACACACACTGGTTAGTCCAACTACCAGGGGATTAACTGCACTCAACACTAGAAAACAGCATTTGTCACCCTTGGAGATGGCACACCCACTGCTTTGTTGATTATTACAGTGGGGAAAACCTGATGGGGGCGGGGGGTCCAAAAACTGTTCAGCGTGAAAAATTAAAGTTAACTCCAGCAGATTCTAATTTGTCCACTGGGAGAAGTACTGTAATGTTTAAGCAGGAGTCGGAGTAGGAGATCAACAACTGACCAGCAGGTTGCAGTAGTGGTCAAGGCAGTGATCCAGTACATAAAACTAGCTGTTCCACTGCTGTCCAGGTAGCATTAACGTTACACTAACTTGTTGATAGGTCCATTAAATGCGAGCATCAGGACATACTTGCTTTTTAATGCATTCCATCTGAAGGAAACCTTCAACGTATGGGGGGGGGTCGCAACCATTTTTAGGGGGTCAGGCCCACTCCCGCTCTGATTGGACCTCGTCAGGCCCCCTGAAGTAAAAGACCTTTGACAAAATCCTGAACCGATGACATACTGACAGATATCTGTGTGTGCATCCTGGGAGTGAACAATGTCTGAGGAGGTATGAACCTGCAGTCTGATCTGTGTGGGGAGGGGGGGCACCTTTAAGGTCTGTGGAGGTGATGAAGGGGGCGGGGTCATGTGGACATTTAAGGTCTGGGGAGTTAGTGGGAGATGCTGCCAAATCGATGCCAACCCTAAAAGTATACATGGAAATTAGCAATCAACGTGTCCTCTGGTGTCACAGTGTATTCAGACAGTAAAAATCAATCAGGCAATGTGCTTTTGAGACCAAGTGATGTGATCTAATGTGTCGGGCTCGGACAGATCCACACATTGTACAGTCACCAACTCCTTGAGCATGTTCCGCCCTGAACGTGAGCGAGGCAGGTTCTGACAGAGTGATGAAAGTCGATTTGAGGATGACCCCCCCCCCCCCCCAAAAAAAAACAAACCACCGGACGGGCTGCGGCTCTGCTTACCTGGCTTCAGGCTGTTGAAATAGAAAATGACCATGATGAAACATCCCAGACTCAGGGCGAAAACCATCCGGATCGCTTTGGCTTTCCTCATCCTGCTCCCCCGGGTTGCGCCGCAGGCTTCATGCGTAGAGACAGCCAGCTCAACCCCCCCTCCCGCGTCCTTGCCCCCCTTCCGAGCGAGCCGTCTACTTCATGACCGGTGGGAGCACCGACACGGCTCGCTGTCTCCCGCCTCTCCCGGTCTCCCTGCTCATCCTCGCATGTCCCCGCTCCGGAGGGCGCCGGAGATCGAGAAAAAAAGAGGGGGTGGGCGGGAAGGGGGTGAATCCACCAGGAGGAGGGTCGGAGATAGAAACGGGCTGCGGGTTGCAGACCGCGCCGGTGCGCCGTGGCGGTCCGTAAACGAAGCGTCTCCTCGATGTGGACAGAGCGCAGCGGCTCCCGTGCAGCACTCAACACAGGCCGGCGGGGTTTGTGTGCACGCGTGTGTGTGTGTTGGGGGGGGGGGGGTATATGCCTGGAGGACTGCTGTCCAAACCTCCGCTTTAACCCCTTTCTCCCCAGACCTGCAGTTCCCCACCGGTTCCTCGCACAGCGGAGGAGCCGCAGCGGCAGCGCGACCGGATGAACGAGGGCGCACCGGTCGGGCCCTTCAAAATAAAATGGAGGGCGCGAGGAAGTGTTGCCAGGTGTGCAGCGTGTTTCTGGCAATTTTGAGCTGACGAACAAAACTAACAAGCAAACGGAACAATGAGCGGCGAATAAAACAAGAAAGAAACCAGGTCACTAATCACAACATTTTAAACAAGCAAACAAACAAACAAACAAACAAACAAATAGTAGCCACTGCAAGAAATAGACTAAAAACGTCCATACTCACTTTACTGCTGCATGCTCACATCATTATTTCATTTAAAATGTGACCGAGTCTGTTTACAATGATGCCATCATGCATGAGAGTCACGTGCATTTGTTTTTGACACCATGCTTTGTCTTCCAGTGACATGTTCCTTATGTGACACAGCTTGATCACAGGCTTCCACGCATGTGTTGATTTGTGCCCATTTTTCATGAGCCGGACAGATTTTGTGTTTGCATCTAGTAACGCAGGAAGGATGGAACAGGAGACATGGTAACTTAAGAGGGGAGAGGTCCTTGCACCTCTGACAATCAGGTGAATATTATTTTAGAGTATCAGGTCACACCTTTGACCCACAGAAATGGTGCTTCCCCTACTGTTTATGTATGGGCTTCTTCCACCTGGCCAAAAACATGCATGCAGGTAAATTTGTGGCTCTAGATTCGCAATTGGTGTCAATATGTGTTTCAGCTGGGAGTGATCCCAGCACATTGTAAAAAGTCAATGGGAAAAGTACTGTTCTTTCTGACAGATGATACTGCTTTTTGATGCTGGTATGTACTGATAGATGGGCACAAAGGAGTCTATCATCAATGTGGTCCACCATTTAGAGTGTGTGTCTAACAGGAGTGCATAGATGGTCCCTTAAAAAGCGGAAAACATGTCCACCATATTCACCATGTCCTACTCTGTCCACAGGTGTCGCTGCTCGAAAAGCTTTACCAACGCTACTTCTTGGGGTCCCCAGGCCAGAAGGGGGCCCTGAGGGCCACCTCAGAGTGGTAACAAACTGCAGTGCTTGTTGCGATGGGATGCAGTGAGTGGGAGGAAGAAGTGGAATGCCTTATCGAGGTGCCCCGATTAATCCTTCCCAACAGTCCCTAGAAACGCCCCCAAACAATAAGTTTGTGCTTTTATTTTGAAGTCCTTCTTGATGTACATCCGCGGTTATTTTGGTGTCCTTCATTCATTCAGATTGAAAAGCAGCGATCGCCAACATTTACATGTGGCCACAAGTGTGACAGAAACACGGGTCGATGTGACCCGGGGGGACGACAACGATGACGACGACGACGACGACAATAAATGTCTCGATGTCTCGGTCACCAAAAGTTACCACAGAGCCCAGTAGTCCTGTGAAGTGGAGCTCCAGACGGGACCCTCAGAGTGACAAGGGTCCTTCAGTGTGAGGTATGTCGGTGAGAGAAGGAATGTCCTGCACTGGTGCCCCCCCCCCCCTCCTCTCTTGTGTGGGGTTATTAAACTGAGGTCAGACACAAATTGAAATACTCACTATACATGCGGCTTTTTCCACAATGCAACATGCTGCCAAGTCATCCAGCCAACACTGTAATAATCCTATTTCTCAGTCATATTTCCTCTGGGGAAATCACGCTCTGGAAGTCATGCCAGTGAAAAGAAACATTGACTTGAGCACTGTGTAATACCTATTTATGCCACAAGGTGCAATAAGTCCCTGAGAATGCAACTTTGCACCCCCACTCAGAACAGCAACCCCAGTTTAGCCAATTAAAGCAGGCGAGGATGTCCTGCAGAGCTGCTTCTGACCCGGGTCCTCCCTCCCTGCATTCCTCGTGTCCATCTTCCCCAGACACATGGTGCGTGTGTGTGTGTGTGTGGGGGGGCTGGGTTAGGAGACACGCGACCGAGCAAACTCCAGGCCTGATAGTGACGCCTGTCAGTGTTTGCTCGTCGGTGATGTCAGTTATATCAGTCATATCAGTTCAACTGGAAGGGGCAAGAAACACAGAGGGATCTGAAGTGAACCTGCAGCCTCCACCTCCACCACCACTCCAAATTGTCCGCAATCCTGGAAGCCCCTTTTGGGTTGCTTTTTTCCCTTCTGTGGTTTGTCTGATATGCTTGTCACATGACAGAGGCACCGTGGGGGCATGCTGCAGCACACAGTTCACGTCTGTTCCACCACATCACTCCCCTTTGATTCATGAGGTCTCTTAATAACCGAGCTGCGATCCCCTCTCCATGTGGCTGATCCTTATCTCCTTCAGAATGACATAGTGATGACATATAGCTGTAAGCTTCAGGTGCCTTTTTCTGTGTCGTTCATGTTTGCCTGACTTCAGTCCCCCTCCCCCAAATTGAAGAGTCAATTTCTGAACTTCCCTCTGTGAACTTTGATGAGATGTATGTTGTTTAAAACATTGTCGGAAAGTCCCCGTGCTGTTTGGAGATGCGACCGACACTGCAGTTTTGTTTTTTTTTTGCTCCCCTCAGTAAGTTGTGACTCCTTCAATCCTTCTTGACTCAGTGAAACCTTTTTCTTTTACCGCTTTGGCCAGCAAATGCAACCTTTTGCTTGGGCTGAGAAGTAGCTTTCAGTTGCAACCCTTACAGAGTGATGTGGAGAAGCCACTAAAAGCTCTCTCCTCTCTTAAAGATACAGCGCCTAAGAATTGTAGTCGTGCTCCGTTTGTGCAGTCGGTGGCAGTGTCGCACCCAGATCGGTCTCATGTCAAAATTTGCATGTTGGTGTTTTTTTTATCTGGTTCGCTTGACAGGAAAACATAACAGAAGTTCTTTTACGAGTTTTTTTGAGGTGTCGTTGGTTGAGGAGGAGCATCGTGTATGGGACACCTGCCTGAATCTGCTCGGATCTGCTTCGACTCCTTTGTTGCCATGTTGGTGTGAGACACTAGGTGCTCCAGTCACTTCAGAGCCTGCCACTGCCTGCACACCACACATCATCCATGACTTGACACTTGGTTCCAACTGAATGAAACTGCAAGGTGTTATTGGGAGTGTGCTGCCCTCTGCAGGACAATGACTGCCAGCAGCAGCAGCAGCAACCAACAGCGGGAGACACAGAAAGGCAGTTAAGAAGATACTTGTTTCCACCTGTTGATCTAAGTCATACAGAGCTCTCTGATTGGTCAACACTGATTTCCTCCTGATAACATACCGACACTGATGACTACAGGAGTTAAAGTAAACGTGGTTGAGATAAAATAAATCAACCATTGTGTCGAAAGCCACATCACCGCTCCACAGGGGAGTTTTCTGGGACTCTGTCGGGCAGGTTAATCATTGTTTGTTCATTGTGTGTGCATGTGGCCATAATAAATGGCAGATTTGATTATATAAGCGCGGTTGTCACCTGACACTCGAGCTGAGCTGGCCTTGGTGTAGAAATTGGCAGTCACAGTGAGAGAGAGGTGGGAGAGGTGGGGGTAGACCTTTTACCTCTGGGTGATTACCCTCCAATGAGCTACCAAGGGGTTTGGATCAGCTTGAGGGTGCCTCCGACCTTCCCACATCCCGGCAGTCTATGACCAAGAATCCCGCTTCCTTCACAGAGAAAGTCCAAGCTCGGCTTGCTTCTGTGGATTCAGGTTAACTATTGACAGAGGTTCTCAGAAGAACCTTCAGGAAGTAGGAGAAGCGAGAAAGCCAGGCCCACAAGGAATAATATATCCTCAATGTATGACTCATCACCTTACAATGACTCTCCTCTTATTAAAATAAAACCCAGTGCATCTGAGCACAGGGGGAGGAATGACTGAAAGACAAACATGTGAAATAAGATGGAAAGACTCAAAATCAAGTAAAGACATGTCATCCAAAAAATAGAAGCACAAAACTGAAAAACACAACACACAATGACGCAAAATTGACAACAAAAAGAAACAAAACAGCCACAAAAAACACATAAGGTAGCAGAGAAACAAAATCACATAAAACTTTTTCAAAAAACTCCTGAAAAAACGACAAAATAATACCTCCTCCTTCAGACGGCCACCGGCTCGGCGAGTCTCATCAGAGCTGGTGTCGCCATGGCAGCCGGCGCAGGTGACACAACCTGATCAGACGCGAGCCGTCGAGTCCAACAAAGGCTTCACACCAGCCCCCAGGGGCCTCTATTGATCGGGGCCCGCCACTTGTGGAGGCTGAATAGTGCCACAGAAAGACATACACCCGCCCGCAGGAAATTATGCTCTTCTTTCTGCCCAGCTCTCTGATGTGGCTGCCATGAAAAGGCTGCGCGGCACCAGTTTGATCCTGTGGACCAAAAATGTCCTCCTGACTTGTCTCTGTTTACGGCGCGACAGGAGGAAGACATGAAGGGCCCGGGGCCCCGTCAAATTGTCCGTACGCTCACTATATAATGTCCCAACCACAATAAAACAGGAAAAAGGCATAAAAAATTCTTTAACAATCTTAAACAACCGGATACAGTGTGAAGCCTTGACCTGTGTGTTCCTGTTCAACAGTCAGGACAACTGATGCAGGTCACTCAGGAGGCCCATGCTGACCCCTGTCCACCGCAGCACCATTAAATGCATCTGGCCTGCTGAATCTCTCATCTGATAGAGGCATCTGGTTTACCCAGGGCAGCGGAAGCAGCGTGAATCTTTGGGTAAACGCAGCAGTCGGTTCTGATAGTGTTGCTTCACGTCCAGCAAAAGTAGAGGAGCACTTTTCCTAAGACGCACACACGCGTGTTTCATTGGTTCTTGTCAGTGGTCGTTTTTGGCTGCAGCTTTCCTGAACAAGTAGTTGTTGTGACACAAGATTGAGCATTGCAGGCCCACCTGCAGCCACAGAGTTCAGCCATGGAGAAGCCGCACAATTCTTTAAAAAAAAAAAAAACAATGCACATTTATGTAAACTCACATAAATTTATTGCTATGCTGTTCTTAGCAACTCATTTCATAGTGGTTATTTGTCTTTGAAACGATTAAGTCATATTTGTCAGGAACAAGCAAAACAAGCATTCAGGGTGGAAATCATCCTTTATTAAAGAGAGAAGTAGTCTACAGTGGTTCGACACCAACAAAACAAACCATTTATACAGATTCCCGACAGCAGTGAGAACACTGTCCTCTAGAAGGCTGAATATATCTTTAACATACACATACTGCAGCGGCAGACAGCAAGATGTGACGAACAAGCTTTAAGTTAACTGAGAGGTGGAGTTTTCCCTGTTCAGTCGTGTAGCGGTGGCATCGTCAGGAAAGCGACCCCGACACCTCAGCGGAGATGGAGGACCTTTGGTGGCTCCATGTAGCAAAAAGATAAATAATGATGATGATGATGTATGGAAATCTCCCAAAGACCCTTTAGAAGAGTGTGTGGAATGATGCAGGCATGGTGGTAATGTTTGCATTCAATAGCTGGATGTTTGCTCATGTTAAAAGCCATCAATGACCAGCAGGTCCACCCTCTGTATAAGAGAGCTCCTGCAATGTGTTTGGAACTGGGTGGGTGGGGAGTTGGACGAAGGGGGTCGGACTACCATCAGGCGTTTCTACAGAGGGCCATCGATCCTGGCCCACCTATGTGTTTCAGGTTTACAGGCGAGGATGTCACAAATGGCCCCCCGACACACATGCGCTGAGCGGCAGCGTGCCGGGGGCCTCCTCTGAGAAGACCATGCTGGTGACGTCCAGTGGGAATATCAGCAGAGTAACCCCGCTGTTCAGTGGGCTGCCCCTCCTCTGGCCACGGCTCGTCGCACGTTAGCTTTAGCACGGTGTTAGGATCGCCCTGAGAGAACGCCCCAGGCGGCGGCTCAAGAGCTACGAGGAGACGGCTCGGTGGCAAAGTGCTAACAAGGGAGCAGCCCGCTAAACGAGCAGGGTTTAACCTCAGCAGCCCGCCTGGGTGATGTCTCCACCCGAGCTCTTGGTCACGTCCAGGGTGGTGAAGACCTGTGGGGGTGGAGGGGAAGACAATGTTTGTCATAGCCTCAACACTAATTTTGCACTCACAGGTCTGCATTTTGTCTGAATTCCAGTTGAGGACATGTGTGTTGAGCTCTGTTACTAAATGGAAATGCGTGTAATGCAAAAAAGCATCAAAGAGAAGGGGCCCGCACATTAACACCAAGAGCGAATGATGCTGCTCCTTAATGGAGCTGATTAATACCTCACACTTGTCAGTGAGTGCTGTGAACGTCCTAATTTAAACATTTATTCATGTTTCAAAACACATAATGGGAGTGCAACATCGCACACTGAGGGAAGCTTCGCTTCACAGACCAGTCACACCGATAGCGAGGTGTACCTTTTTTCACACTGTAACTCCACCCTCCACTGCTGCATCTCTGGGGAGGCTCGTGTGCCCCCTGTTCGCACACAGTGTGTCAGGCTGCAGGTGGAGTTCTCAGTCTTAAGTCATGAGCTCAACTCAAAGAAAACTTCAGTAAACATTGAGTTGCAAAAGGAAAGAAAAACCAACTTCCTGCTCATTGAAGTTCCTCAAAATGTTCTAGGTGAATTTGCTGTTGCGACCTGTCGGAATGACCAGTTTGGCTGGTTGGTACGAGTTTGTAAACTGTCACAGTGAGATCAGAGTATCCCAAATGGACCCTGACCCTCAAAGGCCACACCCACTTCCCTAAAACCCTTTCAACAAATCCATACATTAAGATTCAGTAGAAACTCTTCGATTACTGTGCAAATACTTGCAATCCTGAGCGGGGTGGAAATATTCCATAGACCCATTGTGTGTTGCCATGGCAACAACTGTCCAAGGGAAAGGTTGAGCTGAAGACCGAACCGCTCTCTCACCTCAGCACAGGTCGGGTGGATGCCGATGGTGCCGTCCAGCTGCTCTTTGGTGACGCCACATTTCATGGCTGCGCCGAATCCCTGCGTCACCTCTCCCGCATTGGGTCCCAGGTAGTGGAAGCCGATGACTCGGTCCTGCAGACGGAATTACATCAGCCACAATGACTCGAAACATTAAACACCACAACACACAGTGGCGTGTGTAGCTTAACACGTCCGTGCAAGCGGGAGCTCTCACATTGTCTAGTTTGTTGCAGATAAGCTTGGCGTAGCACTTGTTGTTGTCCCTGCCGGGGACAGTGAACTCCAGAGGCCAGAACAGACTGTGGTACACCTGCACGAACAAGGACACAAACACAGGAGTGGGTCAACAATCAGTGTGTTTTAAGGGGCCACAATTCGATTCCCCAGCCACGCTCCAAAAGCAGCTGGCCGGATAACACAGGAGCACTGACAGGCGTCTAGTTAGTGAGGAAATGTTCAGTCTGCAGGTGGCGGCTTGCTCATAGAAGCAGTCTGTCTGGATGTGTTCTTGGATTTGCAGAGACACGCCTCAGCTGAACTACAAATATTTACACAACACCTGCCAAGATGGGTTCACTGACTTTCAGGCTGGAAAAAACACTGTTTGAGCAACGACTTTGTTACCTCGATGTTTTCTTTGCCGTACAGCTCGGTGGCTTTCTCCTCCGACAGGCCGCACGAGCCATATTCCAGCGGGGTGAACACGGTGGTGGGCACGTTCACATAGTCACACTGCAACAACAGCCACTCGTGAATTTAAAAAACAAACAAAAAAACCCCCCACTCCTGCTGTTTTAAGGCAGCGCAACACAACATCGGTCAAATGGGTTTGGGAGGCTCAACGACGGGGTCAGATGATCGCATTTGATATGCAAATTCAACAATGACCGATGTCAAACCGAGGACAGATTTGCCTGAGAGCTTGATGGCATCGTAAACATGACTACCAACTTTGAAGTGAAGCTACACAGTAGCGCAGCAGATATGAAGTTCATGCATTTTTTTCTGGGTACCAGCCCACCTTGACGTTTGAGCCCCCGTAGAGGCGGCGAGCCAGCAGCTTGCCCGCCTGGATGGCCACAGGCGTCAGCTCCCACTTGCCCTCCAGGATATCCCCGATGGCATAGATGTGGGGCACGTTGGACTGCTCCTCATCGTTCACTGGGATTTTGCCGTTCCTGAATGGAGCGATCAAAAGGTCATTCCATGGAGTTAAAGAGAAAAGATCCAAACTTACATGTGAAAAACTTACAAATTGGAAATAACACTCAAGTCAAAAAGACTATTTTTAAACATTGAGACTCATGATAACTCCTTACAGCAGCATGCATCCTAGAAGTGTTTCAGATTGGTGAAAAAACATCTGCTAACCTGTCTATTGCTACAGAACACTGTTCTTTGAATGTACATTTGCAGCTCTGTCAATTTCAAATGATTTCTAAAGCATCACAAGTCAACAACTGAGTCCTGTGTTCTGCTCTCAGACTGCTGAGTGAGGATTGGGGGATGGGTGGGGGGGGGGCCTTATTGCTCCTTCCCTCAGGACAGGAAGCGGAGGGTTAAGGTCTCCTCCTTGTGTCACCTGACTGTGGTATGAAGGCTGAAAGGAGGAGCTCAGAGGAAAAATGATGGAGAACACATTAAACCTCAAGGAGTGCGGCGACCCCTCCACACTCCTGGGATATTTACTGCTCAGACTCCACCTTCTTTCAAACTTCAGCTGACTGAGGCCGACACAACTCACACTCGTGATCTAAAATCTGCATTTTTAGTAATTGTATCTTTTTTACCAACACAAAATTGATTTTGTGCTGATTCCTGGAAAATCGACACTGCAAGTCCCTCCAGCAGCCCTCTTTTTTGCTCCTTATACATGTAGAACAGCTGTGAACGTTAAATCTTGGCACCTTTCAGTTTTCTCCCTGGTAATTTCTTCACTATCAACAAGTAAACAATACAGAGCACTCAACCACACAGCAGTAAAGCACTGATGTGTCCTTGGACACATGACACGACTGTCTGCCCCGATCGCAAGGGGCTCTTTCGAGTCTACCGATCAATCACACTGTCATGTGCTACATACAGCAGGTGTTTTGGCAAAGGGAGCGCCAATTATCTCCTATGTTCATCAACTGTATTTTTCTTCATAGTTTACAATGAGGAAAAGACAAGTTAACAGCAGCTTCAAACGATGGTTAAACAAATAGCGACGCACATTGTGTTGATCACATGACCGCAGCAAACTGGGTCGAAGGTCAGAGCAAGTAGCAGACGTAGTAGTATGTGTATAAGCCATGGTAATATCGTGCAGCTGGAACCAGCAGCCCGCCTGACTGCCTCCAAACTTTGCTTCAAGCACTATACGGTCATGAGACTGAAGCATATGACTGGGAGCGCTGCTTTAAGCTGACCTCATGCTGTCTTAATCCCTGCTTTCCCCTCAAACAACAGTCAACCTTCTCTCTGTTTCTGCTGGCTGGATTGAGAGTCACCTGAAACATCAATGAGCTCAGAACTGGTTGTGAACTTTAGTCAATTTCAAACTCAACCTCCAAAGTTACAAACAAATGGAAAATTGAGTAATGTGCAGATGAGAGTCATCAGGAATCAGCACAGAGCATAAAATGCAGCACAATCAGGAGCAAAGCAGGAAGTGCCCACCAGTCACCTCCTCTCTCTCCCCAGAGCAACTCACTCACTCACTCACACACTCACACACACACACACCACCCCTGCAGAGAGCTGTGGGACGACAAGAACTGCTGAATCACCGTGACTGTACGGTGAAACTTAAAGGCACAGTCCGCCCAATGTGACCAGGCACGCGCGCACACACACAGATAAACTTACTTGGGGTTGACTTTGACACCCGCCTTGTCGAGGCCGATCTTGTCCGTGCACGCATCCCGGCCCACCGCTATCAACACCTGAGAGACAAAGATATGGGAGAAGCTCCCTGTCAGGATGGCAGCAGCTGCTTCATTAACTCAAGAGATCAGTGCCCAGCTGCTGGAAGAGGAGACGACGGGGTGTCACACTGGTGTCTCAGGTGACTTGTGATATTTCCTTCCTTTTGGAGCCCTAACAAGTTTGATATCAACCCTGTGGGACTGTGCATCATCATGACAACATGACATTGACCTTAGATGATCCCTGAAGTTTTGTTTTTGTCTTTAATATATTTAGAGAAATGCATATAAAAAAAGCTTTAGACTGAAATAATTTGAAAATTTTTATTATTTTAACTATGAATCATAACAAAGTCAAAATATATGTTGATAAGGATTTGTACAAATATTTACTAGCATGACGATGAGTGTGAGTGGGGGGGGGGGCAACACGATGCGAGACCACATACCGTGTTGTACTCCCCCTCAATGAGCTCCTCCGTTTCTGTTGACTTGGCTGTCACCTTCAGCCTGCCAGGGGTGCCTGCTTCCAACTGCTCCACCTGTCACACAAGAGGCAAACAGCACACGCTGTAAAACGCAGCCAGTCATCGATCCGGTCAGTGTGTAAAAATGGACTTTTTTTCCCCCCATCGTGACACACAAGCTTTGAGGCTTCACTGTCTGAACGCCACCTGATATCACTTTGTGACACTGCTGGATGAGACCCAAAGGCTCCACTGATCCCGTCGCTGTCTGCTCTCCTATCACTGTGCAGCTGCTAGCCACATGCTGCTTTAACAGGAAATGTGAGAGCAAAGAGTGGAACCAAATGAATTATCTACAAATGCAAAATCTCCCACCTCAACTGCGAACTTAGTCACCACTTTAGGAGGAGACCTGACAGGGCATGACTTCTCACAGTGAACTACTAATCAGCACAAAACTTGAGCACATAAGGGAACACAGAACTGTTAGAGTGCACGTGTTGCTTTCGTCTGCTCACTGAGTTTTACTGATTATGTGGAATTTCTCCGATTATCATGTAAGTAATACAATTATTCTGGCACTAAAAGAACAGGTCATCTGGGTGCAGTTTGACCCTTCTGATGAGAAAATGAAAGAATCCCTAAATGCACAAGAAAACAGGTCACTTCAGACATCAGGGTCTAGTTATTTGCTGGGATCTCAAATATACAAGCTTTAACTAAGGAACAAAGATGAAGATCAAAACTTAGACCACTCTTTCAGTGGCTTCGCTTGGTAGCTGATTAGCTTGCAAAGGACGAGTATATCTGAATTCAGCTTCAGGATAAACGACATCAGCCATGAGGCCCAAGTGAACATGTTCCATCAACTCAGTGCTTTTAACACTGCTGAGTGATCAGAAAAACCTCCTGCAGAATACCCCAATGTGCTCTGATGTCATTCAATGCGAACAGCACAATTAGCTGCAGCAGCAAGTGCACAGCAGGTACTAATAGAGTCCCTAAAGTCCTCGTCAATCTTGTACTGAGGTCGATTTTGACACTTCCTTAGATCTTGCAACGTCTCCCAGGCTTCAGCCACTCCTTTCCGTGAATGTGCTGATCTGTTTGCATGTATGCCTGTTGGCTGCATTAACTGATTCATCAGACTTGTGAATGAATTGCTGTGGCGGCTCTGCAAGAGCGCACTTGCTGCCTGGATAGATCAAACTGATGGTGCCAGATGGCCCAACAATAAATCAAATGGGCGCAGACACACACAGTTCAAAGTCTGCTTGACCACCTGGTGCTTTGTCTCCAACCAAGACTGCAGGCTGGATTAATGTGTTCAAAAATCTAAAAATATCTTTTGAAAACAAACAAACACTTGAAACATTTTGACACACACTCTAACCAACCTTTCATGGGTTAGTCAGCATTGTGTCACTGTGAGTATCTCTTGCACACACCGAAGTTTTGTTCCCACTCACCTTCACGGGAACGTATTTGCGGATGAACTTGACTCCGTGCTCCTCCATGTGCGCTCCGGCGCGGTTGGCCATGTCCTGGTCGAAGCCCCTGAGCAGGATGGAGCGCACCATGACGGTGACGTCCAGACCCAGGCCGGCCAGGAAGCCGCCGCACTCCAGGGCCACATAGGACGCCCCGATCACCAGGGTCTTCCCCGGGCAGTATGGCAGCGAGAAGAGGTCATCACTGCGAGGAGAACATGAAGGACCCTTTAGTTCTCCACGAGAGCAACAACATGTCGGTATGTAGGCTGGACTCAGTGCAGCAGGTGTGATACAAAACAGGTCTTTATACGTTATATGCATTAATTGCCACATGCCAGGTTGTTTTTTACGTCCTCACAACCACCTTTGGTGTGATCTTTGATGGAAATAAGAGCGCAGCTGGAGGCGAATTGCAAAGCGACAAACACCAAACACGCCTGGGGACAAAGTGGCGCAACATTGAGACAGGCAGGAGATTAATGAATGTCTTGAGCCAAGGCCACCTGTGAGATTATTAGAGGGTGTGTATGTGTTGTTGAAGATGACATTCAGTTAAACAAAGGTGTGGAAAGCAAGATTTGTTTGTTTTTTTCCTCCAAACCTGCACTGAACACTCCCTCTGGTTTGAGGACAGCACCAAATGAGGTTTGCGTGACACAGCATGGATGAAGATGTGGAGTGATGGTTGAGCATGTAATACTACTGTTTGCTCACCTGGTGATACAGAACTCCTTGTCTCCAGGGATGCCCAGGTAGCGTGGCCTCTCGCCTGTAGCCAGAATGAACTTGGCTGCTGTGTGGACCGTCTCTTTGCCTCTTTTATTAGTTGCCTAGTGGCAGGGGAAAAAAAGGATGCTTCAGATGGCAGAAGATTTCATCCAAAGACAAAATAAAAGCAGAAAATTCCAGCAGTAAAAACCTTGGCACAGAAAAGGGGCCCACCTTGATTTTATGGGGGTCGAGGAACTCTGCGTATGCGTTGACGTAGTTGACGTTCTTGTCCCTCAGTGCTACCCTGTAGCCCCAGTTCAGTGAGCCAATGTAGTTGTTCACCGCCGTCTTCATTGTCTCCCAGTTGTGTTTGACTGAAAAACACAACACGCACTTCAGTGTGATCCAGGGTAAGGGTTCCCACAATGGGACAACTCGACCCACTTGATTTACCGCGGAAAGGCTGGGTAATGTCCCCCCTGTGGGACCTCCGGGGCCGCTGCTCTGATTCCTCACCTGTCTCGTCGAACTCCCAGCCAAACTTGCGGGCATCCTGCATGGCGGTGCCCAGCATGGCTGTCTGGTGCATCAGCTTCTTTGGAATGCAGCCCACATTCACGCAGGTTCCTCCGAGGCCTGAAAGCCGCGACAAGAAGCAACGAAACAGTCGGTTAGCCACGTGGGTTCCCGCAAATCTGCTGGCGTCAGGGGAGGAAGCGCCTTACCCCAGGTGGTTCCTTTTGGCGTGGGCACCACATAGTCGAGCACCATCACTTTCTTGTTCAATGTGGCCGCTTCCTGTTGTCAACAGAGCAAGCCGTTGCTCTCAATTCTTACACATCCCATAACATGTGGACCCACTGGGCTTACAAAAACAACACTGGATTTTTCGTCACACTAGAAAATGGGGCAACAGCCGCCGTGCAGTTGCAGTGAAGTCACCTTTGAACACGCGAGGCCTCCCGATCCTCCACCGATGACGATCAAGTCGTAGTCATACGACTCGTTCTCTCCGCTCAGCAGCTGCTGCAGGCTTCCATCTTTATGGGCCTGAAGGCAACACGGAGGAAAATCAGCATCAGGAAGCAACGGCGTACACATCTCACTTCAAACGCAGAAAATGTGAGGTGAGACGACGGTTCCTCGCTGTGACCTCTGATGGCAGCTGACGTAAATGTGAATGAATTTGCCATGATTCATGCTGGTTCACTGTTAGACACATTGTCAACACTTCAGTTTGGACAGTTTGGATAAGCCTCCAGCTTCCCCACCTTTCAACTCCCCCCTGATGAATAAGGACTTTCAGCCGTTCTCACAGGTCGACTGAAGTGTTCAACACACCGAGAACAAGCTAGTTGCCCACTGACACATTCCCGGTCACACCTCAAAACTTCCCTGTCGTGACAACAATATTTTGACTTCTCTGGTTCACTGCTTACAAAAGGGAGCTGAGATGAGCATCCTGTGCCTCATGTTTGCCAATAAAAACAGGCCAAGAGTGTTTATCATATTATTTACGAAGCCGATACTCTGGCTGTTTCCAGGTAGAGCCACAACGGTTGAGCTCCGCTAAACAAGCTCATCAAGTTCATCAACACAGACAAAGGGATGTGCACCGGGGCGTGTTTGCTTACCTGCATGGTTTTGTCGCAGCCGCCGACGTGCGTCTTGTTAATGAAGACGTTCGGGACAGTTTTCTGTCCAGTCATCTCCAGCAACATCTCCTGGTAGTTGGTTCCGTCCTCTGGACACAAAGGTCAACATTTGTGAGTGGATCTATTGCAGACCAAGATCGGAACTGTGTCTGCATCCTGTACTCCTGACACTGAGAGACTTGAGCCAGAGTAGTAAAACGAAGGCATGCCGAGACATGGAGTTTCATTCAGCTGCTATGACAGAAAAAAACCCCTCCAGGCTTGTTGTGTCCTCGAAGGACAGCCAAAGCAGACAGACGACAACAGAAGCATGCTGGAAAAATGTGCGTGAGCATGGGTAACTTTCACACTTTGAGAGGAAGCACTGTTGTAACTAGATAGTCATAAGGATGGTTTAGAGTGTCACACTGTTCATGAGCTGTCTAAACTTCAAAGGAGGGCTGTATGGAGTCAGATCTTTATCAAAGAGTTATAGAATGCTTCTCTGGATTCAAATTGGACACAAGAATAAAGATCTGCTAGCACTGATCATCACAAATATATCAACCTATAAATATAAACTAAATGATGACAAATGTATTTCTGTTTTTCATTCATTGTGTAATAGACAAATATATATATATATTAAAAATTAAAGGAGTATCCGTTTTCATTGCGAAGAGTTATGAATGAAAGACTTGTAAATCTAACTGGATTTATTTGGCGATTTATCAATCTCACAGAGATTTGCTCGATACCACGGCTGCTGGATTGAACTTCAATGACTGCAGTGTTTCCAAAACTACTGATATTCACATGCTGCACTCAATACTTCAATATTTTAGTTTTAAAATGGAGCCTTTTTCAGGGAAACCATTGTTGATGAGGTGGGTCAAAAACTTGAGAATAACCACTTGTGCTAAAGCACCTAAAGCAAAGGATCTGGTTAGTCCCATTTTTTGTGACGTTCATGTAAAAATCTTTTGATGTAAGCCTGTGCCCGAGACTCAAGCCAGTGGAAAAAAACAGGTTGATGATGAATCCCCACCTTTCATACAATGTCCGTGTTAGAGGGAGCATCAAAACACCTCCACAAACACATGGAAAAGAGATCATATGAATCTTATGTTCATCTAAATATACAACTATTTTGATGCAGTAAATTGAAATTAAACAAGAGTCAACCTGTTAGCTTTTGCTAACCTCACTTGAAAAAATGAGGAGCATTCCAGGTTTAAAAGGGGCAGCTGGGTCTGCGTGTGAGGGGGCTCTGCTGGCATCCAGCCAAAACTTGATTGACCAGAATCTGGTATCAACAGTAAACTTTGTGTCGCAACACAGACGCGACTGGATTCTGGCAGGTGAGCAATTCGTGGCACGATGCCAGCCGGCACACGGGAGCAGCAACAAGGAACCTATGGAGGGGTCCCGTGGAACCACAAACCAGCCATTGTGTCCGTGTTCCGCTTTATTGTGGAAAACAGAGAGAAGCTGGAGGGTTTCAAACCAACAACAAATAAGCAGTAACAGATTGCCAAACAAACCTAAAAACCAGCGACCGATAAGGTTTGCAAGTGACAATATAGAAAAAACAACTCGCTTATAATGCGCAGACTCTGCAACACCATTAAGAGGGTCACTTCAAAGATGAATCATGTCCAGGAACATGGGTGGGGCGTGTTCTCTTGGGTCTACGCCATGTGATGGCTGAGAACTGATGAGGACATCAGATTGGCTGAGCCGGAACGAGTTCATTTGTAGCTCAGATCACGCAAGAAAAAGCCTAAAAATAAAAAATAAAATAAATAAAAATCCACAAATAAGTGAAACTACAGTCACACACTAATGTCGTGTGAACGCTATGCTAAAAAGCAGTTGTAGGTTTAATGTTTGTTCTAAACGATATGTAAAAATCATGAAAAGTTTCACAAAACTGAACATAGGTCGACTCACGGGACAAGTTTTTAGCTACACGTGAGATTGTTTTAATAGGCCTTATTGCGTCATGTTTTGGTGAATGAATTTTACCTTGTGGTATGAAAGTTCTTTGAAAAATATACTCGAGGAAAAACATAATCAAAGATAAATCTCAACATGACTTTGTGAACCTCAGTTCTTGGTTATTGCCAACAGATCTGACCACGATGTCGTGTTTGAGAACATTTCATCACGATACAATCTTGAGTTTCCTGCTGCCAAAATCGACTGCTCCACAACTTCAAAAACAGTGCTGGTACTTTCATTTACTACACATATCCACATCTCATAATGTCCTTCAATGACACTGTTCTGGTCAAAACTCCCTTCAACAAACCACCAGATGATGGAGATTATACTGGCAAAATAGGAAGGAATAAATCCTTATCTACACAAGAGCCCATTTAAGACTGGTGTGGGGGGTGAATGCCTCAATAAGGCGGCACAAAGAGGTCAGAGATCACTCAGATAAACCACAGGGCCATCTTTGGCGAGTGACTCGGCACATTTTGGCCTCTGTTAAGACCCTGCAGGGCTGCAGAGAATAACAGCGTCCCACCTCCTGTATTGTCCAGGAAAAAACGTGTGAAGCTGTGAGCTTTGGGCTGATTCACGGTGAAACAGGAAAAAAGGGGCAAAACACTTAAAAAATGTTACACAAGTAAATCAAGATAAGCAGCACAGGTTGCAAAACGAGCACAGAGTGACTCAGCAAATGCAACGCGGAAAGGGCGTTTTGCATACGATAACCTTACTGCTGAAATGACACTGACTGTAAACAGCAGCATAACTTACACTTGTTCAAGACTTCAACTGAAATATTGGACATGTGATTAGAAATTGTTTTTGAAGACTGGAGCATTCATCTGAGTTTAAAGACAACTGCTTTGTTCACTAAATTGCAGCGCCAGCAGCAGGTGCAATTGTTTAGACATTATTTCATTTGGTTTCGAGGTCACACTTTCAATTCAACTGACAAATTCAACAACACATTAGTTCCCAAAGCTCCAAACAGATAGACTTTGGAAATCACCAACAGAATTATATGAACCGTTCGTGTATGTGCAGCTCTGGTCCAGATCTCATACAACATCCCGGTGCACCGACAAGAGTGCTCTATGGCATTGTAATTGGGGGGGGGGGGGTCTCACACACTGCTGGGAAGTCCTACAAGCTTGCGCGGGCGTGGGGTTTACTCGCGTACTTGAACGTTGTACTTTGATATTTTACGAGTCGATTACTCACCGATGAGATCCAGCTCCACCACATTACACTCGACTTTCAGCTCTTTGAACAAGTCTTTCACCTACCGAGACAAAAGCGCACAATGGAAACAGTTTTATTAGTCAGGGGTTCCCTTCAAGCACCAAAGTCATACATACCCTGTAACACTGTACATTTATCTACGTAATGAGCGTTAGACGCTAGTTTCACTCAGAAATAAGCAAGAAAAGAACATTTATTTTGTAGCATGTTAGCAATCCTTCCCGTCGGTTAAACTAACAGCAAAACGGAAAAACTGACAAGCCAGAAGGAGTTGTGCCCTAAAATAAAAAGTAATTTACGTTTCGATTAGTAACGCTCCCCTAACTTAAAGATTTTCCGCTGTATCAGCTCAGAACAACAAATGATGTAAGCTAACTTTTCGAAGTGTTGGATAACCTGCAACACACTTTCCAGGACTCACTAGTATTAGTTTGAATGCCTCTAGTGTGGAGTATCCCAATCACTTTAGTCTATTCGTCTCTGTAGTTTCAACTGAACTGAGAAAGTAGACGTCGTTAAAGTTTGGGATTTAACCTGAAGTGAACCGGGGCGGCTGGCTGCGTCTACGTACCAGCACCGAGCCAGCATTTAGACGGAGCCCGCGCAGTTCGCGGGAGAAAGGTGGAAGTTTCCCACCGGCGTCGTGAGGAAGGTCTCCCCCCTCCCCCTCTTATTCCCACACCAAAAAGAAGAGCCTTACCTTTAAACAGTACGGACAGTAGCTTTTGCTGAACACAATCACTTGGTTGGTGTCGATAAGCTGCTGTATCCGAGACTTCAGCTCACTCTTCCCGGTGTCATTTTCGATGGGAGGCATTTTCAAGGTATTTCCGTCTGCATGCGCAGCGCAAGCTCCGAGACGGCTGGGTGGAGGATGAAGGGGGAGTGAAAAACGTCAACTACCACGCTTCAAACAACCGTGCCTATATCGGTTCTTTTTCGGAGAAGGAATATGCGAAAACGCCGCCGGTCTGACCTCGGCCCCTCTCTTCTCTGTCAGCAGCTAGTCACTCAGCCGCGCCAAACCTCCTTCGCAGTACTTGCCCTCCTGTTTTGGGTACGTTCGATATGTTTCACCTTGTGAGCCGTTCTTTGAATCGCTTTTCAACGGAGAGACTGAAAGACACCGCCCAATTATATGTCCTCTGTTTAAAAACAAGCCCTTCTTACAAAACGTCACGAAGTTGAGTAATTGTAAGCCTGACCGGCACAAGAGCAGCTGCTATTTCTAAATGTCCACTTGATAGCCGATTTGTTTTAAAATACATGTTTTATTCAGCAGAGACAAACGTTGTGAAGACAGAGAAAATGAGTTCGAGAGCGTATGTCTGTTAGCTGATAATAACCGGGGACAGAACCGGGGCACGAAAGCCAAAAACGTGGTCGGGGTTCAAATAATATTAGCAAAATACGTCAAGGATTTTTTTGGTGCACTTTTAACGATATCAGCGTCATTGCCAACATATTTCTTTTTCTGAGACTTGGCCACCAGAAGAGTTGACGATATAGTTTGATGACTACGGCCATCTACTGGTAAATGTCCTGTACGACAAGGAACAGGTGCGCAGCATATATGAGTTTGAGGTCAGGGGGGCAGTCTATGTAAACGGTGCCAAAGGCGAACCTCACTAATAGCGACACCCAACAATGTCACATTAAAGAATGAATAAACACAACACGTTGACAAGAAGTTGTAGACACTGCACATTGACTTATTCAACAAGAAAAAGCACTTTAAAAAAAAAAACTATATCAAATAGCTTCTTCTGATTTTTGTCACAAATCACAGACATATCTTAACATGTTTGGGTTTTGTAGGAAGCTCTTGAATTGAACATTGAGTTTTTGGGATGCTGTTGGGCCACTACTACTTGAACTAAGAGTGGAGTCTGTTGTCATTGTTCAAAGGTGTGGCATGGTAGTGCAGTGTTTAGCTCTCCCACCTTCCCACTTTTCAGATAAAAGGTCACGGGTTCATGCTGGGCACTCTATGTGTTCAATTTGCATGTTCTTCTTGTGTATGCATGAGGTTATTTCCCCCTCCCTCAGTCCAGACAAGTTGATGGTGAGTCTAAGGGAGAAGGTGAGGTTGCCATGTGCTGGCCTGGCGACCTGTATTCATTTCCATGTGAGCTGAAACAGGCCCCAGCTCCCCCTGACCCTGAGATGGATGAGTGAGGGACTGGGGTTACATGGAGTCATCAAACTGAACCGGTTGACACAGTTTCTTTCTGCCCAAGAAAATTGGTTGCGATCAAGACTCTTGTTTTAACCCACAATCACTGAAAGAGGAGAGGAAACTGATTTGGTTGCTATTCTATACTATTTTCAGGACAAGAAGAGTAGAAAGTGAGAAAAGAAAAGTTTTACTTCTTTTCTGTCTAAATGTGTAGTTTGTTGAGTCAGGGTGTCCCACTGATGGGATCAAGAAGTGAACCGATAGAGGGTGGATGCCACTGAAGGCTTTTGGGAAACATACACACAATGCCACTGATAAATACCAAAATAAATCAGTACAGTCTGCAGTCATGAAAGAGTTAAGTCATGAGTCAGTTCACATTGTGTTCCCATTGTGTCCTTGATGTGAATAAACTATGCCGCGGCGAGACACACTGGTTACGTGCAGCGAGATGCGGATGTGTTGAGGATGATAACGGTCAGCTCGCCATCAAACTGGTTTCAGTGAGGCTGATCAGGAAAACCAAGGGAGGAGAGACAGCAAGTGAGCGCTGAGCGAGGTGGATATTTGAACAAAACAAGGCCAAGATTCAGATTCAGATATCCAGAAATGAGGATCATTTGTCACAGGATAGTGAAGAAACCATATGCTGGAGACCGGGAGACTCTCTTATGCTGCTCTAATTGTTCACACAATAAATGATTTTATTGAATTATACTTTTCTTTCATCCTAACTTTCATTAAAATAGCAGAAATCTAAAATAGATGCATTAATTTATTGTTCCTTCCATTATATACAAATGTATTGCATTGTACCTTTGTTGCGAATGTTTGTTTGGGGAAAAAAAGGCACTTCTTGTTAGAAGAGTTTCATTTTGTGGCTGTAAACAGTTTTTCATCCCCTCACTCAGAGCAGCTCATGTAATCAATCATCATCAAAGGTCCCCCTCCTCTTTAAACTTAGATTTAATGCTCGGTTGTCAAACATGGCTCATAGACAAGAAGTGACCACAGGGTGACCTTCCCAGGAGGAACATCCAAGATGTTCCAAGATGCCTTCTCCAGTTTGTCCACCAGGCGGCCTTTCACCTGTCTTTGAAGCTGAATCAATTGAGAAAGTTGGAACATTTGAAACTCAGATATTCTGGCTTCCTGGTGTGAAGAACCGACCCCCCCCCCCCCAAAAAAAAAAAACAGTGCACACACACCAGTCAATACATCACAGGCAGCATGCAGCTACTTTTGGCACACAAGCAAGCGTTTGACAAGACCACAAAGGTCAGCTGACTTATGAAGTCACTATGCAACAAAGAGGTGACCTGGATTGACAGGAAGCTTGTCTGGTTGATGCAGGCAGCAGAAAGGCTTTCGATTCAGAGTGATGGTAGGTGAAGCTGAGCTCACTGGGGTCAAAAGAGGGCCATTAAACAGCCCATCTCATGGAGATACATGCATGCTGACACCTACTGCCAGGAGAGTCAACACACTCATCCCTAATCTATCTTAATTTGCGGGGTTTTTTGGACCTGCGCGAGGAAAAACCAGGCAGGCATAGTGAGAAAAAATGCAAGGTCAGTAACCTGTGATCAAACCTGGATTTACTCAGATCAGAACGAGGCTCACTCTCAAGGTGCCTTTTATTTTACACTGTGCGCCGACCCCCAAAAAGGCCTGTTCATGGCACTGCTTGACAGTCACCGACTGACCCTATTTGCGTGCTTTTCTGGACGGTGGCGAGAGGGAAATGAGATTAACCAAAGGAAACCAGAGGATGCTGAGTGAGAGCATGCAAACCCCACACAGTGAGGTCCCACCTGGCCTCCAATCCGGGACACAGGCCTGTGGCCCATTGTTTAAAATGACCTGGATATGATTTGTGTTACAGAATGTTAAAATAATCCACCTTTAACTTCACATGTGTTATCCACTTTCTTTAGACGATCAACTGGTTTACAGGGTTTGTAAGTCACTATATTTAATTTATACTTGACTTTGGTGAAACTTTTCTTGAAAGTTGTGCTTGTAAATGCAGCTTGAAAGGACAAAACTGAACCAAGAAGCAAGTAAACAAAACTCTGTGGAAAAAAACAAACAGCCAGACGTCATTTCTGAATTTACCTTAAAAAGTAGGGTTGTGAAAGCTCCCTCACGTCACCTTGCTGAGTCGGCTCGACGTCACCTGCACGCCTCGCTCTCAGGTGAGTGATACTGCATGACTACCCCCACCTCTTCTGCGTGTGGTGTGAGCGGAGCGAGGTTTCGTCACCGCAGCGCCCAGGACTCGCAATCCTCAATTTATTCCCGCAAACAAGCTCCGACAAGAACAAGCGGAGGTGGAGGAGGAGGGTGAAGGTGACGGTGGATGATGACTCCCACCCAGTCTGGCTCTCGCCCTGATCACCGCCTCCGCGCGTGCTGTCTTGACATTTGGTGCTGTTGCTCCACCTCCAGCGCCTTGAACTGCAGCTGGTCGGCTCAGTTGGGGGGAAGCAGACGGCAGACAGACTGCGTGCACAGCACATCGGACCCACGGACACGTATCCAGCCGACCATGGCAGAGAATAACAAGATGGGCCCCAACCTTCAGGCGGGGGCCGAGCTGTTCGCCAAGCGGTTCCAGAAGTCGCTGAATCGAGCCCAGGAGAAGGTGAGTGAAGGGGGGGGGGGGCGAAGAGGACCGTAGAGTAGGGTGCCCTGAAGTTCCTCTATGCTGCTCAAAGCTTGACTGACACATGAGACGGATTAAACACACACTCACTCACTCACACACGCATGCACACTGCATTTACAACCAAACATGAGATCCTTTCTGTTGAAAACTGTTTCTTTATCTATTTGGAAGCACCAGGTTTTGCATTCGGTTGGTTCAGGAGGAACTTTGAATTGACTTTGAAATCCACTCTCGCACAAAAGAGGATGTGTATGAAAAGGCTGGTTTTGTGCCACCACAGCTGCCCTCCCAGAGCCAGTTTCAGTACTGTTATCTCAGCCCTGGACAAGTTGGAAGAGCAAGGTTACAAACAAGACCCCCGTGAGAACCCACAGCGAACTGTGACGTCGGGCAACCAAAGCAAACTTTTCACATAGCTGGCTTCCGACCGTCCCATCCCTCTGCGTTCGGTGTGTCTGACTGAACGCAGTGTTCACGAGTGGTGAATTCGATTCTGTCTGGAAGGGGCTGTGCAGCTGCTGTGGAGTGCGGACACACACAAAAGCTGCCACTTCCTGACTGCACTTCCTCTCACTGGCTGAGCTGTTTTTCTTGCTCAGGTTGTGGTTGTGCGAGTTCAACACTGTGACTCGTGAAGCACCGGCCCCAAACGTGCACCGGTGGGCCGTGCGCCGCTAACGCCGATGATCCTCCCGCATTCTTGACGCTGCGTTGGTGGATGGGAGGGTTTGGGTGAGATGTTGTGGGTTTCCGTTTGCAGGTTTCAAGGGAAAGGTCAACGAGCTTGAGGCAGTGAGCTGTTAAGGGTTGCT
Source organism: Malacoctenus gilli (assembly GCA_032164315.1). Taxonomy (NCBI): domain Eukaryota; kingdom Metazoa; phylum Chordata; class Actinopteri; order Blenniiformes; family Labrisomidae; genus Malacoctenus; species Malacoctenus gilli. The sequence continues at coordinate 353,564 of JASSRZ010000072.1, read as the reverse complement.
GTTTTTGCCACATGTGTCGGGGTGGGACACAAACCCTCCAGGAGCCACTGCTGCGATACCAACAAAATATTCTACTAAAGTGATCTCAATTCTGCCTAAAATCACGAAGTTATGGCAAGTGTGTCCCATTTTACCAAAAGATTCTGATCTGCATAAGTGATAACATCAAATAACACCTGTAATGTTTGTATTTCTCGAAATAATTGGACAACATTCTAAGACAAACATCAGAAATCCCTGTTTCTTGCACATTTGTGACTCAAGCCTATAAAATTACATTGAAACTACCCTGAATTTAGAGACAACAAAAACCTTCCCTTTTTTATTTGTGAGCAAAAGCCAATCAGATTATGTCATTTTGCTCACATGACCAGAACACACGAAGACCTTCTTCAAATCAGAAAGCTGGTACTGTGATGTCCAGGTGATAGAAGCACACTTGTCTGTCAATCAGTTGGAAAATGTAACTCGTATTAGAATAAACACTTTTCAAGGACACCAGATAAATAGACTTTCTACAATCTCAAGCAGACCTATGAAGACGCTCAGATGTTGCTTTTATTTTGAAGGCTCCTGCTTTTTGGTTTTGGAGTTTTGTCTTCACTGTAACATTTAGCAAAGTGAAGATCAAATATGGGGGGCTTTGACGTTTTGGGGCAGACTGGGAGGGTCTGCGTGTGAAAGAGGTGGGAACCACTGTGTGAGACAATGGGACCTCTGCTGCCTTCATGAACAGTGTTGTGAGAAAACCAGTGGCAACAAAGCTGAACTGGGCAAAGCAGCAGATGTTTGATGTCGGCGGAAGATTAAGACTTGGGCTGACTGTGACCTTCTGTCACCATGATCCAATCAGTTTGTCTTCGAGCTGTTCGCCAACGATTCTGAAAGTTGATCGCAAAATCTCACAATTTCAGATCCCAAAACTCAACTCAACTTTATTCATAGAGCCTTTTAAAACAACCACAGTTGGAACAAAGTGCTGTACACAACAAGCAAATAGTTAAAACAATTCCGAAACAACGAAACAATTTAAAAGGATAAAACTACTGAAAATATGTACAAATAATTTAAAATAAATTGGAGATGTTCAAGGGAGGACTGGCTCACCCCAAATATAAATTGCGTTACAGTAATCCAGCAACAAAGGCATGGATTGCTACTTCAAAATGCTGTTGTGCAAGAAAAGTTTTGACCTTCGACAGCTGTCTGATGTGGTAAAAGTTGGACTTCACAGCAGAGCTGATTGGCTGATCCAATTTAAAATCACTGTCTACATTAAAGCCCAAGTTTGAGACTGCTCAAGTCGCCAAGGGGGGTGATTCACTTAGGCTATGGGAACCAAGCACCATGACTAGTTTTTGTTTCATTTAGGTCTAAAAAGTTAAGAGCCAACCAAGCTTTGAAGTCCTCAAGACATGCTAGTGGTAGTGCAAGGGAAAAGGCCGCCTTCTTTTTTATAGGCACATATAACTGACTATCATCAGCATAGAAAGAAACGCCATGCCTTCTCAGGATGGATCCCAGGGGTAGTAAATGCAAAGAAAAAAGCAGGGGTCCTAACACGGAACCCTGTGGAACCCCGTAAGGAAGAGGAGCAGAGCTGGATTCATGGTTTCCTCAGGCTCAAGCTCACATTTCCGTCTGAAAGGTTCGACCACAAATGCCCACTAGGTGGTTTGACCGAGAAGATAAGAGTGTTGGGGATCCACAGTGTCAAAGGCTGCTATTAAGTGTAAAAGAACAAGAACAACAAAGCTGACTCGGTGCTGTGCAAAGAGTTCAAATCAGACTGAAACGCCTTGAGGACACCATGTTCATCTAAAAAAGACTTGAGCCCTTGACGACTTTTTCTAAGATTTTAGAAATTAAAGGAAGCTTAGAGATGGGCCTGAAGTTAGCCTGCAAATTGCCATCTAGGCCAGGTGTTTTAAGTAGGGGCTGGATTACAGCACGTTTAAAACTCAAAGAAACAACTCCAGAGGAGTGACTGCTGTTAATAATGGCCAAAATCGGCGGCCCTATAGCTGGAAAAAACCCTCAAATCAATTCTGAGTGGCAAAATTTACCACATTTTGACTTGAAATTGTGACCAACACCTCATTCCTACATTTAACTGGACTCGAATTTACTTCAGCATGCTGTGTTGAGGTGGCAGTTACTTGTGAGACTCATTCACGAACTCGTATGTGCTCTAAATATCAAGTGAATTTCGAAACAATCCGCCGCTCTCTCAATTTGCTGCTCTGACACAGTATTAATCTTGTTGACTCTGTCGAAAAAAGGAAGTGTCCAAACTGGCACAGGAAACCTTGAAGCTGAAAAGGCCGACATACCCACACAGGACTAATCTTACTGCGAGAGTGAGAGATTATGAAGCTCACTTCTGTGTAATCAAACTCAGCACAGTAGGACGTTGCGACCATGTGGACTCAGGAGGCCTCGTTGGAAGCAGGAGGTGTGAAACCCATTTGAACTGTGGGAAGGGGGCACGCGCAAACTTGTTTGAGCCCTTTTTCTTTTGTCCGACCAGTAAAATGAAAGCATGAGGAGTTCTGAATACCGACGGCGCTCCCCTTTTTTTATTTTAATGCCAAAGAACTACAACGAGGCTTTGACTTGCATTTCGAGAAACCTGATACATACAGTAAAAAAGTAGTTGGAAGAAAAAGTGGTTTGTCCAAAAACTGTCTTCAGTTGGTCTCCTGTTATGAGAATAGCGGGACCACCAGAAAGGCAGCTACTTTTGTTGATTAAAATATAGCTAAGGACTTTAAATTTCACGCCCAGCCTGTAAGTTGCTTTGACCATGCTGCCTACATCCAATTATTGCACTAAATGTGAAGGTAGGGTGACTGAACTCGTGTTGAGTTGAGCCGAGCTGAAGCAAATAGTCTCAGAATAGTATGCGATAGTAAAGCAGCCTAAAAATCTGAGTTTGTACAGAGATATCAAATCAAAATGATAAACTCCAAGGCCTCTGTACACACAATTCTTATAACATGTATTCAATGGAAAAATTCCCTCAGCAAGGCTTAAATGCTGATGTATCTCTTGGTTTCCGGACCATCTCTTGGTGCCTGGAGCTATATCAGCCTGACCTTTTAACATTCACTTGCTCTCTCTCCTCCTTTCTCCAGGTCCTTCAGAAACTGGGTAAAACCATGGAGACAAAGGATGAGCACTTTGAGCTCTGTTCCCAGAACCTCAACAAACAACAGGTATTCTCAAAGGCAACACGTTGCCTCCAGTCCCCTTGACAGGTTTGGGCCTAAACTAGCATAAAATGTGACCTAAATCCCGAGCTAAAGAGGAAAAGCTAGCTGTTTTCTTTCCATCACCTAAATCCTCTGTAAGTCAGAGGGACCGCTAAGTCCAAGGAAACAACGGCACTTTTTGTTTCTGCTGCACCGCAACAGCCAGCCCACAAGTTCAGACAATCAGCTTGGCCTTGAAAACAGGAAATGCTTGAAACAAGATGCAGCCATATCTTATTGTGGTATCTCCTTGCTATAAATGCAGCTTGCTGTTACTCCTCCAGAGAAGCCTGTGACAACATTGCAACAAGGCAACCCCCCCCCCTTTATTTTCTTCAAACTCGTAGTTTCGAGTCAGTCCTTCAGTGCTAATTTAAACAACTGTCACGCATATTTAAGGGAAACTGCAGAGGAGCAGCAGCAGGAAGGAAGTGTATGTGCTGACGAGACGCACTGCTTTCACTTCACTTACAACCACATCAGATGCTGTGATTGTTGTTCATCTCAAACTCAAGATTGGGGTTGTACAGTGAGGCTCTGTGGGCCTTTTCAGCCTAATGCAGGAAAAAAGCACACAGATCTCAGCTTTTTTTGGCCTGCTGAGGAAATGATGAAGCACAAATGGCTCAGATCTCCCACCCAGATATCCACCGTGGGTGGTCCCCTCGCTTCCAGCTAACTCTCTGTCCTGTTTCTGCTCATAGATCGATGGAAGCAGGTTGTTCAAAGAGGTCAGAGCCTACTATGCAGCAGTGAAAGGTAGGTTCAGCAGTGTAAGCAGTGCCTGTGGGAACAGAACAATGCTTGTTGTTCAGAGCAGCTGCGTCCAAATTAAGGGGAAGTGAAGTTCTTCTTCTGGATCCCATGTCGACTTTTGCAATTCTGTCTGCGTTGCTGGGTTGTTCTTCAACAAATCATGATCTGCGAGATAAACACCAAGTTCAGCAATGCAAAGTGGATTAAGGCAAACACACATACATCCAAAAAACAACCCTACGATGATGTTTGTGGTGCTGTTTGCTCTTACTCCTGTGTTGTGAGCTTCCAGTCAGGAAGCGAGTGTTGTTCTGACCTTCTCGACGTGGGTGCAGCTCCACCGCCTCAGACCTCTAAACACAATACCACCGCAGTGCTTTCTGTGCTGCTACTTCAGCTCAATGATACGTATAGTTTAAAGCCGACGTGACGTTTTTTTTTTTAAGACTTTCTTCTTTTTGTTCCCCCTGGAATTTCCCCCTTCTCCTCTAAGGTGTGCACGAGACATCCAAGCGGCTGTCTCAGACCTTGCGAGAAATCTACGAGCCAGAGTGGATGGGAGCGCAGGACCTGGGTGTCATAACAGAAGTATGATTATTTTCCCGTTTTTTAGGTTCCTGTTTTGAGGAAAAAAGTGTTGGAGGGAGAAGTTCAACGTCAAAATGCCTTCTCAGACCAGAGTCCGATCGCCTAAGGAGTGCTTCTCATTAGTAGGGGCTGCTTCTGCTACGAGAGAGTACACAGTTTTTTTTATCGGCAGCAGCAGTGAACAATGTAATGCGGTCGCGTAGTTCAGTTATGAAGTCCCTCTTGTTTATGGTGTGACACTAAACATCTACATGCTGCACATTTCCACTTCTACCTCCGCGTTTGAGCCTTTTTGCTTTTCAAAATGAGCCCACATGGTTTCAGAATTGTTTTCTGGCCAGAAATTAGCCTTGTTGTTTCAGCTCCTCGAACACAGGATCAGGATTCACTAACAGCCGAGCTGAGTCCTATGACCCTCAGAATAGTAGTCATGCAGTTGCCTTAATTGTCTAAGAAATGTGCAACTTGTTTCTAAGAGCGAGGACTTGCTGTGGAACGACTTTGAGGAGAAGCTGTGCGACCAGATTGTGCGCACCATGGAGAACTACACAAGCCAGTTCCCCGAGGTCAAGGTAAACCCACGACATTGCGGTCTCACTCTGGCCCTGAAGTTATGTCTACTGGTGAATGTTTACTTAAAAGAAATGTTTTCTGTTTTCTAGGAACGAGTGGCAAAACGTGGACGCAAACTGGTGGACTACGATTCAGCGCGTCACCACCTGGAGGCGCTGCAGGGGGCAAAGAAAAAGGATGAGGCCAAAATAGCCAAGGTAGCTTCATCATGACTTCACTTACGGATGTTGGTTGATTACAGCTTTCATTTCAGTTCATCCCAGAGATGCTTAAAGTGTATGTTTCATTATAATGTCATTTGAGTCGCTATAAGAAGTGCAAATGAGTGCACTTTTGTATTGCGGCTTTGCAGCAGCATGAAGAGTGAGGGCTGATAAGCATTGGAAGTCTTTAAAAATCGTCTTTTACAGGCCGAGGAGGAGTTCAACAAGGCCCAGATCGTCTTCGAGGAGATCAATAACGAGCTGAGGGAGGAGCTCCCCGCTCTCTACCAGAGGTACGAGCAATGGTGCACCATTAACTCTGTCACGTGAGCATGACGTCCGACATGCTTGGTTTAGCCATTGGCCCTCACATTGCTTTCTTCATCCCTACAGTCGAATCGGTTGCTATGTGACAGTCTTCCAGAACATTTCCAACCTGAGAGATGTCTTCTACAAAGAGATGAGCGTGGTGAGAAAAAGCTTTTGCCTTCTTTTCTCTCTGCCAGCAATCTCATGTCCAAAATATGGTAAAAAGCATGAGGAAGTCAGTCTGTGTGTGTGTGTGTGGGGGGTCATGCTTCCTTTCATGTTGCAGCTAAATAGCGAGCTGTATAACGTGATGAAGAAACTGGAGACTCAACACTCGGGCAAAAATTTCATCATCAAAGGTCTCAACAGGTAATAATTGGTGTTTGTTCATTTGTGGCCACTTTTGCACCCACTGCTGCTTTTTCTCGCACAGCATACTTAACTGTACTTTAACTTCCCCAGTAGTACATCGGGCAAGTCAAAGAAGAGAACCTCCCTGGTCATCTCCAACCCCATCCCCTGCAACACTGCATTCCCAGCCGACCATGTGGCCATCCAATCAACCGATCAGAACGGCAAGGATGCTGCGCCCCTGTCTCAGCGCACTCAGAGCACCTCCGAGGAAAGCAACCCAACTGAGGAGGGCAGCCTCGCTTCCAAAGCCACTAGCTCGTCTGACTCTGACCTCAGCTCCAGCAGTGCCAACACGCCCAAGAGGCAATCCGTGTGCGACGATGGCGACGACCAGAGTGGAGACGGTCACAGCGCCGAGGAGGCAGAAGCAGAGCTCGCTACAAACCAGTCGGATGACTCCGGGGTGGGGGGGCAGCATTCGGAGGCTGCAAGCCAGGAAGTGAGCGGTCCCTCCGAATGTGGAGATGGCAGTGTCTCAGCGTCTCCCGATCAGGACGGCGAGCAGGACCCAGCACCGGAGGAGGGGAAGGTTAAACCTCCGCCCGTTCCGGCCCCTCGTCAGTCCTTCCACCCCCCAGAGAGGCGGTACCTAGTGCCCGCTGGGATGCAGGAGGAGATGGAGGAAGGAGTTAACCAGGCTGCAGCAGAGATGCCGGAGGACTCCAGCTCCCACAATCCACCAGGCTTTCTCTACAAGGTACAATGAAGTACTTTTGAAAAACCTCAGATGAATATTCAGAGTTTGAAAAAGCAGTTTAGGAATATTGGCATCATGAGATTGGTTGGTGGACAGCTCAATAGTGAGTGATGGTCAATTGCTTTCAAACAAGGTACACTGCAAATATTAATGTGGCAGAATTCATGCAATAAGTAATTATGTTGTCCCCCAGGGGGTGGCGGTAGAGAGCCATGCTGCGAGTGAGGACGGCCAGCTTCACTTCAAACAGGGGGACACCATCCTGGTGCTCACTGCTACTCTGCAGGTGCTCGTGTTCATGCGTGCGTGTGTGTGAAACGCATCTCACTTCCTGAATGAGTCGAGAGGTCACACACTTCCTGACCTGTGGATTTCATATCAACAGCAGCATTGTGGGCATCTGTTGCTTCAGTATCAGCTGCAGAGCCCCCCTGACTGCCCACTGATTAATAAATTATTGATAAATTGTTGATTTATAAATAAATTGAAGCCAGAACTGAAAGAACAACACCGGACTGGGAAATAAACATAATTTATGAGTAATTCATGAGCTCATGGAGCATTGGTATAGAATAACTGGAAGCACAGAGAAACCCTCATGAGGTACCCATTACCTTTCTTGATTTAACCTGTTGCACTCTCTTAAAAGCCTGCACACTGCACACTCCACAGCACAGAAATCACAATTTTTCATTATTTGAGGTCACTGGACCAACGCTAAAATGAAAAAGCTTGAACCTTGGACCACCCAGCAACCATTCGGCACACTGCATCCAAATCCACCGGGAACTTTTTAAGTTCTCCTGCAAACACACAGAACAACCCTCTGAGAACAAATCCTCCTGGTAGAGATGAAGTTAAAGAATAAACGGCTAAAGACCAAATTTTAGGGCTGGGCATGAATTCAAAAAAAGTTTCACATGTAGCAACTTGCAAGAAATGTTGCTAATCATCACAATTTAGCTTCCTGTGAGCACAGTGGCTTCTTCAGTCTTTTCACAAGTAACTAAAAGGAATGAAATGTCAGCAGGAATGATGGCAACAGCTTTCATGTAAGGTCCGCTGGGATTGGTTCCAGCAACCCACAGCTGAATAATGCTGTATGAAAGATAGACGGATGGATGTAGAGTTTTACCGTTTTTCCTCCCTCTAGTGGTCTTATCAGGAATAACAGCTAGTTTAAAACATTGCAGCGCTCACACTTTGTGAATATACCTTCCTGAAGGTAACAGAGTCTTTGATGCCCAGGTTCTGACCTGCAGGCCATGTGTTCGCCACCAAGTTCTTTACCCTTCCAGCAGAGTCTCACTTTCTGACGTATTGGTGTTTGATGACATTTTATTTCACAATCACTGATTGTGTGAGCCAAACACTTCAGGCATGGTGTCTGAATGAGATCAGAAACATGAGGTCACCCATAGCAACAGGATAAACTTCCTCCCTCATCCTTGCTCTCTGCTGCCCTCGTACATCTTTGTGCTTTTGTACGTCCCTGTTATAAATTCAACGAATGACAAACGTGTGGTATTCGGGTGGATTTGTCTCCGTCAGGTTTCACACGTGTGTTTACTGTTTCTGTGTTTTGGCAGGATGGCCTGCTGAAGGGGATCAGGGAGGAGAGCTGGAAGCAGCACCGTGATGTCGAAAACCACTCCGGGATCTTCTTGGAAAAACTCGTCCGGCCCATCCAGCCGGAGTGAGGCAATCGTCCCTCCTCTGCCTGCAACATCTCCCATCCCAGCCGCTCAGTGACTCACACACACATACGCATGCAGACGGAGTTAACCCATATGTTGTGGGTGCAGAAGCTGTACAAACAGATGAGCGCAAGTCCCACTTGCGCTCCCACATGCCACGATGTCGCAACCCGTTGGACAAATGAGACAGAGCTGCAGAACGTTGTGTAACAGATGTGTCAAAATGTTACAAAACAGTATTTCTTTTATAATATTCCTCTCATGCAACACTGTGAAACATTAAAATCTTTTTAAGCTCTTTTTATTACATGTCAAATTTTCTAATAAAGCTCTGAACAAAAAGGAAATATACTGATCTTATTCCTTTTTGATGCTTTTATGGCAAAGTCGCTGCAAAATATTGTTAAACTCGATGGACTCAAGGTAGAAGTGACTTAACCTCAAGGACAATGCTTCAATTGAAAGGGGTTGCACTTTAACATCTTTATAGCTTGGATGGCTGCAGCCAGGTGTCAAACACAAGGCCTGTGGGCCCAAACTGACCCGCTACAGGATCCAGTGCAGTCTGGGGGAATGACCTCGTGCCAAAGTTTTCAACTATGGCTGTATTTGATTCTTCAGCTGGACATCTGGACATCGCACTGAACAGCATGGGGCGGCATTGCCAGTGATGATGAGGCAGGAAAATCTAGCTAAGTAACTGCTGAGCTAAAAAAATAGCATTAATAAAGCCAAACGACGAAGTTTGTCAGCACAAAATCTTCCCCAACATATTGTCATTGTCAGAGATATCCGTTTTGCAGCCTGCATGGTGCCTACAGAAAGTAACCTACCTTTTACAGCGTGTCATTGGATCTTTTTTGCTAACTAATCAGTGGAATATGAAACTCTGATATCATGACAGCCCCTGTCAAGACGGTCAATGACCCTCTTTACTAATGGATGTTTTTATCAATGTGATGTGGTGCTTACTGGTGGTCTTGACTTTAGGTTTTTTCTTGACATACATTTCTGATCTATGACGTCACTGCAATGACTCACTGATAAACCTTGATGATAATCTGTTTTTTAACCCTAAAACACCACCGAGCAGCAACTCTCTTCAGTGACTGAAGGACTCTGCACAAAGGAGGCCGGATGTAGACAGGAATACTCCCAATTCACCAGGTGACCTCTGGGACTGCAACTAAACATGACCACGGTCCCAAATCTCGTCCTGAAAATAGAAATCCAACAGCTCCTGAGATTCTGTTGTGAATACATTAGATCGGTCACAGACATGCTGATGATGATCCACAGCAGCAGATCCCCGGGTTTTGCTCCAATATGAATATGATGCATTGTTTCCTGTATAATGTTGGAACCGCTTCCCTGAGGCGCTATGGAGTTTCAGCCTCGGCACAGCCACAGTCTCCTCACCAAGGGTCAGGCCGATAGACAGGAAGCGGGATCTTCAATCTGTATTTCTTCCTGTAACAATACTCTCCTTCCTCCAGCCCATCTGTTCAGGAAGACCAGAGGTGAGGGAAAGGTCAGAAGTCGCAGCCAGTCAGTCGCACAAGTGTGGCACTCAGGGTCACGGCAGGATGGACGTTGGCCAACACAACCGGCGACTCTCGACACATTTCCTGCCACTACGTGTCCATGATGTTTTCTCTAAAGCAGCCATGACTGAGGTTAAGGACCCAAATGTTTTTGTCTATGATTTCTGATCTAAAGGGACAAAAAAGGCCAATATTTTAGAATCCCTCCCAAAATTTCACAAATAATGTTTTCTTTTTGATACCTCTTTCAGAGGACCTTAGCGAGACCCCCTGACTTCATACCATGGAGCTTGGTGTGTGATCAAAAATCAAGAAGACTTAACTGGGTCCTGTTAACTTAGAAAGTCACAGAAAGCAGCATTGGTAAGCTGGAAGAAGAGCACCATTTGAGTTCTCGGTGGCTTTTGTGAGGCATTTCTTTCTAACATCGTCTCTAGCTCGCCGTCTCCGAGACATCAGCCAATCACTGAAGCATATTGCACATACGCCTAATCAGTTAGGCTGAGTTTTAGGACGGCAGCTTTCCACAATGCTATCTGCAGATGAATGAGCGCCATTGCTTTGTCATCTCCGAACCCAACAAACGTTACATGGTGATTGTTGGGCTTATCTCCTGTAATGAACTGCAGTCTGGAGACTTAAGAGTGGGAGCACAAGGCAATTTGATATACGATACCCCCTTAACCCGAGGCTGGGAGATGTGCTGCCCCCCACCCCCCCACTCCCACTTACGTTTGAGAGTTGGGCTTCTGTCTGGCAGCCAAACTTCTGTCTCAGGCATTGCTCGAATGTAAATTTCTCATCAAGCCACATGCCAAAATGTTTGCATTCTGAGACTCTTTCCATAACAAAACCACTCAAGTGGAGATATGGAAGTTATTATCATCTACATATTTGAGTCTGGGAATGATGCGGGTTCAGGTTTATGTTAATTTGTGTTTAACTTGAGATTTGTAAGTCTATTAGCTGAGATTGCACAGCGGTGTTATGAGGCTGAGTTCACTGATTGGCTAGCGTAGAGTCTGCATGTTGTTTGGTGCCCCCCAGTGATACGTGTTTGCTAGTATTAGAGGTGGGATTGTGTTTGTGTGGCCTGTGAGGGACTGACCACATGCCCAGAGTTCCCTTTAGCATGGAGCCACCTGGAAGCTGCACCCCTTTGTGATCCTGAGTTTAATGAGGCAGGGACATCAATGGACATTTCACGCTTTGCTCATGCAAAAATCATTTGCACGTTTTTATTTTTCTCCAGAACTTCACTTGGTCTCATCCGGGCTGTGGCGGTTCGATCACAGCATCGCAAGGACACAACTCAATGTGTGTCAGTGCCCTGAGAGGGCAGGAGTGGTCATGTTTGAATTCGCTGGGAACCTCTTTTCATAAGTCGGAACAATGTTTTGCTTCGTGTATTTTCACATCCTAAAACACAATGAAACGTACGCCGAACGTTAACTGTTGCAAAAAGCCGAGGTCTCCAGGGGCGGGTCGCTTCAGGTTTTGTAAACACCTTGGCGGCAACTTTTGTGAGTGTTCAGCAAAAATCCCCCCAAACTCCCACATCAGCTGCCATGTTTTTGTTTTAATTGCGGTAATCCTGTGGCTTCCTATGTGTGTAGGTGGCTGTACACATGTGTGTGTACGTGGAGGGGAAAAAAGGGGCATTTTAAGGGCTCCTAGACACCAGCAGACAAGCGTGTGTTTTGTCTCTCCGCACCTTCGGCCTGACAAAACCCAGACGGTCCTGAGTGCGGGGCGGGTGAAGCTGAAGTGGCGGCTGGGGGGCGGGGGTAATTTTTGGCTGTGAAAAAGACATAAACGTGATCCCGCTCCTGGTTGGCAAATTGACCAGTGGAAAACGAGACCCCCTTTAAACTTTACAAGCACCCACCGAGCAAAAAATAAGTTGCTCCAATGTGCTCCTGGACTCGGGCCTTTCCAATTAGCCTGCAGAGAAGTAACGAGTGCAGCAGGGCTCGCAGCTTGTGCAGTTTCAGCGGGCTTCCTGGAGCTCACAACGTACAACTTTTCCACAGCATCGCTCCAAATGAGTGAAAATTACCTCTAATTACCTCCTTCTTTTTCCTTAGCTTTGAAAATAAAGTTTACACAAAGCACTCACCAAGAAAAGCGCCTTCATCAGATAACTATTTATCTCCAGATTCGCGAATGTGTTCTCTGGCGTGAGCTGTTTGTTTTGTGTGCGAATGTACATATTGTGTTTGGCTACTGTAATTTGGTGTATTTCAGGCTGTGGAGACCTACAAAGGAAAGGTACAAAAGTTCAAGGCACAGCAGAGGCCAGTGGAAAAGAACGTTGATTTACGGTACTTTGCTACTTCATAACTCCGCCCTCTTACTCTGCCATGAGTATCTACTCAAACAACATGTCTGAGGTTACTAATGTTGGACTGGCTAGCTTAGCCCAAGTGTGTTCAACTTGAAATCTGATTGGTGGTTGCCGCAGTTTGGTTTCCCTTCATTCAAAACTACAGACGTCTGCTCTATCGATCATGAAGGCCTTGAGGCAGCTTTCCTGACCCTGCCAACACATTATGGCAGAAATTTGATTGCATGAAGGATCTGAGATGAAGACCTGCATTGCAAACCTCTCGCTGAAGAGTCTGGAAGCAGTGCTGCCAACAGGAAAGCTGAAGAGAGAAAAAAAACCCCAATGAGGAACCATTTATTTTTGTTTGTTGTGACTAAAAGAAAAGATCCGGCAGATTGATAAGAAATATTTCACAAAGAGCTGATTGTTACACGGATTTATACTGATCAACCACAGGAGTGACCGCCAAGCACAGTGATTTAGCTCAAACACAACAAACTTTAGTGACTTGTCCTTGTGGTGTGTTTTTGTGACTGAGGTTTCCTACATTTCGCCTCATGATTCAAACCGAAGATTAATAAAAACAACCAGCTATCAACAAAAACAGATTTTTTTGTCGTAGCACTGAACAGTCTTTTTTCCCTAATGAATCTAATTAAAGTTGCTCGTGTTTGAACAAAAGATAACAAAACAAAAAATCCCCAGTTTTTCACCAGACAGCCGAAAAGTCTGAGAACCGGAAGACACAGCAGCTTGTTTACATGCATTCAAATGTTACATAAGCACCTTCTTTTTTTTCCCTGCCTCATCTCTGCCGTGCTGGCTCCCAGCTTTGCACGATGAACCCTTCCTGTTCGTGTCAGCTGGAAGCAGCTGAAAATCACGCTCCTGCAAATACTCTGCCAGCGCGAACCAAACTCGGACAGGGCGTCAACGCGCGTTGTTCCCGCCTCGTGCCAACAGGGGTCCTTGAAGGTCACAGATCATTTGAACTCCTTCAATCCAGACTTTAGAAATCCAGGCTACTTTAGCATCATATGGTTATTTATTCCCCTGATGCGAGCCAGGTTTTCAACTCTCAATTTTCAGCCTCATTTAAGTTCAACCACCTGTTGTGTGGAGTTGGCAATAAAAGAGGGGCTTTCATTGATGGAACGGTAAATTCACAAGAGAGATATTACAGTGATCTCTGCAAGACCATCTGCACTGCTTATCTACAACCTCACTCCGGAAAGGCAGAAAGCTAAAGCTAACACATGATAGCTCCACTTCGATACATAGACAGACAGTTAGACAGACTATGACAGTTTTTACTGGTTTAGGCTGTGTATGTGTGTGTGTGTGTGTGTGTGTGCGTGTGTGTATGTTTGCGTATGTGTGGGTGTGTGCTTGCGCCCTGGTGGTACTGTTTTCATATGTTATTACTACAAATGATATTGTCATTATTATCTGTTGCAGTTTCCACTGTGCTCCAGTTTTGATGAGAGTCACTTGATGCCGACTCATCAGGGGCTGCAGCACTCAGTTCACTGCTTCAATGCTCTGCAAAAAATACGTTTTAACAGAGTGAAAACGTTCTTTGTCCAACTGGTGTTGCCTTTGGCAGGTAGTGCGTCATGACTCACTGCTATCCAAACCCGGGCCCCATCTCTTCTCTCCATCAGCTGCACACACACACACACACGGATACCTACGAGAAAGCCTATAAATAATCCCACAGTGTGATGTATGCTTGCCTGCCTGTCAGTCGTCAGCAAAGGACAGAGCTCAGTTTTTACCAGGGTGATGAGAGACAGAGCCGAAGACAGATGTCGGTGGGGCCCCCCCCCCACTCGAAGAGTCGCTCCAAGTTGTCTGGACACGTTAGAAGTGAGCCATGCCTTTCTGACACCCAGCATCCTGTCATTTGACTTATGCAGCTTCCAGGCACCACAAGCTTGTTTGTACCCAGGAAGTTTACCCACAGTTCACTGGCCTGCTGCTGCCATATTTGTAGAAAAATCAGCGACAACAAAGATGAAAGACTGCATTCTTTTCTGCAGTCATTATATAGGGAGATGCCTATCTCTCTGCATGCTTATAACAGCTGCGATCAGTCATTTTATAATGACAGTGTTCCAACTCTGTCGGCGGCAGCCCTCAACTTCATGCAACTTTGTACTGAGTTTGGGCTTTTTATTCTTTAAAACAACATGACTGCCATCTTATCCAATCATCTTCTGGACCTGATTTATCCAATAAAGGGCTGCAGGTGGGGTGGAGTCAAACCTTGTCCACAGCGAAAGGGCAGGGGCAACATCCTGGACAGGTCCCTTGTCCGTTGCGGGGGCCACCACATGTACATACACGTAATTACTCCAATCTTCAGGCAGTTTGGAGTCACTGCTCATGCAAACAAACACATCTTTGGATTGTGGGAGGAAACGAGGGGGGGGGGCTGGTTAGGCAAACCTGCTGTGAGGTGAGACCATCAACTCTCCCCTGAAATTAAAGAGAAAGAGAGAAACTGTGAGGCCAATCAGTTCTATAAGTGTGTGTGTGTGTGTGTGTGTGTGTGTGTGTGTGTGTGTATGTGCGTGCGTGCGTGCGTGCGTGCGTGCGTGCGTGCGTGCGTGCGTGCGTGCGTGCGTGCCTGTTGATCAGCACTCAGCTGAGCCTCTTGGTGTAGAGCTGGTATGTTCTCGTGCATTATTGTAGTTACCAAATACTTGTAAAAGGACAACTAATGCACAAAAACACGCCAGTCCTGATGTGTCTGACCCACTTGAGAAGAACTGATCCCACCTCACTCGTGATGGCACCACTGATGTCTGTACGATGCCTTTTTAAACAGTTTTCAGCAGTAAACATTCCCCTGATTTGGTTCAATTCTGAAGTCCAGGCTTGATTAAAGAATAATGCATTGGCCTCAGAACCACTTGGTCAGCTTCAGGAAACAGAGCCCTGTTTGGCTCGACAACAACTGCATTTGCAGGTCCATGTTGTTTACTTTGAATCTTAAGTTGGACATCAAACTCTGTTCTTTTGGACCAAACTGCTTGTGTGCGTTTCAGTTATCAGATCTTTACTCCTTGTACTGCTGTTGAACGCACACTGTGCTTTAGAAACCCACAGTGTTTGTGCACCTCAGTTGTTTTTGCTCCTTGCACAACCAACCTGAATGCCGCCTGCAGCAAAAAGCAAGTGCACAGAATAACGAATGCTTGGCCTAGTATGCTTGTCTGTACACTGTCACATAGAATGTAACTAGACGAAAGAAGGTTCCAGAATAGGATGAGTTCTGGATCAACCAAAGGTCTTCACACACGTTACATCATCTGCTGGTATCTTCATCATTTTTTTGGTGTATGGTGAAGGTTAACGTTGGTTGTTACTCTTGCAAGTAACTCGTTACTTTATATTTAACATCTCAAAGGTAAATTCAAGGTAGTAAATGTATAGATAATTGCACATAAAGCTGGGTTTTGTCATAAATTGCTTTAGACTTGAGAAAGTCACAGTGTGAAGTTACCTTGGAGACACCTAAAGAGTGTGTATGGGTTACATGTGGTCCCACTGCTGCACATGTCCCATTCCACCACATCTGAAGTGGTCTCTGATCTCCAGGCTTTCTGGCTTGGTCCCGTTTCCTCGGCTCCTTTTTCTTCTTTGGGGGACCAGAGCTGCCTGCTCAACGTCTGGAAGCTCCACCCCGAATAAGGCTGCGCTCTTTCCCTCCCCTCACCAGCGCTCACTCTTTCGTTCTCGTTCTCCACAGTCCTCTGTTCTCTCCGGATAATGACGCTGGACCAGCAGGAGCGCGAAGGATTATTCGGGACACCAGTTTAGGAACCTCGGACTCTGACCACAAAGTGCCCCCCCCCCACCACCACCACCACCACCACACCTCTGCGTAAAGACCCGCACGGATGAAGCGTTTTGCGCTGCGGCCGTTCAATGAGAGAAGCGACGTGCATGAGACGAGATGGGCACCGTTCCTGGACTTCCACCGACGCGGGCTTTGGGTAGACGCTGGCCGCGCGCCGCGGCTGTCCTACCTGTAGTGGCGTCTTTGCTGCAGCTCTGCGCCGCTTTTAACTTGGACGCGGAGACGCGCGTCGTTTTCACGGGGCCGCGGGGGAGCTACTTCGGTTACTCAGTGGAATTCTTCGGAAACACGTCCAGGTAATGTCGCGAAGCATCATCCCGGGGCGCAGATCACGTGCGGGAGTCAGAGGAAACTTTTACGCATAAAATAGAGCTGTGGATTTTTTTTACGTGTTGGAGCCTCCACTGGCCTGAAAAGTTGATTCTACTCCGATTACTTTAATTCATCAGTGTTTTTCGATGCAGTTCTTTCAAACTGCACAATTATATATATATTTCTAAGAGTATTTTATAATAACTCGTGAATAAACTAATGAGATGAATAAACAGCTGTAATGACATCTCAAAGGTGGCTTTGTACTCCTGCTGCTACACCTACTAAAGTCAGCAGGGTATCGGTGAAGCCCCAGTTGGTACATGATGGCATTGCTAGTTTGTGCCACAAGGTGGTGTTTGAAAAGGCTCGACGGATAGAAAACACTGTTAGGCTCTCTCCAACTAACCAGTGGAGTCATTTGGTAAACAACCCTTCATTCACCACAAAGTGACCATTCACCATGATCAGTGTGATGCATGAGGAAAATACGCACCAATCAGTGTACCATCATGACCCATCACCAAGATGCCTGACCGAACTGCCATCGAAGCTTTGTGGTGCTGGTTTGAGTCTCAGTGTGTAACAGCCAAAGAACTCGAAGCTTCTGTCATTGCTTATTAAAGAACTGCAGCTCGGCATCATCCACCTTCAGGTATTAAACTGCTGACCAGAACAGGTACTGCATTTACAGAGTGTGATTCGTCAGTTCAGCAGTTCCAAAATGATTGTTTCATTAATGCTGCCTCCCAAAAGAGTCCAATGTTTTTTGCTTATTGAATGCACAAAAAATACAATCAAAATATCTGAAAGACACTTTTTGTCGTGCCACTTTTTCCCATCAGCAGTAGCAACCTTTCATTTAAGGAGACTTGCTTTGTTGAATTAGCCTTCCGTCTAAGGTCAAACCTTCACCTCACTCTCCAACATAGAAACAACAACGCAAACAAGTGCAAGCTACACTTTTATTGTGTGTGTTTGTAGCAAATTATACTTTCAAAATTTCCACTTGAACTTGGCAGAGGACAGCAGCCGACACCGTGAAATGAAAGAAAGTGCTGGGAAGTACCCATGAAAACGACCGTATAGCCGTTATATGAGCCTTCATAAATGTGTTACGACTGGAACTGATTATTCAGGTGAGAATATCTTCAATCCTTCATTGAAAGGTAACAGTAGTCTGTTTAATTCACTGGATTGTGCTGGAGTGAGCTCACTACAGACTCACACACACACACACACACACACGGGAGCAGAAGAAAAGACTGAGCCGAGCGAGGTGTGTACAAGTGTGAGTGAGTGTGTGTATGTAGATGTCAATGCCAATTCAGAGTCACACAAAAAAAGTCCCACATGCACTCCAAGAATGATAAAACTTAAATTCAGTAACACCCTCACACACACAGATACACATGTTGAGGCACAAAATACAAGCAGGACACGCTCGAACCATGACTGTACAGCACTATCTCCATCCTTTGACTCCCTGCAGAACCTCCACCTTCCCTTCTCTCTTCCCTTTAGCGTACAAGCAGCTGATCCAGCCAAAGCCCCTTGTTCTTTCTGTATTCTTCGTCTTTTTATTAGTTTTTATTAACTTTGCCCCCCTCTCTCTGTCAGCACTCTCAATAATCAATGCTGATATATTGCCAATATCCAGCTTGGTCCCTCGCGCCATCTTTCACTGAGGCTCCGTTATTGGGGGAGATTGGCCCAATAATAATGATATTTATTATAGATATTTATTATCTGGGTCTGTGGCAGTGCTGCGGATGTACCCTGCTGAAGACTTACATGCCGCCAAACTCGCCATACAGACACATAAACGCGTGCGCACACACACACACACACACACACACACACACACACACACACACACACACACACACACACACACACACAC
>JASSRZ010000072.1:317397-333908 GCA_032164315.1 Malacoctenus gilli | reverse complement strand
ACACACACACACACACACACACACACACACACACACACACACACACACACACACACACACACACACACATACTGGAATCCAGCCCGAGCATGATTGAAAACAGACACACAAGCCTGTGAGTGAGTGTGATTGAGACAAGAGGGGAGGGGCAGAGAAGGAAGGAGGTGAGGGGTTTCTGGGGGGCTTTAACCTACAGCAAAGTAGAGCCAAATATTCCACAGACTTTACATCAAAGAGTGTAGTTTGCACCTTCATGCTGTTTTCCTGGCTGACGGACAAGGAATCGCTCGCATGAGATAAAGTCAAAGATCAAATACAAGCGTGTCAGTTCATCTGCTTCGGTTGTCGGTTGCAGTAAACAGGCTAAATCCCACCAGTGTGAATGACATATGAAGTGTCAGTGGCTGCAGCGAGCGGCTCTACTCAAGCAAGCCCCGAGCATGAACGTCTATAGTTGGAGGTTTATCCGATGGAGTAAGGATGAGATTTGTGTGTTTCCTCTATGATCCATCCAGGCTCCTCAGCCCAGCGCGGAAACATTTTGTCTGTTGCCAGAATAAAGCATAAAAAAACCCTACATTTTCCTCTCCCTAAGGTCCCTCTCAGACGCAAAAGGTGAGCTCAAACAGAATGATTGATAATCCCAACATGTTTACACAGTGGGGAAGCAAAACAGAAACTGGAAATACTCCGTGTGTTCTCCTTGTTTGCAGCTCAAGTTTTTTCTATGTTCAGCCAAGATAAGAAAGTGGTCAAAAACATTTCAATTTTGAGACACAAGCCTGAAAACAAGATGAAATGTCAACAATGTTTTTATTCTATTTAGAAATAAACTAGAAAGAGCAAAAATGGACGTGACTCCTCGCTTCCTGACCTGACCTCATCTGATCGTTGCACTACTTAGAGGCGATAGGTTTTGTACTATAAGAAGTACCAATGTGCACGACTTATTAATTGGTCACGAGTGAGAGGATGCAACAAATGAATTTCGAACTTGCTGTCAAACAACGAACATCCAACATTGTCATGTTTGGTGTGTGGAGAAGGCAGTAAACCTGGATGTCAAACCGACAGCCACAGACACACTGGAAACGGTTCACAAAAATGTTATATCACAAAAGCTGCAGATTTGTTATGCGGAGTGTCTTTGTGTTGCAGCCAAATAGGCCTCCTTGTGAAACAGTGTCGCCCTGTTGTGTTACTTGTTTTACCAGTCCATTTTCAGCATTTCTCTTCTTTTTTGCAAACATCAGATCGCTGTTTTGCATATTTTCTACTTCCAAACTGAAGGGTCACTCTACTGGAGCAATAATGTGCACCAGTGACTGTGTCGGCCTCAGCGAATTGTTATCAGTCACGCTGGTTATGCTTGACTATCTTAAGGTCATTGCACTATTGATTGACTGCAACTGGAGCTGGAGTCAATGGCACAGTGTTTACCTGTTGTTCTATGGGTGGTTAATGCTGAGCACACAGAGACAGATACCTCGCTACTTGTTTGGTGAAATTGTTACCAGGAGCTGCAAATCGTGTGTCTTGGCTCCAGATGTTTGTAGGTTTATTTCCTTTGGGGGCTTCACAGCAGTCCTCTGAGCAAATGTGATGGCAGTCAAAGGTCAGAATTCACTGAACTTTGCTAAGAGAACGGTAAGGGATTTCGACAGGAGTGTGTTCGATGATGAACTCGAGCCACTCACACGACCCTCACATTGGAAAGCAGTGGAGAAGATGAAGGAATAAATAATGAGGGACCAAAGGTGTGTCCCCAGCACTGACCTCGAGCTGTCACTAAGTCTCTAGCTTAGTTTTGTCACCACATTTATCAGTGTGTCATTAATAGACATTAATACGTAGACGCCTCATGGACTGGTGCCACCTATTGGAGCTGACGTCTCAGCGCGGCCACCATCTTGGATGGGTCACTCATGTGACTCGAGTGCATTTAGAGGAATGTGTATTCCCACCTACAATTGTCATAACTTCTCTCAATATTATCCAATTTTCACACAGCTTGGGGTGTTACAAATAGCAGACGTAAAGTTGTGATCCATGATGCTGCAACATGTTAAAAATACGTGTTTTCATGCTGAAGCACATTTTAGAAACTTTAAGAAAGGCAGACTTATGGTATTTAGATAAATTGATAACTGTATCAGATGAATTAATGCCAAGTTTGATTGTTCATTTATACACACACACACACACACACACACACACACACACACACACACACACACACACACACACACACGTATAGTGTCAGTATCCCACAGTGTATTGTAATACACAATACAGAATTAATTCCTTAACATGCAGAAATGCCTAAAGGTAAAAACATATTTAGCAAAGTGGCAAAGTGTCAGGATACTTTTGTATCTTGACAAAGAACTTTTGTTTTACATATCGCAGACATCTCTCTTAGTATATATCGATACTCTTAGGAGATGAGATGGGAAGTTGAACATGGATGGGGTCGCACCATCTTCAAAGAGGCCCTATTATGCTATTTCGAATTTTTTCAGCTATTCACAGTGTAATAGTGTTGAAAGATTATTCAGACAAGTGAGCAGCGCCCCCTCTTTTCACATAAACTCATGTTTGAGATGTCTGGCGTGCCTCTCCATTCAGTTTCGATGGTGGTAGAAACGGTCTGTTTCAGGGAGTTTTTTTCCACATCTGTTTTTCACTGGCGTCACAAGGAGCGGGGGCTCAGTGGTTGGACAACTTCTCTATGCTGGCTGTATGGGCGCACTCCAGACAACTGTTACCAGCAGTTAACCAATCAGAGGCGTCCTGCATGATTGTAGGGGTGGGGCTTAATGTGGAAGAGCCTCATTCTGTTTGTTTCTAAAGGGGGGGTCTATTTGGGCTGAAGGAGATGATCAAGATATAATGAAATACGGTGTTTGAGAGAAAGAGCTTGATGAATTTCTGTCATTGTGGACTTGCATATGAAGACAAAGATATCCAAAATGTGTAAAATAGGGCCACTTTAAGCCTGACAACCTGACCCGTCCTGTCACAATCATCTGGCTCGAAGTGACCACAACACAGCTGGAGCAACTCGGAAGAAAGAAAACCCTCCTTCTTTAATGCAACTTCCCATTGCCTTCTTGAGCCTGTGTCACAAGGAAATCTCAAAAATGTGAATGGAGAAAGAAAAAAAAACAGCAACAGATGAGGGTGCCGGTGCCTACTGTTAGCATTTCGTTGATAGCCAAAAACCATAGCTATGATCATAAAATTATCATATAAATGATAATTAGTCAAACAACCCAAATTACTGCTCTGCTTTCAATGGTGCGCCGGGTATTGCTTTGCTCTGTGTTTACTCTGCATGGGTTCTGATGCTTGCCTGGACTGAGTTGACTCAACCAATATGGCGGCGATGCACGACCTGCTCCAGCACATAACGAGGTGTTTACATATTAATGTCTATCGTGTAAACGATGTTGCTGGCCAGTTAGCACTCATCTTTGGAAAGCTAATAGCAACACAACAGGATTCTCTTTCACACCTTCTGTCCCTTAAGTACCCCATAAAGCCACTTGTTTCTTAACGGTTCATCACAAATTAAGTCCGTCATGGTAACTGCAAAAATGAAATATCACAATATTGAGAAGCTAACCACGTTGCAAGACAGGCCACCGTGATCACTGCATCTCAGGACAACAGTTGAGAAGGACACAATAGTTGGGTGTCCATCCAAGTCATATCAAATATAAAAGCGGATTTGTGAAGATGCACATTGAACAAAGCGAAGTATCCCTATTTCCATTCATTATTCTGATGTGCCGCGAGATTATGTCATGAGAGAGCGTGCCTGTATCCATGCCAACAGTTGACACTGAACTGACAGTTGAGAGCCGACACGTTTCTGTATGTCAAGAGCCACATTTCAACATACCTGTGGTATAACCGTTTGTGGGACCAGTTCTCCCGAGCCACTGGCCGCCTGTGCCGACGGAGAAACGTATCACTCTGTAAACTTGCCTGGTGCGCTGAGTGTTGGGTTATCAGGGAGATTTTTGGCGTGAGCAAGTCCACAGTCCGTCCTTCTGTGACGTGTAAAGCAATAAGATGATGACTAAGTTCATCACATTCCCCGACATCGCAGACATCCGTGTTTAATTTTTTTTATTGGCATAACCTGTTTCCATCACAGAAAGTCGCATTTCCTTTATTCGACACGCTGACAAATCCACCCCCTCCAAGCGTACAAACCTTTATTCAAATTAACTGCCTTTATTCAAATTTCTGGTCTTTCAATACAAGTATTTCTGTGATTCCATCGACCTGAATGAAAACCCCCTTGCATGGTGGCGCAACAACCAGGAGAGGTTTCCCATGCTCTCCACAGTCGCACGTGGGTACATGTGTATTTGTGTAACGAGCGCACCGTCCGAGAGGGTTTTTCAGTTGTTGCTGGAAATGTTACCCCTCTCAGATCCTCTCTCAAACCGAATAAGATGAACATGCTGGTTTTCCTTGCGCGCAACAAGGACATGACTGAGCTTTAAATTACGAAGCCCCTAAAGGGACATGGAGGTAAAAAAATTTTGTTTGCGAGATCTCGCAAAAGCATGTTCTCCTACATCAGTGAACCGGAAGCAAAACAGAGACACACCAGGTTGTTGGTCCCTCTGTCATCCGCTTGTCCGCCGACCGCAAGCCGCTCCAACTATGACCTCAAATCAGTCGAGACAGCCCGCTGAATTTAAACATATTACTAAGTGGATGAACAGATACTAACAAGGATTCCTTCGGTAGCGGCGCGTAAGGAGCCCAGCGCCGAATCCCGGCCCGGTGGGCGGACGTGGGAAATGTGGCGTATGGAAGACCTGCTTGCCCGGTGTGGCTCGGGGGCTTGAGTCTTTCAGATCGAGGCTCAGACCGTGGACGGTGGGAGGCCGGGTGAGGATTCGGCGCTGGGCTCTTTACTTGCCGCTACTGAGGGAATCCTGGTTAATTCGTCGGAGCGTCTTGTGGTCGAGTGAATGGCAGAGGGACCAACAACCGCCGCTGCGCAGCATGGCTCCCCTCGCCGGAAGGCTTTGGCTGCATAAAGGAGACCGGGGGAACCCCAGCGTCCGAGCGCCTCCGTGAACCGCCAGGGCGGCAGGGCGAAGGACGAACGTCCACCGGCATCCGCGCCCCGTCCTGAGTGGAGCTGTTGAAAGTCAAATGTTTGGTTATGTTTCCGTATCTTTGTGCAATAAAGTTGCGTTAGCTGTTTAAAACAAAAAAAAGAAGGTCCCGCGGTAGGACAGGATTTGAGCTTAAAAGCCATCCTTTAGAACAATCAGAAGTTCAGAAGTTGAACTCCCCCAACTGACAAACATGCCCACTGAACACAGCAAGGGCACAGAAATGTACAGCGAGAGCATACAGAAAGGTGGAGGGGGCGCGTATTAGCCTCACTGTGCGCCCCCGAAGAGAGCTTTGCGCTCTCTCCGTTGAGTAATGCGCTCATGGTGACAGCTTTGCGCACCAAAGCTGGTGCGCAAAGCTGTCACCGCAAAACTGCGAGATCTCGCAAAATTTTTTTTTTTTACCTCCATGTCCCTTTAGGGGCTCTGTAATAAATCACCGTCATTTGTGTGTGTGTGTGTGAATGTGGCATTATAGTGCCCGTTACATTTAATTTTGTATAGGCCTACTCAAGTTTAAAAAGAAAACATGACAAAACGGGCACTTGTTTTTTTTTATTCGCCTTGTAAAGTTAAGACTTCTCCTGAATTTTGTTTTTGTTAAGTTCAGTTGGAGAAACAAGGCATATCTGTGCTGTGACTGCCCTTTGATCAGTGTTCAATAAAGTGTTATAAAATTGCCATGTCTTTTTTTTCAAAGGAAATATTGCCTTGACCTTGGTAATTTAACAATCAACAAACACATTTGTGAAAGATATAGCTAAAAAAAAGTTGCAATAATATCGCATATCACAATATTGAGCCACCTTGACACACCACAGGGGAAAATCCTTAACCGTGACAGCCCTATCATACATCCGATCTGATCCTATCGTAAGGTTTGGTATATATATTGTTCTTCATTGAAATCCTCTCACAAACCAAAGCCAAACACACTCCCGCCCTAAGTTTAGAGCTTTGAATATGATCACCATTGCTGCTGTATTCAGCTGGCATTGTGTTATTTTGTTGAGCTGACTCTGCCGATTCTCGTCGCAGGACCTGTGGAGACTCTGGGAGGCAAAATGTAGCTCGTGAGTATCAGAGGTTTGAGGTTAAACGCCACATATCAGTGGCTTGTAAATCCTACCAATATCTTATTTTTATTGACTTCTCTGTGCCTCAGTTTCTCCACTCTTGCTTTTTCCTCAAAGGCTTGCGGACTTAAAGCTGTGTTGGTTTAATTAATGAGGACTTTTTCCTGTGAGGAAATTGGTCAAGATTCTCTGGGTTTGCTTTGCTAAGCAGCTGCCGGTGAGAGGTCATGTTGTGGAGCAAATACGGAGATGTTGATTTACACCCGTTTCTACAGACTGAGCTCCTTTCTGGCCCTGCAACAGTTCGGCTCCACAATGCCAGCCTCTGTGCTGGCCAGCCTTGGTGTGTAGGGACAGCTCTCAGTGGCTGTTTGTCCAGTGTCTTGTTTTGTGGTAAACAATGCAGCGGGGCAGGGTATGCTCTCCCCAGATGCCCTCTCCGCTGACGGTGATGCATTTGGAAAATCAGCAGGTTGTTTGTCGGTGGGTTGCCTCGTTAAATAATTAGCTGCTCCTGTGGTTCAACTGTGCTTCTCTGTTTTCACGCCTATAAGTCGAGCAAAGGGGGTGAACAGTGAGCGTTTGTGGGAACCAGAGCCTCATCACATCAGGTGCACGTGTGAACAAGCACGCTCCTGCTGGGACGAGTTGCCTGCAAGTGGTGCGATCGTGGGACAGATTGGTTCCTGAGTAACATGGAAATAATAATAAGAAAAGTTGGCATTGAATCATGCATCTCACTGATGCTGTGTTTGCCCAATAGGAAGGAGGTGTAGAAGTTTCTCCCACTTAGTTTATCTACTTCTTTTCTTTGGTTTCAGTGACTGTTTGAAAGGTCTGTGGAGCATAAAACTGTGGAGCTAATATACTGCACCCCTCCGTCCATCCGTCCGTCCATATGTTTCATTTTTTCATCTATCACAAATGCATTCCTCCATCCATTTGTCTATCCAGTCCTCCAGCCAACCTCCTAACCACACCTCCAAACATCCATCGGTCCATATGTCTGCTTAACATCTCTCCATCCACCCTTGGTCCAATGGTGGATGGACGAATGGTTGGATGGAGGAACTGCTAATGACATTTTAAAGGGTCTGATGAATCATTTCAAGTGTTCAACATGCAACCTGTCAACACTGCTTGTTGGAGGCCAAAAACCTGTTTTGGCTGTGTTCGTATAATTATTTACCTGCCGCACAGAGGGAGAATAGTGAGAGAATTAAGATGCAAAGGTGTTTTTTCCACTTTGTCATTTTGTCTCAGGGAACTTTGTCAACAGTCTGCTAGGAAATAATGTGCAGTGTAGAAACATGTGTCACTGACCCTCTTGTGTTTGCTAATGTATCCATGAGCTTTGCTTTAAAGGGCACTGAAGCTACATTTTAACAGCACTGTCCTTATCGAACCATCCATCATATGACCAAATGTTGGGGCACTCTCTTCTGATGCAGCCTGTAACTCATATAAGTTAGAGTTTGCTGCAAGTTGCCTTCAGGGGCAGATTTTCCATCTCTCCTTCGCTTCGCAAGCTAAATGCAACAGAGTGTTTTTGTATTCCACCTGAAATTTGAAGTCAAGAGAGAAAAAACTTCTGAGATTAAAAATTGTTAATGAACTTTAACTATAAAGTGGATCATAAGCCTGACTGGCCTCAATGCATGAGTAAACCGAACTGCTACTGCAGCATTCAGCTGTGCTGTCACTGTGTGCTGACGCTCGGCAGGCCTTTTTCTCTCCTTGCTGTCTGAAGAAGACAAAAAAACACAGTAATTGGGTCCTGTTTCCGATGCTTCTCGGCCACCCACATATCTGTGAGTTTAATGCGTTTATCTACATGTTAACCAAATAAAGCAGATATTGAGGGGTTGGGGCTCTCGCTCATATGAGCAGCATATCCTGTTTATTATAACAAGCCAGATAAAATCAAGTGAAACCTGAGTGTGACGAGCTGGACGAATTCTCCTGGGACGAAGAGACCCCTCTGTTAGGTTTTTTATGAACAAGCAGTGTGTTTATTATTGGTTATAATGGAAGATTGTATCACCGCACATATGTAGTTTTCACCAAATTAAAATTAGACGGTGTTTGCATGCTTTATCACACTATCGGGATGTGTGGTTCAGCTAAGGTAATGGAAATGTAGTTGAGTCCTTTTTAACACCAAATGTATTAAATATACTGAGGAAGAGGGTGAACACAAAACAGCCAAAAAGAAGCAAACTGGCTGTTGCTCAGCTGCGAGAGTGGGTCATTGTCCAGTCTCATGTCTGCGTTTCAATTCCTCATTGTCATACTTTCATCTTCGCAGTCCCCTCGAGTAAGAAAGCCCTTGTTCAACATTGGGACCAAAGTTGTCCACACGAAACCGCTGAAAGCATCTGATATCTATTTGCCAGGCCTGTAAGTGGAGCAATGACACTGGTGTTAAAACAGAAAAGAAGAAGGAAATGATCTGAACAAAATGTTCACTACCAATGATATGGGCTGCAGCATTTTCTCAATTTATGGGTTGTAACCATAGCAACATGCCTGTTGGGATTTTTTCAATGACCAAAAACAGAAGTTTGAGATATATATTTCTTAAAATTTTCTTTTTTGTTTTGGAATGCTGTGAGTCCCAAAGAATAATTTTATGCATTTTTGATTGTGTTAGTTTGAATATGACTCACTTTTGAGTCAAAAAATCAGTGTTGGGAACTGATCGAGTTATGATGAACCGGGACGTTTTATCTGAGCACACGCTGCTCTAAAGAGAGGACCAGTGTCAGGGTGAGTGGGCTGCGTGAGTGCTTTCAGCAGAGCTCGCAAATCTCCGCAGAGAAATTACACGTTGCGTCTCCGACCTGGCCTCGCCCCCGGAGACACCTCCCTCCTCGCTGATGTTCCCAGTGAGCCTGAGCTGAGGGGGAAGGAATCCCGATGTCAGCTCTCGGCACACGCGTCCATCATCTCACCATTGTTAAAGAGGCCATTGTTTGGCTGTTAAGTTTTCATCACGGGCGCTTTTAGTTGACGTGTAGGTCTGTGATTCAACTGCACATGTGCCGAGGGATCACAGGAGGCGGCTGACTGTTGGAGGTACCGAGCTGAAAAAATAAAGCCCCCCTAAAAGCCCGCTGCTCGGTCGCCCCCCGGTGCCTGTGGAGTGAGTGCTTTATACGGAAAGCTAATCCAGCCATGTAAATACTCCTCCCGTGCTCTCCAGACATTTGGGGAGGTGGGGTGGGGGAGGGAGGGGTCCAGTGTAGTCTGTCTGATCTCTGCTAATGTCATCAGTCACCAGCTTGTTTGCTAGGAACAAGGCTCTCTTTAGCACTGCAGTTGGAGGTCCTCTTAGCAAGCAGAAGACAATGCACGTTGGTGAATTTGCAACATCTTCATGCTGTACATACGTGTGTGTGCGCAATTCACTGAAGAGGGAACGCTGCAGTGTGTGTTTGGCTGGCTCTTCCTCACGTGTGCTTTTGCCTTTCATTTATTTCCAGACGGTCGTCCAGGGAAAATATGCAGGAACATTTCCAGACACTTCTTCGCGAGTCTCTGACTGTCCGGTCCGCTCATTTGCGTGCTCGGCAAGGGCTGCAGAGTGCGGTGGGACGCAAAACGACTCGAACCATTACCGAGTATGGATTATGGGAGAATGCCTGTCGATCATTAGGCTCGAAAAAGCCACTTAGGCCAGAGTTCTCCGTGTTGTGTGCCATGATCTCCCTTTGGGTCCAAATAGGCCCAGTGCGACGCATAATGATTCAGCGAAGTGTTGTGGTGGTCTCACTGGGATGAATTCGCAGGAAGCTGAAGTGTAGAGCTGCTGGATTCCAAAACATTGTATCCACACTGTGTTAGGATGGAAGTTTAGAAAATTAAAGGATGAGACACTAAGATGTGACCACTAAGTATCCATAGTCCATAGTATCTGCTTAGCAACTAGCATGAGCACAGCAGAGAATCTCCAAAGTGTGACTTCTGTCCCATCTCTGGCAAAGACCAGCTGTACTAAAGCAACAGCAGGCTTCATGAGCACAATTCACAACATCTCCAGTGGAAAATCCTAAAAGTCAATTACTATTAGTAGAAGAAAGCCACGGTGTGCTTTTCTACTAAACATGGCAGAGTATGACAGGAACACTCAGATCTTGAGGTTCATTTTTCAAATATTACAGATGTAGACGTTGTTAAGCTACAGTTTGTTTAGTTGCAGCGCATCACGTGTTGCTGGGAGTCAACTCTGACCTCACTTGACGCCGGAACCACATTTAAAGACGAGACGAACGTCCAATCCTGTCACACGAACACAGACTCCAAACTTTACGGCACCTTAAGGCGGGACATGAAACGATTGCGGCTATGCTCTTAATCCTCATTCCAGACGAGACAGAGACATCAGGGAGCCACTGTGGTTTTAATACTGGCCTGGCATGGTGAAGAAGCGACAGTACTGGTTCTTTAATAGAGGAGGGCGGGCACCTGAATTTAATGCTCCTTCGGTCCTTTTACTGTATTTACCAGTTGCTGTAAAACCCAACTGGTAATAAGAGGGGATGTGCAGCATTGCAGTCAGCTGAGTAATAGCTACAAATTGCTCTTCAAATGTTCTTTACATGCTCTTATTAAACTGCTGTGCTAAACCGTCCAAGTTCCCTTATAAGGAACCAGGTCTCTCTGAACGGAACGCCATGAAAGCTTTGGACTTGTCCACATTTACACAACAATGCTGAGAAAAGGAACCTTTTGTTTGTCACCCTTCATAGTGAAATCAAGTGTCCTTCTCGAAGATGAATTCACCTCGAGCGTGTTCGAAAATTGGCTGTAATGTTTCACATGTGACCTGGACTTTCATTAGAAAGCTTCTAACTGCTTGCAGAGATGCGGGAAAATGCTGAGTAATTACTTTTGACCCCAAGTCCAAACAACGCGACCATGGCCACCACAGAACAAACACGCAAGCGGTAAATAAATGCAGCGGTCAGATGACAACTCGTTCATGGCAGTGTGCATAAGGCACATACAGTGTGGCGTTCCATGTGACCTCAAACCACCGATCAACCCTCCTGAGTCCTCGTCAGGAGCTGTCAAGAGTTACCTGAAATATATGTGAATTTTTGTCGGCACTGTTGCAGCCTGGTTCGAGGTTGAACCTCTCTCGCTGTCTATTCTTTACGTCTGCTTCTCTCTCTCTTTCCCCCCTCATCTAGTACCAGCGTTCTGATCGGCGCCCCGAAAGCCAACACAAGCCAGCCTGACATCACAGAGGGAGGAGCCGTGTACTTCTGTCCCTGGAGCTTGAACAACTGCAGCATCGTCGACTTTGACAAGCAAGGTAGGGCGTGTCCGGTTTGAGCTGAATTGATGGCCGGCTTCATTGCTCTCTGTCACAGATGGCGCTCTGCCTTTGGAGTCCAGCGGGGGGAGTTTTTTCCGAGATCATAATACCAGCAGTAAGCTAGTGAGTGACATTATTCCAGGAGGTTACAACTTTCCCCAAAGGCGCTGTTAAACGGGCGAGACGGGACGATGTGGGAGCCTCACAGCTGTCTCTAACCAGCCATTAAAGTAGCAGGCAGAATGTCCATGCAGTGCCGTGGCTCGGGCTGCGCCACGCTTGACCCTGAGGTCAGAAGTGTGGCTCCCTGCCATCTCACAGCTCTAATGGGGTAGGGTGGGGGCTCCTGTGTTGTGATTGAAACCCGCCTTTGAAACCTCCCCCCTAAGTCTCTACACTACCCTGGCCCACCCCAGGTTGTGTTTGCGGTCTTTTCACGGGACTCTAGTTCTTCTGCTGGAGCCCCGGCCTAATGTAAGCACTCTTTAATTTGCGCAGAGAGCCATTACACAGCTAACGGACCCTGGGAGGACGCGGGGCTGCCTTGACCCTGCAGCGAACGTAATCTCCATCCCATCAGAAAAACAGGAAGTGATAAGGACCACCGTTTGAGGTCGCAGGGTGTAGCTTATCGCCCGTGCGATGCTATCGAATGGCAGTTTACACCAGTTGTAGCGGTGCAAACTCTTCGCACACAAACTTGAACCTATCGGCCGTTTACAGACTGAAGCATAACACATAAAAGACCAAGCTTGCGTCTCCAGAAACATGCGTTGGGACATTTACGTTCAGCCGTCTCAGGTTTCCCATTACCGAACTCCGGATTCATGGTGTGTTTGAGGACACGGGGCAGACTCCATTAACCAAACAGGCATGCTGAGAAGCAGCCAGGAGAGTTTAATGTCACCACTCCACAGCACGCAGCAGGCGCGTATATCAAATATTATGGTGGAGGGAAACACTAGCGCCTAAGTATTATTCACATTGTTAGTGCTCCTGCAGGGGACCAAGCTGTTCTTTTTTAGCTGCAATAAAAGTCTCTGGAATTCCTAATGACTTTTCAAGGAGGAAGACTGAATCTATGTATATTTGTGGCTCGATTCCGGAGTTTTTTAATAATACTGCCACCTGTGGTCAAAATACAGAACTGCAGCCCTCTTCTGCCCATTCTCGTAGCACACGCTCGTGCAAGCACACTTCATAATCCCTTACGAAGTAGACATTGATTCACGAGAACAATGCTCACAAAGGTAAGAAAATTGATTTTCTTGCATTTATTGTTTGAAAAACTAGGTTCTCCACAGTATATTTGACACTCAAGAAAATTAACTAAATTGGCCTTGGATGAATAGAGTAGACCATCAGTGTTAGTATCGTTTATAAATTATAACGTAAACAGACAAGTTCTACTGTGTCACAAAAAGTCAAGTATTTTCGTCAAAAACGTCAAAGCTTTGCTGACCAGTAGCACGAAAATTTAATTTTGCTTCTGTTGTTGTTTGAGCCCAAGCCAGTAGAATTACCTGAATATCTAATTTCTAGTGAACATCAGCTCATCAAAAGTTTTACTCGAACACCTTTTCACTAGGTTTTTGCCCTTATGAATTATCTGTAAATTTAGGAGCAGAGAAAGCACGACTGCACATAAGATCCAGCTCCAAAACTTTTAAATCTCATTATTTCTTGATGAGTGAAATTTCAGGCCCCAACCTTTCTGCTTCTTCTTCTATTTCTCTCAGTTGGTCTAGCACCAACACTGTCTTTTGGGAGGATGTACACGAGCCTGCTGTTTCTTATATTTATACATGTTCAAGTAATGTGTAATTTCTAATAATCACTTCGAAACGTAAATGCTCTGGCTTGCTAGCTTTCGTTTGAGGCTAACATGCTATCGCTAACCCTAAAAGAATGTACTTATAGACATACTGGCAATTATGAATTGAGAACAACACAAGACATTTTTCAATGGTGGATGTTATCTTTTCTCACCTTTTCGGAAGAAAGAAAACCATTTCAGGGTGCCTTTTTATTCCCAACACGGCTCTAAGCTCCCTCCAAGACTCAAATGCGTATCTGATGTCGACCCTTGTCTTTGCCCAGCGCCGGTCACTCTCAAGCTTTGATTTTTTAACAGCACTCGACAAGGTTTTTTTTTTTACTTTCTTCACCTTACATGGAGTTGCCATTGGTGTCTGAGTTGAGCTGGATGGTTGCTTCTGAGTATCCACAAAATCCTTATTCAATTTATCACTTCGACTGTTTGCTACGCTAGACCCCCTGGACCCATTTAACATAAACGCACTTGACGTCACATCTGTAGACACAGCGCTGGAACTTCCGACCCGAAGTACATTATAGAAAATAGGCTACAGGCTTAAAGATGTGTTGGTGCTGAATAACTGAGGTGTCAGTCTACTCCTCAACCGATGCTTCAGTCGTAAAGGGTCAAATAAAAAGGCCATTGTAAAGATATTTTTCAGTAAAAACTTACAAAATGTCTCTTTAAGGGTCCAAACTAAGAGCATTTTTTTCAGTGTTCGATGACAGCAGCATCAGATGGCGTGAACTGGTTCCAGGTCAGTAACATGAGTGGGTGCAACAAAAGCTTCTTAGACAGGAAGAGTCAAAACATGAGCCAAGGACCCAAAGCGGTCTCTTTCATGGTCTGATCTGGCCGAGAAATGACCAGCGGATCTCAGCCATCGCTCCAGTCCTCACGCCTGTCCTTCTGTCCGTCTTCTGACACATCAACTTGGAGGAAACAAGTGTGAGATAAGTTTCTTGCTGCTGAAATGTTTCTTTTTTCTTAAAACAAAACGATGAGACAGCACAGTGTTTCAAAACTCGGAGAGCACCGTGGTGAGAATGGAGGCGACACAGCGGTGAACATGCAGAGATTTTCTGAGCCTTTTATCGTAAGAGGGGAAAATGTCCTACTTTTTTAGGGACTGCTTGGATATAACAAGCTTTTTCCGAACATAAATCTTGTTTTCACAGTTTTCCGGAGGCCGTGAAGACACCCTTTTGGCCCACCTGTCTGGCTTAAGGCCTCCGTGTGTCGGGGCCAAAAAAAGCAAATATAAACTCGACTGTGCCACTTAGTCATATTAATTGTTCGAACAGGATGTTGTCCAAAAGCTGCAAAACTCATGGAGGTGTAACTTTGTTGAGGTGATGAATAGAAGCTTGTTAAAGGGGCAGTTACACACACACCCACACACAACACACAAGCTCCAGCTCCGCCTCCCCTTGTCACTGCCAGGGCCTCTTCTCGATACAGATCCTCCACAATGAAGTACAGCCGTGTGGGTTACAGTAATAACACGGCCCGAGATCCCTACGAGCTGTTTGATGTCAGCCATTGCATGGAGGATGGATTAGGACTGCAGAGCCCGGGAACAAGGCCATAAAACATCCATGTAAGAAGGGCCGAGAACATGTGGGGAACACTCCGACACAGCCTCGACTGCACAAGAACCCAAACGTCAGTGACGCACGGGGTTAAAGGACCGACTGTTGACATCATCGCGTCATCCTTGAGTTTCTCAGAACTTCAATTAGTGACTTTAAACTGTCTATAAGTCTGACTGTGCACGTGTGTGGGGTTGTGTGTCCCTCTGTGGTTGCCATGCGATTGACTGGCGACCTCCAACATTCTTCTCTCCTTGTGTTTTTGCAGGTGATCGGTATTTTTACATAAACGACGTGAACACTCAGGTTGAGTTCAAGTCCCACCAGTGGTTTGGAGCGACTGTGCGTTCCCATGGTGACAGCGTTCTGGTAAGACTGGCTTCTTCTGGCAAACTTGTGGGAATTTGGTTTCGGCCGTGCATGTAACAAGTTTCTCCCTTTGTAGGAGATAAAAATGTGTCCTGTCATTTGAGACAACGCAGCTAATTGTTTCTGCATCCACCTCAAATTTTAAGTGTTCCAATCCCACGGAAACTCGCTTAGAACACCACTTGATAAGAGCAAATCTCAAAATGAGCCTTCTGAAACTGATGTCATGACCCAACTCCTCCTTTGAATACTGGACTATTTGTTTGACACTAACCCTTCAAAATTGTTACAAGGGTGGGGCAGAATTGGGGGGCTGTAGTATGTCATCATCCCCACTGCCTGATTGCATCCTAGTTAACTGTTCATGGGGGATAATCTTGAGGATGCATAATCAGATGTGCTCCTTTGTCTGACCAGCACACAGTGGAGTGGATGTTGGATGTTGTCTAAGACGCTACGCAGCTTCGTCAACATTCTCCTCTATGACACCACCTTCAGAGAGTCAAGCTCCACCCCAACTATGTCTCTGTCCATATGGATCAGTTTGTTGATCCCGTTGTAGTCAGTGGATCTTTAGCCCGCTGCCCCAACACACCACAGCATGGATTATCGCACTGGCCACCATGGACTCATTAAACATCCTCTGTTCCTGCAGATTTTAAAGAACCTCAGCCTCCTTTGGCTTAGTGCTGCCTTTGAGTCTTACCCCTCTGGGTCTTACCCCTCTGAGTCTTTCCCCAATGAGTCTTACCCCTCTGGGTCTTTACCCCTTCTGTTTTCCAGGCTTGTGCTCCCAGGTACTACTGGAGAACCGAACACGACACACCCTTCGCCGACCTCACGGGATCCTGCTACCTCTCTGTGGACAGCCTCAGGACGTTTGTGGAGTTCGCCCCCTGCCGGACAGGTGAGGTGCTGCAGCGGCAGTCCATGGGCCACAAGTCTGCTGTAATAGCGACTGCACTTTTCTCACAAAACCCAATGATTTATTGCTGTTTCCTGTGTCTTGTGTGTGTGGGGTTTTTTTCTCCCTGTGGCTCACCACAGAGAGACATGGGCCTGCTGGTCAGGGATACTGTCAGGGGGGATTTAGTGCTGACTTCACCAAGGTACACACACACACACACACACACACACACACACACACACACACACACACACACACACACACACACACACACA
>JASSRZ010000072.1:282823-293926 GCA_032164315.1 Malacoctenus gilli | reverse complement strand
GTCCGGCCATACCATATAAACCAACACACACACACACACACACACACACACACACACACACACACACACACACACACACAGACCACAAGTACCACATTGTCAAAGCGGCATCAGTCAAATTAATGCTGAGCTACTGAGTGCAGTGTGTCCCTCAAATACATAAAACCTATGCTGCTGTATTGCTGCACTATACGGTCAAACTGTTGTATGATTTAGGCGGACCCTGAGAAAAACTCACCATTTGCACCCTTTGCCACTATTTTTGTTGCTGTTTTCGGTCACCGAGGACGTCAGCAGCGGAGATCAAGTGCAGGTTTTCCCTTTACACAAAGCGATCACCCTCTTTTTTTTTGTTTCTGCCTGTTACTAGCGCTGATGGCCAAATATAGGACAGCGCTGGCATGGCTCACCTCCACACGCGGCCAACAGAAATACAAAATAGATGATATGAAATATGCAATTTGGACTCGGTGGCCTGGGAATTGTTGTGAAACCTGCTGACACGGTTTCCCATTAAAAGTCTTCGGACTGCGCGCACAGCACAAGAAATTACATCTGATTTATTCATCAATAAAGCTGTCTGAAGGCAGTGTCTGGCTGTGTTTCTTGTCACCTGGTTTCATTCACGGTTTCAATCTAGAATTTAAAAATTCTCAAACATCTCACAAAACAAGTGACCGCAGGAGAAAGTTGAGCCGGTGTATCAGGCACAGTATCAGAAAAACCCTTTGAGTAAAATCTCTTTTGAAAAGCTTCGGCTAATGTCTCCTCTGAGGTTGAAATTTAATTGGTCAAGTTGGTCAAAGTTTGCTTCCCTGCAATACTTTGGCAGGTCTGAGCCGGTGTGTGGCTCTGCAGCCTGTCTTGGAGATAATCTGGAGTCAGTGGTTCCCAACCTGTGGTAGGTGACACCATTTGTCAGAAAGTAAACAATCAGATGCTTTTTGTAATCTCCAGTGGACCTAAAACAAATACATGATTGGCTTTCACTTTGAAGGGTTTTGTTTCAATGTGCTGGTGGCAGTTTGAACATAAATTTGTGTATGAATAGCAAATTTCAGAAAAGTGTAACTTTCAGTATTGTTTATTTTTCATCTGTTCATTGGGTCATTAAATGAAGTGTGTCTGTGTTTAACAATATCAGTCAGTCAAAGTCAAACAAACTGTGAACAGGAACAAGTAAGTGAGCGAGCGAGGGAGCGAGCGAGTGAGTGAGTAGCACAGGTTCATCAGTTCACAAGTTCATCAGTTCATGAGTATACTCATGGGTACCACGAGGACGTTACTTTTCAACATAACTTCTCATGGCTCGTCACATCAAGCATCGCAAGTCTTTGCCTCCTGTTGTTTGTTCGCAACAGTATAAAATAAATGAAATTCATTTTTGACACCACAAAGACGCTTGGAAAGCTGCTTAGCACTGCTGAAAGGACTCATGTTATGCATGAAAACGGATGAGACTGCATTGCTCGGTCTGATGGATGGAAAGCTTTGGCTTGAGAAACAGTCAGATGGAAGTATTTTGTCAAAGCAAATGAGCTAAAAGATGCTCAAAAGTTGTGCACACCTGTCAATTGTATTTGTACATATTTGTGTGTGTATGTGTGTGTGTGTGTGTGTGTGAGTATGTGTGTGCGTGCGTGCATGTGTGTGTGTGTGGGGGGGGGGGGGTGTTCCTATGGGCCTCTGGCCTCCCTTGTGTTTGCTTGCATGCAGGGCCAAGTCCTTTGAGGTTTGGCCCTGACGTCGCAAAACCGTCGATGTGCGGCGTGGAGTTGCTGCGTAATGTGTGTATGCATGCGGTGGGCTCCATAGCAGTGCAGAGTAAACAGCAGCTATGCTAATATCGTCCATACGAGTACCCGACCAAGCTAACACACAGGCAGTGTTTTCTCAGCTGCTACAGACCCACCGCATTTCTGAACGTTGCCCACAATGCAGCCACTCAATTTGGCTCCTTGTCACACAACAAAGGGTGGCTTCAAGGTGGAGCCGCTTCCTTGCAGCTGGTCCTGCTCCTGGGTAAGACTCGATGGTCAATATACGGCAATAGGTTGTTGTTGTTTTTTCAGGATTTTGGAAAAGAGTTACATTTGGGTTGTTTTATCCAGTTTTTTTTCAGTTCTTTTGTGTTTGGATCACAATTACCATTTATAATGGGGGGCAACCGAACTGCAGTGGTTGCTGTTTTGTGTGAATTTACTAACACAGTGTAGTTCACAAGCGATTCCATGGATTAATCTGTTGACCGTCAGTCAGGGAGCTCAAAACTGAGGGTGTGTCAATGGGACCAGAAGCTGCGAACAAGACTCTGAAAGGAGCCATGAGACCGAAGTGAGGTTGCTGGAGGACCTGACTACCGCAGGAAAAGAATGGTGTGTCCTTGAACAATGACCCAACACCAACTGAAGTGACCCACCTTGACTCGCTCAGAACTCGGTAAGAAATCGACAGAATTTGCCCTCTTGTCAATTCAAATATGATCAGTTTAAAAACTGTAGTCTGTACAACACTTGCAAGAAAAATTGAGAGGAACAGATGAGCTGCAAGAGGCTTCTAGACATGGAAGGCAGTCAGCAGCTTCGACAACCTCTGCAGTCCCTCTCCTCTGGTAAAATTGCTTTTGCCACTTTAACTACTAACTCATCCACGCACGGGTCATTTTGGCACACTCATCCTGTTGTTGCGTCCCCACAATGGAGGACTTATTTCAACCTTTCCATCAGTCCTATCACATGATGTGAGCAAAGTTTGAAGCGAATCAGCCCTTTTCAGTGATGCTACCCAAAATAAATGAAAGCATGTATGACCATGTGTGTAGAACTTTGCATTTTTTCAGAGGGTTTCAGTTTTTATGAGCAGTCTGTTTCTTCGCCTGCCGTCATATGACTGTGTTGAGTTTGAAGGTATTCACCCAATCCCCCAAAAGAAATACGAACCGCACGACGAATCATGATACTTTCTAAAGTTTGGACAAACACCAGGTGCTTGGAACAGTGAGAAAAACATCAATCAGATAAGGATTTAATCACTGTTATTCTTTTGATTTCCTTTATTTATGCGACCCCCCCCCCCCCCCAAAAAAAAAATTGAAGCCCTTAAAGATACCTGGGCCAAACCTGCCCACCCGGGCCCCTTCAGAACTCCCACTAAACCGCCAGCGGCCCTGTGATGTGAGTCAGTGGGACGGAGGGAAATTCCACGTCAGAGTGTTTCTCGAAGATTTCGGCCTTGTCTACAACTCGCCTCTGTAATTGAATTAGGAAGTGGTGGGAAGGGTAAAAGCTGCAGAGAGGGTTGTAAGTAAACAGACATGGCCTTTTAATCCCGGCCCCTGTTTGAAGTGCACAAACCCCCTCGGGCCTTTTATGAGGTGTAGTTCTCTCCATGTTGTACTGCAGAAGATTGAGTTTCACAAGCGGGGTTAGTTGGTTTATTTTACAACGATGCAATGAAGGTGGAGGCTGATGAGAAGGGGGGAGAAAACAGTTAAGAAAGATGGCGAGAAAAAAAAAGGGGGGGGGGAACAGAGTGTTACGGAGGGAGAGCAGGAGATAGGGAGAAGTCAGGCAGTGTTGAACTCTGAGTGGGTAGTCGCAGTTTATTTAGGTGGTCAAAGGGCTCCTCTGGGTCAGGGTTAGACGTGACGCTGGGAAAACAGGCCGGCCGACGAGGAATCGGTCGTCGTTTCCAGCTAACGCTGTTATCCTATTAAAGTAATAAAGTGATGTTTGGGGAAGATGAGGGGAATCGATAGCGTGGTGCAGAAAAAAACCCTGAAAAACAACGATGTGCTGCTTCGGGCCTTAAACGCATCAGATGGGCTTCGGAGGAAAGCTGATGCTGATTTTTTAGGTTCCTGAAAAGAGTTCTGACCGAGAAAAACACAGAAATCAAAACTAAAGAACACAAAATTTGACAAAAAACCCTTTCCGATCTGAGAGCAAGGGGCTTTGACATCCCTCGCACCACATAATGACCTCAGGTAAAAGTAGTGAGGCTAACATCTCAGAAGAGCAAAAACATTGCATTTAAAGGAGGAAGATAGGAAAGGTAAATGGAGCTAACGGATGAGCCAGAAAAGTTGGGCTTTCTGTCCAAAACGTCGTTTATTTTCAAGCAAGTGGGACAGCCAGGCCAGGACTGTTTCCTGAACCTAACCAAGCATTTTTTGTTGCCAAAGTCAAACCAAGTCACTGCCTGTCATTATTCTTCCTAGTGCAGGTTGTACAACAGGGAAAAAATATTACATGCAGGGATAATGATGTGCAGCTCTTTTAGGCAACGTGCCAAAGCGCGCAATGGAAGTGTGTTCAACTCGCCGCATTATGTTGATGATGATGTTGTGAGTTTCACTGGGAGCTGTGGCCGAATCAGACCTGAAGTCTCTCCCCAAGAAGTCATGTCGGTGGGTTTCCTCTGAGACTTTAATGACTGCACTGAACATCTTTTGAAAAAGCAAAGCAGCAAGAAAAAAACAATGAACAGTGAAGTGCGTCAACCCCCTGAAACAGTCTGTAC
Organism: Malacoctenus gilli; assembly: GCA_032164315.1. Lineage (NCBI taxonomy): Eukaryota > Metazoa > Chordata > Actinopteri > Blenniiformes > Labrisomidae > Malacoctenus > Malacoctenus gilli. The sequence continues at coordinate 289,405 of JASSRZ010000072.1, read as the reverse complement.
AGTGTTAAAATCCCAAACAAAAACAGTCGAACATATTTAAATTTTGTTCTCAGTGTGTTCATTGGGAGTCAAATGCAGGAGGCTTATTTTAATAGTGATACGCTGAAGTAATCACTAGATGCCAGCGCCATTGGATACCATGTCATCGAAAGCTAGCCTCTGGTATGATAGATGGGTCTCAAAGTTGTGAGATCAATATTTGTTGTTACATTTTGAAAACTGAATGTGAAGTGTTTACATGCATTGAAACTAAAGTTCCTGCTTCAATGTGAATTAACCTTTCTGTCAGTGCAATGATATGAGTCCTCCAAGAACCAGGTTTTATTCACTACAAAATAATACGGATGGATGATTACGTGGCCTTTCCTCAGAACGAGCAATTGATAGGTGGTGGGATTGCTTTTTGTAAATGCATTGCCAAACACTTATTTCTCGATAATTGCCCTGGACTCCTTTTGATTTGTGGATACGGATTTGTCATTGTCGGAAAGTGTGTCAGGTTCGTGTCAGCATTGCAGCTCGCCAGCGGAGGCTTCAGGGCAACCTCCGGGGGCAGGGAGGAGGGGTTCATATTCATTCAAACGATTTATCTCTAGATTAGGGTTTGGCAAAACACATAGTATCTATTTCTGGAAGTCTCAACATCGTTTTCTGGCTTTGTCCGCTCCTACACTCCCCCTCAGTGTGAGGTCCTGGAGCTCACCGAGCCACATGGAGAATTTATGACAGAGGACTTGAGCTGCATACCTTAGATTTCTCTTCAAACAGATCCATCTCTACTTGAGTACAGGCGATCTATAAATCAACTTGATGAGAGGTAGAAATACGATGCACACATTTTTTCCCCTCCTGCAAAGATCTGAATAAGGTTTTCAGTTCGGTTGGACACAGACGTACCGTGCCCGCTCGCTGCACAAGACATGTAGACCTCGGGCTGTAGTTTCAACTCATGAAGGTAGATGGCGTGGTGCATTCAATAGCAGATCTGAACCCCTTGAGGGGCTTTGAGTTGATAAGCCGCCATAACAATGATGTTGAGGCTTCTCTGGTGGGAGCATGCTGTGGTTAGACAACAGCAACTCTTAACGTCACTACAGTTAGGGGCCCTTTGTTTTTGTAAACAAGAGGGGGGAATATCATGCAGTACAGGCTGGGGGGGATATCCAGGAGGTCACTGGTCAGGTATTGGGCAAAGATCGCAAGACTTCACGGCATTGGTGCAGCGCACGGTTGGCCTTCTGACACACTCACCCTGTGCAATTGCGAGGTTGGCTTTACTGTCTTTGCTAGACTGGCAAACTGTGGGGGATGGCTGCAGCCAAGCCAAACAACCTCCCAGTCCACCAACACACACACACACACGTGTGCGCACACACACACACACACACACACACACACACACACACACACACACACAGTTACACACACACACACACACACACACACACACACACACACACACACCGATCTTAATTTAGACGTTATTTCGATTTTGCCTCAATCTGTGGGTGTTGGATTGTGCTGCTGCCCGACTCAGCTGTTCCCCTCCCCTTGTTTTTTCCATCCTTCCAACTATCTGTCCATCTCTCTCTCTGTTCCTGTTTGCTTCACAGAACTTTGTGAGGTTAAAAAACACCCTCGTGGGATCAGACCTTCTTTTCGTGGGGAAAGAGTTGTACCACACAATGTTGGAATACGCTTAGGATGTAATTCCATGAAGGTTACTGTAAGAGTCCACGGAAAGTATCGGAAATTCTGGGCTAATACGAAAGTAAGTGTGTGTGTGGGGGGGGGGTGGGGGGTGTTGGTGTGGGTGTGTATGGGTTGCGTGTGTGCGTGCGTGCATGAGTGAGTGTGTATTCATGTTTGGCATTTACTCTTTTTTTAAAAGCAGATGTAATTGAGTCCAGTCAAGTGGCCCATGTTGTGTTGGAGCTCTTTTTCAAGTAAATTATGTATCACTGAGTGTAAATTATGAACTTGTTAGCCTAAAATCTGCCACTTACCATACCGTATGATTTAGGTGAAGTGAAATTGGCCGCTTAAGTGTTGCGGAAAGTGTCAGCCAGAGGAAAGAGGTGAAACTCAAGGAGGCACTTGAGCGAAATCACATATATGCAGGTGATCGGCTGGGACACACACTCGCGCACACACACAGGGGGAGAGAGAGTCATTAGGGAGGCCGTAAATCACAGAGAGCAGCGCCAGAGAGCTATCACTCTCCCGCTGTCTAAACACCACTGTCCCTCACTCTTATTAGCAGGAGACCCGTTTCACCCACGCTGCAGATATTAGCCGACTCCTCGCTATAGATAATCAGAAAGATTGCATTACAGGGGCAAGAGGTACCAAAACAAGTGGGGAGGACACGTCGGGTTCATTAGAGGCAACAGCCGACTCCCTTTTCACTTCTCTGTAGCTGAGCACGGCAGCGTCAGGTGGCTGCAGGGGTTTAACCCCTCAAGCTGAACCAACAGAAAAGCAACTGCTGAAAAGATGCAAAAGCAATAAAATAACATTTTCGTACCTTTTTTTTCCCCCTCAAACAAGAGCAGAGGTGAGGTCATGACTGCAGAGAATTAAATGAAGTTCACTCTTTGGCAGGATTTAGACAACTTGAACCTCAAGCAAATCCTAAAAAAAACCCAAAACAAAAAAGAAAAACCCGAAATATTTCGAATGTTTTCTCAAATACCCAACTCGTTTCAGCTTTAAACTCAATTGGCAACTAGAGACTTTAGAAATTATGAGCTTGTTGCCAAACTGTGTTGAAGGATTATAAAAAAATTGCACGTTGATCTTTTTTTTTTTGATACCTAAAATCATGCTCAACAGTTGGAAAAAAACATTTGGAAATGACTTCCATTTATTTGTCGCAATCATTGTGTTGAAAGTGAACACAGCTGCTACTGAAATGTTCATTTCAGTATCTGCAACAAGAAAAACAAAAGAAACAGACATGTCAACAAAATATGATAACGGACAATAAACTAGTGTGTTGAAATGCAGCCTAATTTTAAAACAAAGTGTGAATGTGTACCACGTTGGCACAGATCCGAGCTCAGTGAGTGCCTTCATGTGCGCAGGCTGTGTGGTCACCGATACCGTACAGCCCGGTGAAAGTTATGTCATCTCGTTTCCTCCTCCTTTATTTCCCGCCGCTGTTGGCCCGTCAGTTGCCTTGGACACTTTGGCGTCGTCCCTAAATCTTCACATCAGCAAGGCCAAAGTCTGCGGTTGGACGTGGCGTCGAGACTTTCCGTGGGGTTTCCCGTGAGCAGACGGGCCATCGTTAGAGACTCTTGTCATCCCAGTGCAATCAGAAAAGTCCAGAATGAACTGTGCTAAACCCCTGATTAAAAAACCCTGATGATCAGTTTTCAGTCAATCTAAACACCCCAAAAAATACCTCACAAAGTGAGGAAACACAGAGAGAGAATCCAAACCCATCTTCAGTACTGGGTGGGTTTGATACTTGCTGAGTGACAAACCGAGTGTGGTGCACCAGGTCCTGTGCATCCCTGCAATAGAAGGAGAGTGCTGTGTGTCTGGCTCCCAATCTGATTTAGGATTGATACACATACAGTGAAGTGGCTGCGCACGGCCCTCACGGACACATGCAGCCAGTTCTCAGAGCCTGGGAATGGGTTTGACAGCCTGTATAAATAGCCACACAGGGGTTCATAGGCAACACCCAGAGCAACCCACCACACACAGACACACACAGACACACACACACACATTGAGCTCCTATGGGAAACTATTACAGTTTAGTGCTGAACTGTAAAACATTCAACACTATCCGGGTGAAAATCAGTCAGAAAGTTTTAGGAAAATGTCGTAGAGTGTGTATGTGTGTGTGTGTGTGTGTGTGTGTGCGTGTGTGCGTGTGTGTGTTCCCCCGCTCTTATCTCTGCTTTGAGGGAGTACCTCCTTTAAGTCCTGCCTGGCTGTTTCCGTGGGGTCGCCCAGGATATTAATCATTGCATTGAATTTGTTGTTGGACAGGCAGAATGACAGCAGCCATGCTCTTCCCCCAGGGCTCCTGACCTCACGCAAGTAGCTTGCCACTATCAATGTGTGGGAGAAAATGAAGTGTGCATCTAAAGAATTGTGCTATGAAAACACAATGCTTTATTAATCACAAGTATGTGTGTTTGTGTGCGTGCATGCGTGCGTGCGTGCGTGCGTGCGTGCGTGCGTGCGTGCGTGCGTGCGTGCATGTGTGTGAGTAGCTTCCCTTGCAGGGAGTGACATGCTACTGAACATAGGTGTGTGATCTCCGAGGGATTTCCTTCTGTGTGTCTGTGTGGGTGCGTACGTGTGTGCATGCATGTGGATGTTAGTAGGTTCACTCGCAGGAAGTAACATGCTACTGAACATAGGCGTGTGAACTCCGAGGATTTGCTTCTGTGTGTGTCTGTGTGTGTGTGTGTGTGTGTGAGTGTGTGTGCGTGCGTGCATGTGTGTGTGTGTGAGTGTGTGCGTGCGTGCGTGCGTGTGTGTGTGTGTCTGTGTGTGTGTGCGTGCGTGTGTGTGTGTGTGTGTTTGTACTCTCCATGGTGTAACTGACAACTACTCTCATATCAGTGAATCTGTATAAAAGTGAACTCTGTGCTCACTAAAGCTTCTGATGAACAGGCCCCCGCTCTGTAAATGTTTTGGCACAGAGGAAAAAATGTTGGAAAGTGAAGAAGTGAGGGAGTTAACGAGGACGGGGGGAGGACTGGAAGTATGCAGGTTGTGGGGACTCGGTCCAAAATTCCTCTAATGCTGTCAATAGTTTGGAGCATGTAGAAACTAGAAAGGTGAGGCAAGACTCCATTCCATCACAGGTTATAATAGTTATGGGGAAAAATCATGGGAGACAAACAGATACTCTCACAGAGTAGGTGGAGGTGGAGCAGTCTGGCGTGAAATGTCGGTGAGGTATCAGACCCTGAGTCATAGTTTGTCTTCAGCCGTGGTAATATAAACTAGCGTGTTCTAAAACCATCGCCACGGACAACCACATCGCCACGTTGGAGAATCGTGGCGTCGTCGACTGCACTTTGGACCGGTCCTAATGTTCCACGCAGGATCTTGTTTACTTAATCAGAGCCTCCAGGTGAGGATGGCTGAGACGTAAAACTCCACACCTCCTCACTGCGCGTACATGTCCAGCTTGTCATGCCTCTCTCTTTCTTTCTGTAAACAGTGGCTGGAACACACACACATTTATTGCACAAAATCAACGACACTCTGGATGAGACACAATGTGCCAGTTGTGCGCCTGTGAATCATGGCCAACGGGAGACTACCGCTTTACTCTTACATTCAAATTAAAAGGAGGGGATACTCAGCATAAATCTAATCTTTTCTCAATGTAAAAGTTTAACCCGGGACAGGTGACAAACACACACACATGCGCGCGCACACACACACACACACACACCCTCGCACACAGACACATGCGCACGCATGCACACACACAAATTGACTTTGTGCAGACAATACGACTGTGAGAGGAAGCCACAGTACCTGGAGGAAACTCACACACACTCAAAAAGAAGGAGCACATGAACTCGAGCCAAAGAAGTCCCACCATGGTCTGAAATTAGATCTTTTATGCTGTGAGGTGTGGGTAGAAACCCCCTCCCCATCACCACCACTTTGCCTGCTTGCAATCTGTCCTGATTCTAACCAATGTCTTCCTCCATGAGAATTAGGAGCCAAAGTTTGCTTTGGATCTGGAACATTTCTTTGTGGACTTTGCACGATTACACTGTGAGCATAAACAAGCATCTTCAGAGGTAAATTTTTGGGCTTGTCAACTGACTCTGACTCACCTTTAATGTCCACCTTTTCATGTTGGCCCTGTGACAGACAGTCAGTCACCCAAAATGGACCCTCGCCTTTTAACAATGTCAGGGGGTATTGGCACCGGAGCCCCCTAAACCCCAACTTAGCACATATAAATCAGGCGATATTGAGCCCATCATGTGGAAACAGCACAGAGGTGTTACAAGTGTAGTGTGCTTACCGTGCTTTGCACTCTTGACATGCTCTGCAGATTCAGAGCATGTCCCTGAACAAACACCTACACGAGTTGCCACGTGCAACTTGAAAGGAGATAGAAACTGAACCAGAGAGCAAGCAGATGGCTTTTGCTGCAATTCCAAACAATAAAATATCTGTTGTTCATCACAGGTCGACATATGTGTGAAATTCCTCACATAGTCCGCCCTATCATTGGATCACTATGAAACGGTCCAACGGCAGACTCGCAGACTCGGGTGTGCGATGACCGAGGACACCGGAGGAGCTCAGAGCACCCTGGCTCTTCCCTGTCTCCGTTCTCACCTCCTCAGTCTCTGTCCAGCCGTGTCTCAGAGACAATAGGATCCAGCTGTGGGCTTGTAAAGCCCCTCCGGAACGTCACTAAAGAGGCAGCGCAGCCGGCAAATGGCTTCAATTAGCCTGTCACATGCTAATAAAGCCAGTTACGATGGACGGCTCACCAAAGATGCTCAACACACACACACACACACACACACACACACACACACACACACACACACACACACACACACACACACACAC
>JASSRZ010000072.1:166654-181432 GCA_032164315.1 Malacoctenus gilli | reverse complement strand
TGTGTGTGTGTGTGTGTGTGTGTGTGTCTGTGTGTGTGTCTGTGTGTGTGTGTGTGTGTGTGTGTGTGTGTGTGTGTCTGTGTGTGTGTTTGTGTGTCTGTGTCAGTGTCTGTGTCTGTGTGTCTGTGTGTGAGTCAGTGGTGCCAAAAGGTTAGCGTCGGCGCTCGGGGTGGATTAGCTGCACAACAATGGCAGGCAGTGACTGACTGTCATCTGTCTGCTTCACAGGAGATAATTAGTGGGACAATGGCTTCAAAGCAGCAATTGTTCACGGCGTTCCGAGCTTAAGAAACATGCCAACAACATGAACATGAATTAGTCAGGTCACAGGTGTTTTGTGACACCATGCATTTTTTTTCTTTTATGAAGACTTAATGATTCGTAGGGTGCAAAAGCCCGCAAAGTACAACACCAAATATGTATTGATGAAACTCCTCTCAAGCATTACCTCATCTTAATAATAAATCCCAGAAGGTTTCGCCATTATTCAGAAAGAGATCTCAGTCTTGTTCGCCTTTGTTGCCACTGTAACTGGCAGGACAGTAAGACTTTCTGATGACTCGTCCATTTTCCTCCTGTGTGTTCAGTTTATTTATTTAGTTTTTCTCACGTTCCCCAGGTTTCCTGGGAGACGGCGACGTGGTCACTCAGGCCATTCACGACGCCCAGCAGCTGCTGAGGAGTCACGGCGGCGTGAGGCGGGAGAGGGAAGGAGAAGTCGCTAGCAAGATGGTAAGCTAACAGGACAAAGCCCATCATTTGCCTAATTATCGTCTCTGTTGGACAAGAACCTTGTTACGGTGATTCAGCCAGCTGAAGATGCACCCTGTTGTACATCGACAGAATGATGTTGTCATTTTTCTGGTTGTCTTTGAATAAAAGTCCCAAATCCCCTCACTTTTAGTGACAACACTTGTACGATGGCTTGAAGCTATACCTAACTTTGTTGCAATTTTATACTTTATTGTATTTTTAAAATGTTCCTCACAGGCATGTGGGAAATTAAATTTAAGAGGAATGCACTAAGTTCTGGAACACATAAATGTACCCCTTTATTTTATATCATTGCTTTTCTGATGAAAATCTGACCAAGCATTCCATTCGGCCCGAATGAAACACAGAGCCCCCTGCTGGTTGGGAGAAAAAATACAACCAGCACGATCACCACAGCAGGAATTTCAAACTGGGAAATTTAAAGCACGTTTGATCGGCAAACGACGTAAATTGATTGCGTTTTAGATGCAAATTTGCTCGGTAAGCTAGCTGCCCCCGAGGACACGGCCAGTCCGGCCATTGCCGACTGATGTGTCAAGGGGATATCTGATTGAGGGGTCAAGGTTCCAGTGTTAGATTGGTGGGGGGGTCGTGCCGTCCCTGACGGGCTTGACTGATGGGCGGATTGACGGTCCAGCGTTGGTGTGCCCCATACACAGATCATCACAGCTTGGCAGAACAAGCAAATCAAAGCTACATCGGTGACAAAAAAAAAACCAAACAACCAAAAAGTGAGCTTGAGTGTTAATTTTGTTTGGGAAATCAAATGAACGAAACCACCTGGGATGTTGTTCATTGTTGTGGCTGTGGTAAAAATGGCTCCTCTATTCTTGGTGTTGGTTTTTCATTCTTGAAGGTGGCTGCAGCTCCGGTCCTAAGCAACAGCTGTTGCCGACTCACAATGCCACAAAGGCCTCAGTAAGGCATTGACTGAGCCACCTGCCCCGAGCCTTTGTCCACAGTAACACTGTACTCCGCGGCTCCCCTCTATTATCCCACCGCATCCCTGCCCCGCTGCCAAAGCGACGGCGAAAGAAGCCTGGCGCTGTCCTGCTCGGGAATTACATGCCGCTTCTCTCCTCCGCCGGGAGGACAAGCCACTTTTTTTTATGGTAAAGGAACAGCTGAATGTTGATAGGTTTTTTTTCCCCCCAAATTCTGCATCCGCCTGCTGTCCTTCACCTTTCCTCTTCCCTTGACAGTAAACACCATTCTTCCTCTACTGTTGCATTGTCATTTCCAGCCACTGCGTTCACAGGCCCACATTCCCATGGCAGCTGATGCCGTGTCGTCACCTTAAATAGTAACTATGTGGAATGCATGCGGGGCCCGGGTGGGCTTTTTTACCACCGTCAGGATTGAAAATTGTCTGCGTGCGTTGGAGTGTTCCTCAGTGTTCCTCAATGACCTGGATAAAATGCCCAAATGTGACATTTGCTTGTAGATGGCAGCACCTGTCTTTAGCCGTGCTGCTCTCCCGTCACCCGATTTGCCCCGCCTTCTCTGGGCTCGACTCTACTCGGTGTGATTCGTTGTCCGTCACAGTGTGTTGCCAAGTCGTATTAGCCAATGGGAATGGCTGATGGCCCAGTGGCGTGGAGCTAAGTGTGCTGGTGGAACAGTTCTGCTAATGAGGCTCGCGGGTCAGCACCACGACTCAGTCCCATGGAGACTTTTCCACTGGGACTTGGCCTCACTCAGCACGGCTTCAGGCAGCACAGCACTTACCTGGCTCGATTGGTATTCCATAGAAGTCAAGGTTCTCATAGCAACCTCGTTCTACGGAGCTCAACCCACAGCCACATTGACCTCACCTTGTGAATGAGGCACTGTCATAGCTGCCCTGTTAACATCACCCACCCACCCACCTACCTGGGCAGTCTGCAGCCTGCAGTCTGTCCATGTCACCTATTTAGCTTGGCGAGGGCCCACTTGGACTCACAGCTGAGCAGGACCTCACGGAGACACTCCACACCAATAAATAAACACAGCATACGTTTGCTGACAGCTGTCCTGCTCTCCGCGTTCTCTCCACACACACAACTTTGTGTCTCACTGTCTCTGCTGCTCCTCTGCAGGATTACAAAGACCTAGCCTGCGGTGAGAAGGTTCCCCCTCGCAGCGATGACAGACAGGGCCTCCCGTCCACTGAGGAGCACCTGAGCAGCGACTCGGAGGGTAGGTGTCCGCCAAGATGCCTTTTTACACACCGAAAAACTTCCAAAGCCTTCAGATTGAACTATTGTCTCAGATGAGCTCGTCAATGTGAGAGAATAAGAGTTTCTGGTAAAGGATTCTCTTTTGAAAGTGTAGGTGGGGAGGGTGAATCATGAATGTGCGTGAATGAAATGTTTTCAGAACAAACTCTGAATTGAGTGACTAAAAAGGTTAATGACTACTTTGAAAGATATTCACCAATTTACTGGTTGTTATGGGTAAATTGTGCACCACACCTTGGAAGACAGAAACGCCAAGTGACTAATAAATCCCACAACAAAAACGCCAGCGCGTGACTCTCTCTCTCTCTCTCTCTCCATCTCTCCCTCTTTCCCTCTCTCTCTCTACAGGTGCCCTGCCTGTCTCGGCGCCAGGCGGCTACACTGAGGCCCGGCCTCTCCCCTCCTCGGGCCACATCAAGCGGCCCATGAATGCCTTCATGGTTTGGGCCAAGGACGAGCGCAGGAGGATCCTGCAGGCCTTCCCCGACATGCACAACTCCTCCATCAGCAAGATCCTGGGTGAGCCCATGAGAAGGAAGACTTTAACCAACCACGGTTGGCTTGCAGCCCTCCTCCTGGGGGTCTGTGATGTCATTTTTGTGACATCACAGTGAAACCAAACACTGGCCCCAAAGCTCACTTCGACCGACAAACAAAAGCAGGAAAGTTGAGATCAAAGGGACATCAGCTTCTTAAGTCCACTCAAAAGTGAAAAGTGTCTTCGTCTTTATAAAAGTGACAACCAAACCTAATTTTCAATGCTGACCTCGTCTAGTATTTGGAAAAAAAACAAGATGCCAAAAGTCGGCACATACACTCACAAACAGATTTGTGCTCGATCACGTGTCAGCTTGACTCGTCAATAACCCGGCCAACTGTAACCTGGGCACTAAGGTCAGATCTTAATCTTACAATAAGATTACAGGTGCAAGATGTCTTCAGTTTGCGTGCACTCTCACACACACACACACACACACACTCACACGCTCTCTCTTTCACACACATGCACACACACACACACAGACACACACACACACACACACACACACACACACACACACACACACACACACACACACACACACACACACACTGGCTAACAGTATGATCCTCAAGAAACTGCTGTTAAAAGACCCTTAAGGATCCACAATTGATGTTGGGGACCATCAGGTGGTTTTTTCACACAAACACACACACACACACACACACACACACACACACACGCGCGCGTGCGCTGCCCTGTTGCCCTTTCTTTGGACTAACACAATCCTTTGTATTGCCTCAAAGGAACGGTCCTTCTCATGGACACACACACACACACACACATGCACACACACACACAAAGGACAATTAGGCACAAATCGTCCACTTAAGGACAATTCTATGACAGTGTTTGGCATCATTTTCCTTTGAAACAGCAGCCCATCCCTCACCTGTCTGGGTGGAGGCGTGCTTGTCACACCCTCCTGAACCGACAGTGTCCACTGCTAAAAGATTCCCACACACACGAAAATGCTGCATTCTTACAGCAGTGGCCTCCGGATGCACACAAAAGTTCAAATTTACTGCACTACCTTCTTCTCACTGAACACCATTTTCAATTTTGCCCCGATGTGGCAAAACTGCATGAAAGTTTATCGAGCCACTCCAAGAGTTTGCCTACAAGTTGAAGCTGAAATCAAAGCAAGCTGAGCTACTTGGGAGACTTTTTTTCCCTCTCTCTATAGTCATGTCCTCAAACTCTTGGGATATTTGGCTGAATGAGGGTGTTGGATCAACATCCTTGCAATCCTACTGCATTCACAAAGCCCAAGGACAAACTTGCTTGAAAAGACTTCCTCTTCACTCTGTGAAAGGAGGCAAAGTGTCGCCTTCTGAGGAGTGTAGTTGTAAAGAGTTGATTGACAGAATAGCTGCAACGTAAACATTTTGGTCACACGATTATGCGTCTGTCTCCAGGCTCCAGGTGGAAGTCTATGTCCAACCAGGAGAAGCAGCCGTACTACGAGGAGCAGGCCAGGCTGAGCCGGCAGCACCTGGAGCGCTACCCAGACTACAAGTACAAGCCGCGGCCCAAACGCACCTGCATCGTGGAGGGGAGGCGCTTGAGGGTGGGCGAATACAAGGCCATGATGAAGAGCCGCAAGCAAGAGCAGAGGGCCACCTACGTGCACAGGTAGGACCGGCAAGCCCCCCCATGGCATGCATCCTGGCAACTCAGAGACCCTGGCACATGACACAACTCGCCCCCAATCACAAGAGATACAAGTGGCACCTGTTGCACACTGTGGACATTAAGAGCCCTCAAAGCAACCTTTTTTTGTTATTTTAAAATAAACACAAATAAAAGTGAAACTTTCAACTTCAGCCGGGCTGTATTTTTTGTTTTTTGTTTCCCCCTGCCGACTGGTACATTAGGAGAGGAGCTTGTTACCCAACAACCACTCTTACAATAACATGCCAGCAACTAAGCAGTGGAATCCATAAATTGATTACTTTTGAAGAAGTAATTAAGCAAAAAATCAGTTATAGACTTGATATGTGGCTAAATAATCCTGACTGAGTCCATCTGGTAGTGAATTTAAAACTGTCCGAATTCAGGTAACATCCAGGGTACCTTACTGCACTTTTCCATCAGTACTGACTTTGCCTAACTCGGCCCGACTCCACTCGGATTCAGTTTGGTTCCTCCTTCAAATGATGGGAATTGGTGTACAACTCAGTGGTCCAATCAGCATCAGGTTTACGGTGACAATGGTTTGGCGCTCTGCCAAGGTGAAGGCAAACGGAACAGCAGTTCCTCTCTTCATGTCCTGCTGTCTTGTCAGACACACACACACACACACACACACACACACACACACACACACTATTTTGTTGGCAGTTTATCTCAGCTTTCTTGCCGTTGCTTTTTTGTTACCAGGAAAGATTTTAGAGCATCTTCTTCCTTCCAATGCAGCGTCAGCCCACTTTATGATTGAATGGCTGACTCAAAACACTTGATAAAATACAGATATTCAGTCACTCCTTTGGAGTAGGTGGCCCTGCAGCATTTGTACCTTTCATTCAAAACAAAAACCGCCGGCCTTCATTGGATCTTTGTGTGCGCTGCTAAAACACGTCCAACCCTGCAAGGGTTGGAGTGGCCTCACAATACGGTTTGAAAAGGAAATGCTTCCTTTCAGGAGACATGTTTCTGCAGCTCTCCCTAACAATGTGATGCTGAGTCACGCTTTGGAAGCCATTTGTTCACCCACAATGATTAAAGATAATTGTCGCCAACCAATTATCTTTTGCAGCGATGTTACTGCAGTGCCTGGGAAGCGCCGCTAGCAGGAATTTACCAGTTGAGCCCTCCTTTGTGTTTTTTAATCAAGCCATCCCAAACGGGACTGTTTGTTTTTTTTTCAGTCAAACGGACCCGCAGCAGATTCATTACCCCCACAGTGATGGTCAGTACCCAGGGAGCGGTGGCGGCACTGGGGGCGGCAGCAACGCCGGTGGCCCGGTCTCTGTCACGGCGATGCCCTTTCACCCCGCGCTGCTGGAGCATTACCTTCCGCAAGTCCCGCCCACTCAGCGTAGAGCTGTCGACGCACAGGCCACGCCCGTCTCTCTGCCCAGGGAGCAGGAGAGGGAACGGGAGAGGGCGCGACCCCGGTACAGCGAGGGGGAGGAGAGTGATGGGGGGGACAGGAGTGAGGGGGAACTGGTCCTCCTCACAGACTGAAAGTAAGCATCAGAGAAGGGGGGGGTGGAAAAAAGAAAAGGTCGTGTTCACCGGAAAGAGAAGGGGACGGAAACTGGAAGGGACAGAGACGTCTCGGACCCCTCCTAATTTGTCAGTGAGCCCCGTGTCCCCCAGAGCACAGCTCTCATGACATCACATGCTTTGTGGGGGGCACCTGGGGGGGGGGGGCGGGGGGTGTCAATAGGGATAGACAGCTCCACACTGGCTCAGAAGTTGGGACAGCTCAGGAACACCACAGCAGCTGGTTTGGAATCAGTTTGTCAGCACTGCCCCCTGCTGGCAAAAGGCCGGTTCCTACGAGCGTGGCCAGGGGGAACAGATATCTCACTTTTTCGCTTTCGCACTTCACATTGGTTCTGAGGCAATCAATCTCAAATGTTTCATTTTAAGTCAGTTATGTCCAGCGCTCCGATAGAACATGGGGAGGCTTTGAAAAGTCCAATAGAAAAAGCTGTCAAAGATGAAGTATCACATGCAGTTCCAGCCACCAAAAGTTAGACACCCTGCATTTTCTAAGTGGTCTCCACCCAGACGACCCCGCTTTATTCATTAAAACCTTCTAATTTATAAAGACATCGGTTGGAAATCGATTTATATTCAAGCCCAGAATTAAACCAGATTAAAATTAATGCAAACTGAAGGATGGCACAGTCCCTTCAATGTCATAAAGCCTCCAGGTGGCCACACCTACCGTCCCCCTCCCCCAGTCCACCTTCACTACTTTCGGGACCACCAGGGGAACACTTTGCTCACCGCTCCACTGTTAAGGTGGAACGTAAAGTTACACCAAAAAAAGAGTCTCTCTCATGTACACAAACTGAGTGCAAAATAGGATGTTGAGTGATTAGCTTAGCTGCCAGCCAAAACAACTTAGATATGTCCGTCTCTGTTTTCTAACAACATTTAAGACAACTTTTATCACTCCTTTCTTCCCAAAATGCCTTTCGAACAGGTGAACATTGACACAAGCGCCACTTCGCCACAATAACATTCGCTAGCTTGAACCGCTGCATCATTGAACTCTCCTTTCAAAGCATCGCTGCTATCTGCTGGTCTGTCCTCGCCACCACGATTGTATCAGGATCTCCTCTGACTCAGGCATTGCAGCCCCTGTTGGGCAAAGTAAAAATAGCACCTACTTCAACTGTTTAATCCAAGCTAAAGTCAATTATACTCTGGTAGAATTTGCCCGTGGCCTCATGTTCGACACCCGTGTTGAAGAAGATTTACATCAATACAGCAAATTGCAGGAAATTCCCTGTTGCCCTCCCAACCCATATTTAAACCATGTACATGTGTGGTTCCCCCCCAGCAGTATGGTGGGCTGACCTCAGCCTTGCCTTTTTTTAAATTTTTTTTAAAATTTTATTTTTATTTTATATATCTCCGTTTGCTTCTTAGATTGTTTATTGGTTGTTGTGTTTAAGACTTCCTCTTTGCGTGTACAAACATCTGCTGTATTTTAAACCACCGAGATGAAACCGCCTGTAAAAAGAGAACCTCCACGTTATGTACTTTTATTTTGTTATTGCTTTTATTGTAAACCTGAAAAATGAAGGTGAGGCTCTTTCTCTCATTGCGTTTGAGGTCTCTTTAACCCTATATGCTCCAGATCAACCTCGAGTATAATTTGTGGTTCGCCTTTTTCTGAGACACAATTGTGGAGGCATCATTCCATATAACACCATGTGGAGTTTAACTGACAGAGCTTGTGCATCAGTCTGCATCGGGAGCCATTAATCATGACTTAGAAACACAGGGAACCCCACTAAATCCCATTTTGACATGAAACCTGTTTCTGGGAGTGACAGATCCTCCGGTCCATCAGTTGAGAGAAGACAGACACCAAAAACCTCCACTCACCTTTGATGTATCATATATGATTTGACACCAGCCTCATGTGTGTTTGTGTGTAATGGCTGTGGCCGTGCGTGCAGCAGCCAAAACAGCATTTTCTTTACTTTTTGGAGCCAGAATGTTTTACTTTTTAAAAACCCTCTTTGAGGACCATCCTCACACACAAACGTTGCTTGTAATTTGATACCAGCCTCTCCATTGTGTCAGCTGCAGCTTTCTCTGAGTTGATTTCCACCGATGTCAGGTTGTGAAAAAAAACCCTTTTGTTCTTTGTCATTTAATGCTTTTTTTCCAACAACATGAGTGTGTCATTTGAGTGTATCATTTGACGGACGTTGTGATGGACACACCCAGCCGAGAGCAGCTAACCTAGAGAGTTGTTTAACAGCTGACATTACTTTGTGAAACTTTCCCAGTGTTTTATTTGCGCAATTTTTGTACAATTTGTGTCATAAAAACACAGCGTTTCCAACTAGCTTAGCCTTTTCTACTTTCCACGGGGAAATTTTTGGTAAACTGTGCTTTTTACAATCCCTCAGCAGATCAGACCATCGGAATTAAACTTTTTTTATTTTCTTTGTCGTGGTTTGTTTAGCTCCTTCCACATTGTCGATTTTTTGGGGGAGCTGCGAGATAAGATTTTTGTCCACTTTGTTCTTGTTGCTCTGTGACACTGTACTGATGTCACCATTTTCAGCAACAAAAAGTGTTTTTAAACACTTTAAAGTTTGCCCACTGCTACGCTGACCAATCACAGACGACTACGAGAGAGAACCAGTCGGAGACCCTGGGACTTGTCCTGAAGATACTGTCTCTCGCGCACAGAGACGAACCTCAGAGGCGAACATTTCGGGCTTTTTTGGCAAAGACGCAATGAGGAGTCACCTGTCGTTACCCTTGCTGATGTGTATATATAGAAAGAGACTTTATTTTGTTTAAAAGAGCTTGTGTAATTTAAAAGGTGTACATTTATGTTTTCAGTTTTGTGTTGTTCTTTTTTGTTTTGGAAAAAACAGTAAATTGGTTGTGTTAATTTTGTTTGGCGTGACTTTTTTGTTTTTAGGTTTAATAATTACAAAGCTCGCATGACTCTCCGTCAAGGAGAGGTTGGTTAATTGCTTTGCTTCATAAGTGAGGCATCACAGAAGGAAACTGCCATGGTAGCCCAAAAACAGCAGCAATTTGTCAAGACTGTTCTGGCGCCGTTCACACGGGGTCACAGGCAGGCAAAAAAAAAGGTTCCCGCGAAAAGGGCACTGTGTCAGGAAGACGTTCTATCCACATGAAAACCACTAAAACACTGCTGCACAGACAACAGGCCTAAAGAGAAAAATGGTGCTGGAATGCGTCACGAACCAGGACAGAGAAGAAAAATATGGCAGGTGGGTTTCATGATTTCATCTTTTGTCTTTAACTTTAACTTGTTGTGTAATGATATAAGTGGGTTATGAGGTTTGGAGACATCACCATGGTAGGAGACAGAAGGTGGGGTCAGAGCGTCCCTGGGACCGCCCAGACACTAGAGCAGGATGCGTCACAGGCTTTTCTTCCTTCCTTTGGTCAGGGCACAGGCATGTATCTCTTCAGGGTCCAATGACAACAAGAGGGCAGGCCTTATTTGAAAGTTTTTAATGGAAATAATTACAGACAACTGTTAAATAGTTCTTCGACGCTCCTACAGAGGTGTGAAGGATCACTGTACAGTAAGCTTTTCACAGTATTTCTTACAGTATTTACAACCTCGATCTCCCCACAGGTGCAGCACGTTACTGTAGCTGCACCTCCTTCATAAACATGGTCCTACCTGCCTGCCACCCCCCCCCACCATTTCAAGTCGAAGTGTTTATAAAAAGTCCAAGTCAGCATCCCCCCCCCAAAAAAAGAAGTGCTTTTACAAAGTAGTAAGGACATTCACGCACAACAAAATAGTTCCTCTCAAGTGAACTGCAAGCTAATCAGTCAGGTGTGGTAGAAGAAGGTAAGAAATGCTGCGTTCAAGAGCCGCTCGATGAATAAGAGTGCTGAGAAACACCAAAAAGTTGGAGAGTCTCACCGCCAATATTGCAGTTGCCACACACACACAACATAAACATATCCCACACATGTGCTGGTCTTTAAAAAAAAATTAAGAGCATGAATGTGACGGTCACACTAACTTGCTGCCTGGCTCCATGCCACTTCAGCCAGAGTGGAATGATGACGAAAGGTCATCATCAAAGGGACCGCAATCGCTGTGTTTGAAAGAACGGCTGATTTCTGATCACTTCAGAAGTTCATTGGTTTTTTTTGGGCTGATCAGTGACTGTTTCATTAAGTAACTTAAGGATTTTCTTTGTGAATAATTCAGTAAAAACATGACTATTCTGGTGCAATGGTGGAAAAAAAGAACATTAAAAATTAAGACTGTAAACGGTAAAAACATGCAGGCATGTGGCTATATATCTCAAAGTTGTTCCTGACATTTCAGAGCTATTTGGATCACTGTGAATTTAATCTTTTGAGAAACAGCGGATTTCGAATGATTGATGGTGAGTCAATCACTGTCAAAAAAACACAAAAAAAAAGAAGCTGAGAGACGAGTGCAAAGTTTTCACGGTTTTCTGCGTAAGCATACGTTGGATCGTAGTCGTTAGCGTGAGTTAAGTTGTGATGAAGCATCTACTTTTCCCACTTGGCCCATAAGGGGCCCAACAATACTATGAGAGTCAGTGTCCTCGGGGAAATTCAGTCAGTGGAGTGCAAACTGTCCAGGCTGAATTCCTACCACTGCGTTGAGAGTGTGCGTTCAAGCAGCAACTTTGCTAATTTGGCTTTTGTCTGTGAATCTACAAAACAGATCCCCCTTCTATCAACACCCCCCCCTCCCCCCTAACTAGGAACTAAAAATAAATAAAAGCACTATGAAGGATTTAGATTTGGAACAACAGTAGTCGTAGATTTAATTTTCCCCCTGTTTAAACGTGCCATCACGCCTTTTATCCCTCACTAAAGCATTGTTTGCACACATTTAGACATCTAAACAATTGCTGAGGTGGACTTCAATGGCAGGCTGGATGATCGGCAGGGCTGCAGCTCAGCCTGTGAATTATTAAACCTGCTCGTCACACGACTCCAGCAGCGAGAGGACAAAGGTTGCGGCTCAGCATTTCCCCACTGGGAGGGTTAAAATACAGAGGGGGCCCGAAGATCTGACAGCTTGCAGGAAGGAAAAAATGAGCTTGATATCAGGAGATGAGCCATTCTTTTTCTGAATCTCTGGTTTAGTGGGGGAAAAAACACGCAAATTTCTGAAGACAGAAACTTTAGAGGAAAAAGTATTTCCTCATGTTTGCTGAAAAGATTCTGTTTAAATTCTTCCTTTATAAAACTGTGTCGAGAGAGGAAGCGTTTGGTCCTCGGGGAAAAAGAGGTCGTGCTGTAAGGAAAAGTACGACGGGGTGGGACCATTCAGCCTGTTGCATGCCAGAGTACATTAAAGCCGGTACGGTGCGACCTGGAAGCCCAGAGGGCAACACTGGTGGGGGAATGGTGGGGTGGGGGGCAATAGTGGTTAAACGGCAACTTTAAAAAAAAAAAAAGTTGGTTTGAAACTTTAGTGCATCTTTCAGTCTTAGAGCATGGTATTTTGTAGTCCAGCAGAGGCCCCCTTCAACTTCCTGCTGTTTACCTGTTTAAACAGCTTTACAAAATTAAAAAAAACAAACAAACAAAAAAGCCTCAAAGGCCCATGGTGGGTATTCCGGTATTTGTCATGTTTCCTTCAGGGTTTACCATCACACACTGATGCTCAGTCCAGCAGTCATCCTCTGGAAACGAAGCCAGAATATCAATAGTGCCCTCTGGTGGTTGGTTAGAACTTGTACGTCAGTTAAAAAATGATTTTATTTGAAATAGTCAACAAATAAAGGAATTCCGCAGATCCTATACTGAGAAACAAAGATGCCCGTGACTGAACTGAGGTGACCCTGTGCCCAGTGTCTGAACGAGAGGAGGCAAAGGTCAAACCACCTCAGCGACACTTTCTCAGGTTCTTGCTATCTCCAGACGTGCCACCACCTTTTCCACTAAATGGGCAAGGTTCTGTCATGGCAGTTGCATACTGTCTGACACATTTCTGCTTCAGTTTTTGAAAGGCTATACTTTAACCCCAGACACGAGAAAATATTCATACGGAAAAAAAAGAAACGGCTACGACAGGACATGAGCAGGAATTAATTATGAGGACAAGGGGAAGCTTTTGATGTCCGACAGAAGAGCAAAAATTAATAAGTGGAGAAGGAGGAGGAGGAGGAGGAAAGGGAGGGAGGGGGAGTTGGCAGCAGGGGCGAGGGAGGTTGAGATTTTCCAACCCAGTCTGGAAAGTTCAAATGGAAAGTTTAACGAAGCGGCTCACTGTAACCATAAAAGTCAAGCGGCGGAAAATCAGCTCATGAGTGGAATTGCACCATTGCCCTCCTGTTCCTCCCTCAGCACCTCCTCCCGAATGTCAACCAAGGAGTTGGTAACCTGAAATGTTAGTTCATCCACAGTGTCTCCACACCAATAAATAAATATACATCTCCTGACGCTCCGTCACAGATTGCTACAACACAATCGTGACTCCATCTCAATCCAGTCCAAGAAAAGAATGTTTCTCTTGCAGGAGAAAAACTTTAGAGGTCTATGTCTTCTAGCAGCAGTCGGAGAAACCTTGTAAAGGTGCCAACAGGAGCTCAAACTGCATTCAGGGAAACGGGGGGGGGGGGAAGCAGGAGCTCGGCGCACCGTGCAGAAAGAAGCACTTAGCACCAACATTTGGAGGAGAGAAGGGGAAAAGCTGCACAGATGAGACTCTAAAATGTTAAATTATCTGTAGACAGGAAGCAGAAAGCGCACACAGAACTCACAGGAAGCTCTTGGTGCTTTACAAACTAATGTGAGGCCACGGGTGGACCGAGCAGCCTTCCGTTTCCTCCGTCAACCATCATCGCCAGCTTGCTTGAGCGTCTCTTGGTGACGATGTCCAAAGAAACAAAAGCAGTCGCACACTCAAACACACATACGACATAATGTTGCAATCCTCAAACTAGAGTTGCAGTAGAGCTACATTTTGGAGGAATGAGAAGAGTAATCGCCCCTAATCGCTTGCAGGAGGGAGGCGAAACAAAAGGCCGGGGGAGGAGGAACGTGCAGTGGTTCGTCCACAGCTGGCTCACAGAGAAGAATCCCCCTGCCCCCCCCACTTCGTGCTGCTCTTCCCAACACTTCCGGCGTCATGGAGGTGCCTCATTCTGGGACCTGCAGGGACAACACCTCCGGTTTGGTCTTGAAGTACTGGTTGAATCGCAGGACAGCGTACCTGCAAGAAAAACAGTGACGCCATGGTGACCACCCTGAGAAAGAGGTCAGATGAGCACAACAAAGCACACTGTCCACGGAAATTAACCAAGGTGTGTTGAAGGCAAGCTGAACAGTGATTTTGGAGCCATCGCACCCATTTCAGCTTCTTTTCTCTGCTGCTTTTTTATAATCTGCTGCTACAATTAGGGGGACTGGGCTTACGTGAGGACCACCACTAGTAGGAATGAGTTCAAGTAGACAGGAAGGTGTGTAATACAACAGTTCGACAAGATAAAATGATTAAAAACAGCAGTGACAACTGCTGGGTGTACCGTCAGTGCTCGATTTCACCCCTTCAAATTTAGTAATCTCTTTAACCAAACTTCCCCAAGCACAACATAATTGGTGCCCCATGTGAGCTGTTAGGACCAGCTTACACTGGCGTGCACCCAGGCACAACAATGATACCAGAGCAACAACAACAGAACATAGTGTCCGCCTTCTCCAGCACTGTGCCGTGCAATAGCCTACTATATTGCAAAAGACATGACGCCAGGAAGATATGAAAGCTGCTTGAATTTGTACTGAGGAAATGTACAGAATTCTTTTTTTTTTGTCTATTTTTGATCTTTTAGAATTGACAAAAGCATTTAGTTATCCATTTTATTTCTGTTCTCCTGTGAAACTTCAAAGCTGTAATATTTTACATATTTAATTAATATTTTCTCATTTATTTGGAGTTGACCAACAAATGTAGTTGTCTATTTTTGTTTGTGTTCTCCTGTAAAACTTAACAGCTTTTGACTGGTCAGAATTTAGATTGGTTTATATACACACACACACACACACACACACACA
>JASSRZ010000072.1:152802-166554 GCA_032164315.1 Malacoctenus gilli | reverse complement strand
AATACAAGGTGATATTACAGCTCAAATCAGTGAAGCTACACACAGTATCAGAACAATTACAGCTGACATTCAGAAAGAGTCCGAGCAGATGACAGAATCTTAACAATTGTCCTGAGGGTGGGCTTGTTTTATGCCCGGGGGATGGGGGCTTGATAAGACACAGGTGGAGACTACAGAGGTTAATGAGCATAGAGGACACACATACACCAGTGATCAAAAGCGAGCCAGACCAAGACATGACAGCACAAACTACTTGATTGACCATCTGAAGGAATCGCCGCAAAGAACTGCAACAGAATTCACCTAAAAATCTAAACAACAGAAAACCAAAAGAAAATATGCAAAAGAAAAGTAATCCTCTTACTGAAGTGAGATGGACCTCATTGGAATTGCCAGATTACTTCTTGGATGCCCAAACTGTTTGTATAAGGCTGTGGATAAATCAAACTGGCATTCTTTGCACAAAAGCCAGTAGTTACACACCAGCTTGTCACAGTGAGAAAAGAAGTGAAACTACTGCAGACTTCAAGTTGACTAAACATCACTGTCACACTGATCTAAGAGATGGAGGATTTGCCCAGAACCACCACGCAAGGTGCTCACATACCGCTGGTAAATGAGAGGGTCAGTGTCTCACCCAAAGGACACTTGGAGAGGGAGGGACAGTTGAAAAAATAGCTGTACCAGAGGAACCTATCAGATCAACAGAAAGAGAGACATAAAAAGACAGTTGATAGAGTAGATGGTAGACCTTAAAAGTTAAAGATCTCTCTTAATTTGAAGGATCCAACATTTGTATATGGGAGTGGGTGTGTCCATCAGTCTTGGGCTTGGGCTTGTTTTATGTCATTCTATGCCACACACACTTCTCCAGATGAGGCTTCAGCTCTGAGGGAGCTGGTGGAGGACCTTCGCTCAGCACTGCAAGGGAGCGATGCTCGCTGCCTGGCCCTGGAGGTGGCGCTTAGGCGCGAGAAGAGCAGCACCCCCCTCCTTTTGCCCAAACTCAGCACTGCTGCTGCTGTTCCCCCCACAAAGAGTTCCATCACCCTGGTCCAAGGTAAACTGGTGCCCACTCAGAGACTGAGAGGACAGCGAGGCATCTCGATCGGAGACGGCGCGAGGAGGGTGTCCAGGAGACGGGACATAAGAAACCCGCTTCTCAGGGAGCTGAAGCTGATCCAAGCTGGACGGGACGGGCAGCTGGAGGAGGCCATCAGGTTCAATGAGCAGCTGGAGGAGGAGCTGCAGTGGGCGTACCAGGAAGTGCGAAAGCTGCAATGGGTGGAGTCAGCGCAGCGGAACGAGAACAACCAGATCAGGTCGGCATCATTCACAGCTTCACGGTTGGATGGGAGTGTTGGTCAATCTGTTCTGACCTCATCATGTCGGTCCCCACCAGGAGGTGGGGCAGGCCAGGGAGGCCCTCAGCCTGGGACTGCAGAGGGTCCGGATGATCCAGGAGCAGGCCCAGTCAGTGCCCGCGCTACAGTCCAGGATCAGCCAGCTGGAGTGCGAACTGCAGCAGTACAGGTACAGCCAGTGTGTGCATGTTGTCAATCGGCTGCCGTCCTGCACCCACTTGTCCTTCATTTGCCTGTGAGCTCTGCTGATTTGGAAATTCAACGCGGTCAAACCTTCAGGTAAACATGCAAAACACTTGCAATCACTCTGAGGTTGAGCCAACAATTGACTCCTTATCGAGCGTGAAGGAACAAAACACGATTCCTTTCCTCACTCCCAGAACCCGCTGCTCCTGTGCCGTCGCCGTGGAGGATCGAAAGTGTAAGCCGGAGGACAAGTGCCACAGAGGTGACTGATAGGAGCTGTTAAGATCTGTCTGCATCTGCTGCTAGATATCCCTAGATGATTGCAGTTCTACCAAATCTCTGTGTGCAGATGCAGAAGGCCTGCAGAGGACAGTGGAAGGAAAGGCTGCGTCCGACGAAGAAGAGGAGGAAAGGGGGGTGAGAGAGGACGGGGAGGAGTGCTTCCTGAAGGAGGTGAAGAGGCGCTCCAGTCAGCAGTACAGCTGTGGCAAAGGGTCAGCTGAGGAGGCTGAGTTAGCAGTGCCAGATATGTTTCTCCTCACGTTCACTCGTAGATCAGCCGCACTTACCTTCTCTCCCGTGTCTCTTCATCCAGGTGCCAGAGCTACAAAGCTCCTCATGCCACCTCTCAGGGCCACGTGCACTGCAAAACAATCTCCCAAGACAGCAGCAGGGGATGCTGTAGCTGCAAGGCCAGGTACCAAAAGTTACCAGAAGGGGACAGGTGTGCCGACAGGGTGAGAATGAATTTTGGTTTAGATTCACAGTTATTAGAAATATTCTTATTATACTGGTTATCCAGGTTAGTGCTACAGGGTGTTGGATGTTTTTTCACAGTGATTAGAGAGTGAGGCTGTGGACCGTCCACGTATAGCTTTCAGCGGACACCAACCAGCGTCAGTCTGGTCTCGTCCACTCTTGCTGGTTTCTGTTCCCCCTCTGCTTTTCTGAAACGTGCCACATCTCACCAGGTCCCCAAGTTTCAAAAGCAAACCGTTTACCACTTGATCAGGACTGCCACTGAAAAGGGCAGAACAAAGCTGCAGGTGAAGACCCGTCGCCCCCTGCTGGAGGACAGCAGGGGGTCCGGTCGCTCACACTGCTCATGCAGCTCCGCAGCAGGGTACTCGCACGTCTACTGGTCTCCGATGCCACGTAGTGTTACCCTGGCGTTGTTCCCCGTTACCTTTATAGACTCATGCATGTGAGAAGAGTAAACTTCAACTAAATATGCATGTCTGAAAGTAAAAAAAGTGACTTTTTATGTCATGTCAGAGGTAGGAAATCAACTGTTTAATGACCTGAACTGATCTTCACTTCTGGGTTACTGCTTAGTGTCAGCATGTGCACGACTGCATGTCTCACCACTACGCCATCCTGTACTTATCCTGCAGCAAAACCTCGTCTTACCTCTGTGCTCCACAGAACGTGTCCTGCAGCATCCTGGGGAAGGTGCTAATGGACACGCTGGACATGTGCAAGAGGGATGGAGATGGTACGATCCCGCTGTGCTGATGCTGGTGCTACAGCTCTCCTTTGCTTGACTTTTTGACCCACTACTTTCGACCCGTGCAGGTCAGTCCGTGGTCCTCCTGGCTGAAGCCCTCACCACATGCCTGTCCCCTGGGGATGTCCTCACAGACAGAGGGCCAGACGACAGGAGAGGAGGAGGAGGAAATGAAGGCGGAGGAGGAGGAGAAAATGAGGACAAACTCCTGATTTCCCCCTCTGGACGTCCGACCAGCAGCATCAACCCTGTCCTCATTTCCTGTTAAAATAACCTGCTAATGTGGCTCACACCTTTGAGCTGCTATGTCTTCTTGCTGTATTTAAAACAAATCATTTATATATTGTATGTAGTTGCTGTTTTATTCTCTATGTATTTAATTTGACTGAATAAATAATGTTTTCCATTATAAACCCATCGTTGGATGTTTAAAGATTTGAGTGCCGTGGTTAGCGCTGTCAAGAACAACACTGCCTTCACTGGGATTCACTAGCTTCACCCAACAGCAGGACCGCAGGAGGGAGACAGGTCACTGGTGGGACACTCAGACAGACACAGGGAGGCACTCTGCTATTTGCTACAGCACATGAAAGACTTGGATGGCTTTATCAGTGTTGGGCGGGCGCACATCAGACAGAAGTGATCAGTGTGACACTTGTAACTGGCATGTGAGATCACCACCATAGTTGCCCTGGTTGGTTCCCCCCCCGAGGTGGAGGTCTGTTGCATGTGCAGCACTGAAACCCAGACAACTATGCGTGGCGCTGAAACTGAACTTCCGCAAGTGTCAAGAAAGTCTGAACTCTTTTGATGACTCTAATGTTATGTTAATGAAAAATCTTTCTTTTCTTTTCAAGTCTTTCTTTTCTGCTGAGTCACTCATTTTCTCACCCATTTATAGGGGTGCACACACAGGCACACACACACTTTAGGGGTCACTGATCCCTATCAACACTTCTCTGACACCGGATGCAGCACAAAGACTGAGCAGTGGTATGAAATAATATACTCCTTTTATTTCCAACAATATACAAAGTCCGACAGGGGGAAGAAAAAAAGCCTTCTCCCACCTCACAGAGGGACAAAGAGGAACCCACAGAGAACCACTCCAACATGCCACGCGTTCACACCGGGGGCTGGTGGTGGGGGTCTGTGTGGCTCGGTGAGTTCTGCAGGGGGGGCTCCGTGGTTGGAAGCACCGAGGTTAACAAAAGGCATTCGCTGGGTGACGGGATTTTAAAGGCAGGGCATATCAAGGAGGGGAACATCTGGAATCAAGATACAAGGGGTCCTTTTTAGTTGGTTTTTTCCTGATGTTTGAGGATCTTCTGCCTGTGATTCCAGATTTCCCAGAAGCCCCGTGAAGCAGCCTACTGAGAGGGGTCACAGCGCGTGAAAGCTCCCCTCCCACCGCTGCCTCACACAAAGTCATTGTTGCATTACACATTACAATCAACACACTGTACATCCTTTTCGTTAATCCGAGCTAATTAAAGAGATGCTACTCTGTTGCAAGCCTAGCTCCTGATTGGTTATTTCTGAGTCGAGCTGGGCTCTGATAGGTTAAGGCATTCTATGTCATGAAAGTACGTGTCCCACCCCGGAAGGAAAGATGCGAGCTTGTGTGCATTTCGTGTGATTTTGCGTGAAGAAGTGGCTATTAGGCACAAGCGATACCCTCAGGCTAAAAAGAAAGAAAGAAAATAAAAAGCTCTACTGGCCCAAAAAACAAACAAAAAAAAAAAAAATGAAGGAAAAAATATAGAAGAGAAAAAAAATTGACAACAAGGTGACAGAGCCAAAAAAATAAAAAACCTGATATATAGAATAAATATAGTATGTACATTTTGCTTTGTGTGCTTCTAAAAATAAATAGACAAAGCATTACGTGCCTTTGAAGAAGTATTCACAACTTTCCGGTCAAGGCAGAAACGCTGGCACCTGGTCAGTGAGAGAGTGGGGTGGGCACCCAGGGGCTATGCCAGGGGGTGGGGGGTGGGGAAACACCAGGTGTCCTCGACGTGGCCGACCATGGGGGACGGTTGCTCCACGTCGGACACAAGTGTCTTCAAGGCCAGGGGGGTAAGCACCAGAAGAAGGGAAGAAGTACAATTGCGAGGTCCCTCTCCTGTGCGGTGGTGTCCCCTGCTGGTGGCGCAGAACACAGTAATTTGATTAGTAGACAGAAATTCGCTTGACTGTGAGGTGGCTGGGGAGAGCCGTGACACCATAAAAACATTAGGGGGAATAGGAAAGGAATCACCATCATAACCTCACCGTCAAATCGGGGGAGGGGGGGCAACAAATCAGTAAGACCGAAAAAAAGGAAAGACAGTGAACACGACATTTGCACATTCCCACTCTGCTGGCCCCTTTTACAATCAGACAAGCTGTGAATGAACAAAGGGTGCTTCTGGGTTGTTGAACCTACGACACGAGCAGTTTTAAGTGTAATGTGTGTCTGGGGCTAATGAGGCTCATGGAGCAGCGTTGGTTTGGTGGTTTGTGTTTATGTTGACTGCTGGTCTTTCCTTCCATCCATTCAATGACGGATCAACACAAGGCTGGTGTCAAAAATAACAAGCATTTGATGCACACTGAAGGGCCTCAGGACTTTTCTCTGAAAGGTCAGTTGTGGACTCAAGACCTGTGGACAGTATAGTGTTCCCATTCATATCATATGCTTTTTTGGTCAGTTGAAGGTTCAAATTTGGTGATTTTGTTCTGAATCTTGAATGTGGTTGATGTGACCGCAAAACCCAGTTCAACATAGTTAAACCACCAACTAGATATTCACACATACAGGGGAAGAAGCTGAACTCCATTGTGCAAGATGAGCTGCATTCAGCAGCTGAAACCTCAGATCAGATGGGACCAACATGAACACATATTGGAGTGTGATGTACACTTTTAAAACCATTTTACAGCCTCTTCTGTGACTGATTACCACTCCGTTTTTTTCGCGGGTGACACCATAAGAAGCTTCAATTTGAACACAAACATTCTGTAGTAGTTCAGAAAACAGAAGAAAAAACTAGTGGGTAAAGGGAAGCAGCTGTGAACTCAATAATATTTGTTATAGTCAGAGCATTTAAGTAATGCTTACTTTTGTTTTTGTTGTGTTTCGTTTTGTTCAAAGTGGTCACAAACCACTGGGAGGAATCCCTGGGGTTAAATATCCTTCCCAGGGACATTTTCAACATAAGGACAAGGATGGACAGGGAAGTGACCTGTCAACCCTTTAGACTGGGGACAAACCCACTCCACCAGTGAAGCCACGCTAGTCTACTGATATTGTAACTGAGAAAAAGGGGGGATAAGCTTTAGGGTAGGACCAACCAATCAAATAACCACATACTATTTTTGTGGACAATTGGGGTGGTGGAGGTGTTGGGGTAAGAGGGGGAGGGTGGCTATACATTTGAGGATGAACCTTTGTGGGCTAAACTTGCCAGAACTTCTTGATTTCAGTCTATTTCAAATCTGTTTTTGAAACTTGATCAAACAGCGAATCAGTCTATAGCATGACACAAAACTTTTGACACCCCCCCTAAAAAAAAGAAATCTTGTCTTTGACTGACCTGCCACCCACACCAAGTCTTAACTTGGTACCTTTAATATGGTGTCAAACTACTGCAGCAGAACCTGAGTGAGCACATTGTCATTGCACTCTTTGAACCCCACTCACCCACCCCCACATCCAATCTGGCAAAGCTCCGCATGTTTGCTTCAGTGAATCGCAGCGCGTTCTTCAAGTCTCTCATCACTTACTGTATGTAAGCCCGGCTTGGGAAACACTACAGCATAAGCAGCTATCAACTGCGAGCATGCTTGCAGTTGCCAGCTGCAGCTTAGCAGGCTCCAGGTGGAAGTGTGCAGGAAGTGGCAATGTTCGCACCCGGAACATTCAACAAAAAAACAAAACATGACCTCACTGACCTCTGTCAATCTGAGACAAACAGCGAGCTTGGTCTTTGCAAGTCATTTTTTCCAATGGTGAACTGTAATGAGGCCCCTTCCAACTTACGATTTCCTAAAGCCAGAGTTTACACTTTTCTCCCTGAAACGGTACTTTATACATATATTTTTCCTCAATAAATTTGGCCAGAAGGTGGCGCAGGGAAACCTTCTTTGATTTCAGAATTGACTGTTTGGAGACACAATTTTCATGAACAGAAGCTAACTAAGCTAAATCTGCAGTTTCTTCATGTTGGAACAACCTAAAGTTTAAATTATTTCTCAATCCAGAAGGCATTTTTGGGGGGAAATAATCACTGTTAGGACTGGAGAGAGGCCAAAACAAAGATTCGGCCTCATGTAGTATCATTTTTGTTTTCTAACATTATGAGGTGAAAAGACAAAGGCTGTGAATCAGATGTGACATTAGACTTCATGTGACTTTCATTCAGTACATTTATAATATCGCACTTGGTGATTAAGCATTCTATAATTCTGTGTGCGTGCGTGCGTGCGTGCGTGCGTGCGTGCGTGTGTGTGTGTGTGTGTGTGTGTGTTGAAATTTTTGCTGACTTTTGTCATCTCATTTTCAAGTGTTAGGAGTCGATATTTAAAACAGGACAGGCCAAGGCCCCCATTGTAAAATAATGAGGAGTGCCTTTCCACATAGAAGAGAAAATGATTCATATCGAAGCATTATTTAACCAACAATAGCAATCAACAGAAGAATGAAAATAGAAGTAGTAGCACTCAGTTAGCAGCTAAAATTAAGGAGGAGGAGAAGCAGGAGGAGGAGTAAGATGGGGCAAAGTCTGGGTGCATCTCATTGGGCAGGTTGTCGTGACGATATGCTTCCATATTTGTAGTTTCTATTGTTGACTTCTGAGCTGCTTAGTCCAGAAGACAACAATGCTATGTGCGCTTTAGCATCAATCAGAGCCCTACAGATTAGCCCTTTATTCGTGGACGTCCACTTTCATAGAGGCAAACTGGTTGTGCCTGTCTGCTTGTTTGCATGTGCAAATATAGTGTCTTTTTTTCTTCTTCTTTTAAGTGCGTTTGCTTTTAAGCACATGTTCAGTTGCCCAGGTCAGAGTCTCTGTCCCCGATGAACCAGCGCATGTGGAAACAGAGCGCGAGGAAGCCCGTGCCCAGCAGGTCGCCCAGTGCGGTCAGGTAGGGGATGGAGAAGTTGTCGGGGTCCATGCCTCGGCCCCACATCCAGTGAACCATCCAGTCAGCCAGGTACAGCAGGATGATGACCTGCAGCAGGAACAAACCATTGGTAGGCTGACTCTGCGCCCCCTTTTTGTTGCAGCTTTTACCAAAGCTCCTCCCGAAACCTTGGATTCGGTCAATGTGACATAGGTCAATGTGGCCTATGATGCGCCGAACGTACCTGCAGCAGTGCAGCAACAAGGTAGAAGACGATGAAGATGGCCGTCAGGGTGGTGTGCCCACCCCTCAGGGAATTGATGGTGTAGAGAAAGACGAGGTGACCCGGGGCGACCAGGAGGAAGAGGACGCGGGCTGAGCGAGAGTTCACAGCTGGAACAAGAACCAACATTGAGGCTTGTACATGTATGTTTTGTTTTTCTCTTATTGGTTTTTATCTCCTTTTTTTTGTTTTGTTTCTTGCCAGAGTGATCCATCAACAAGTCTGTACAACCTGCGACTGTGTTGCTCACAGACGCCTGGCAACTTACAAGAGCCGAAGAAGGAGTTGCAGGGCGTGGGGCACTTTCTGGGGGTGTGGTTGGGATCCCCCATGGGGAGACCGTTCATGTGCAGATAGGTGGAGATTCGACTGGCCTGAACTGCGACCAGATTGCCTCCCACACCTGGAGAGCCCACAGGCAGGAGGGAAAACGTCATCAAGCCACCAAGACGGACAAAGAGAGGCGAACAGATAATCACAACGTTTCTTTTGTGTTTGACGTCAAACACGTTTGTTGTCGTCACATCTCAGCAAAAGTATCACTGCTTTATCACGCGCACACGCACACACACACACACACACACACACACACACACACACACACACACACACACACAGAAATTTTCTCATGCAGAATTGAAATCGTAACATCTTCTTGACTCCTCACCGTTGATCACCGGCGTGAAGACAGCCATTCCAGCAAAGTTCGGGTTGGTGACAGTCTTGTCCAGGATGAGACCACCGACACTGAAACACAGACAGGAACTCAATGGTTTTTTGAGTGGAGGGTGGTGGTGGTGGTGGTGGTGTGGACATAGAACACATTGCACAAGGTGAGAGATGTGTGACTTTAACGTCCATCAGTGTTACAATACTTCTAGTGAGATATGTTGAACATATTTGTGTATGTTGAGCTGCATGCAGATCTCCAAAAAATTAGCCTCTCATAAAACATTTTTTCTTTAAACTCGAAATAATCAACCTAAAAACAGTTTCAAACAAATTGTGAAACTGCACATGCCATTTTTTTTTATATACAGTATTTGACACAATCTGGGCCTCTGTAGAGGTGCAGGATGTCTCATTTCAGGAATGGCACTTTGGAGCATTGAATGTAATTGAAGCATCCATATTATCCCAAATAGCTTTACTTAATAAGCATCCATGAGAGCTTTTGGCCATTGTTACATTTGGAGTCCCCTCTAATAGCGTTAGCACCGCCTCCTCCCTATACTACCTTCAAACCAAGGTGTATTAATTTCCCTTCATGATCTTTGTTCAAACATTTTGAAGAAACATCACTGCAATATCATGCATATGTATGATATATGCATAATTGGCAAGTTGACAGGTGTAAAGTTTGCTGATCTATGTCGCACTGCTAATGCTTGCTTGGTAACATCAACACAGCTGAAAGTGAGAAATCAAATGTAAGTGTGTTGTGGTTGACGGATGTGTGAAGGTAACAAAACTAAAAATTCACATCCCACAAAAGCAATGCGATACAACTGCCAACATTAGAGCAAAAGTCTAAATGAAGATGAGCATGATGACAGAGATTTCCTTCGTTTTCTTGTTGACAGCATACTGATATATTGTGACCACATACTGTTCTCATGTAAGCTTCACACTTTTTCAGTCTACCTCACAACACATAACAATATGTGACATCAGTACCTACAACAAGAACATTTGCTGTGCAACATTTCTCCCTTCTTTAGCGTTCTGCTCTCGGGCCCAGATTGGCTGGGACACTCAGACCCAAACAAATCGTCAGTCCTTGTAATGTACACCACAGTTAATGCAGATCCCTTCCATCAGAGTGGAGACATTTCAAAGCTTTTATCAGAGCAAGAAGGATCGACATCTGAAAGGTCATATGGCAGAAAGAAACAGTCTTTCAAACCACAATATCTGCTCACAAGCTGAGTCACTGTGAACTGTTTCCTGCAGTCTGTGTGGTTCTTATCCCTGTACCTGCTGATGGCCATGGCAATAATGACTGGCTCCCAGCCGGAGTACAGGACTTCTCTGGTGGACGGGATCTTCCTGGCTATCAGCACCCATATGGGGCACATGGCCACGAAGGCTGAACACACCAGAGGGTTAGCATAGTCATTTTCTGTGAAAGGCACAAATAAAAAAAGAGAGAAAGAGAGAGTTAATCACAGAACAAGTGTCAAGTAAAAAGATCACTTTTTTTCAGAGATGAGGGCCTGAAAGTCCTGCATATGAGTGTTCAGACTAAATGGTTTTGACAAGATCATTTTCATCTACTTGTTCCTTTAACTTTAAGTGCTTTACCAACTTGGTCTGGTTGTGTCAGAAGTTGTTTCACTATATCACAAGAAAAGCAAGAACAAAGTTCAAGTCAGTTTTATCTGCCATAAGTCTTTGCTCTGCCCTGTAGGAGGCAGCATAACAGCTCGCCTGGCCCACATGACCACAAACCACCACAAAAGCAGCATTTAAGTGGGAAGACCACTTACAAGACCCAGACAACAGCTGTGTTTGTGTGCATCTGAGCCAAAACAGCCCAAAATAAGCTGGAGGCAGCAGTTGATGGCTGTGACTGTAATGTTTGTGGACTCTCTAACAGATGGAGGGGTGACGGGATGGGAGTCCACTCTCTGGTCAAGCCCCGGCCTCACGGCTCCGCCAAGGGTCCGGCCACGGTGTGGAAATGGCGGCGCAGCAGGGGAGCCCAGCAGAGCGAGGCGTGTCATTGGGCTGAGATACAATCGCAGAGCAAACAACTGGAGCTGCGTGGTTTTTCTCGGCCTTAAAATTGCAGCGAGGGTAGGCGTGGGCGGCCCTTTTCATCCGAGCTTGCTGCGCACAGCCGGCCACATTTCACACATTCTGCACACGCTGCTCCTCCCTATGACTCCTGAGGATAATCAGGGCTTCTTAAAGCAGTGTGACCAGTCCAGCAACTGCCACGATTGAAATGCTGTCACGCGACTTCTGCTGAAATTACTCGGCTTTGCACACAGGAGCAGATTCACGGGCTGACTTTGAACTTGTCGTGAGTGTCACCTGTAACAGGGAGTATCAAGCCTACATTAGTAAAAAAGGTTGTATGGATAGCATGATGGCAATTAGCTCATGTCTTCCTGCTGTTTGTATTTTCAAAAAACAAAACCACTGAGTCACGACACCTACACGAACAAAGCATAATGCTTCGCTGACGGCAGCATAGTGACAATAATTCTAGTGTGTCTTCAGTGGTCTAAAGACACCCGATTGGAAAGGTAAGTGATGAGAACACTTATCTGATTCAGCTGTGTGTGAGCTGAGAAATGTCAAACGCACACAGGACAGAGGCACTCCAGGGTATGAATCTGGATGCCGGTGTCACACAGAATACAGAATGTTTCATCGTCCAAGCATGGGCTCCTTTGGGGGGGCTCCGAGTCCAAAAACATGCATAACAAATTGTAATGTTGGATCTCGGACAAGCTAATATTAAGAGAAACTCGAAGCAACATATGCACAGATATGAAAAAGACAAATGAAAAAAGTTCCCTCATATTTTGCTGCATCTCATTCAGCCAGGGACACAGAAATGGGGGCCCGGAATTTGACGACTGCCTTGTCTCCTAAACCAACAGATGATGAGTGACGGTGAGCTCTTTGAAGTCACGAAACTAAATGGACAACTCAACTAGTTGGCCTGACTCCTCAGTTAAAACTCTTACTGTTTTTATAGCCCCACATATGTGTTCGTGAAAAAGGTCCCTTCTCCTTATATACCTTTATATTTATATCTTCTACTGGGGTGTTTTTGAGAAAAAAAAAGTCAATTGAACAATAGAATTCGTATAAACTAATGAAGCTTGATGTGTGGTCCCTGTGTGCTCTCAGTGAGTGTATGCACTTTGATTTGCGTTACCGAGCTCCTTGTAGAGTCCGGTCGAGATGCCTGCCAGCAGTGACAGGGTGATCAGGTCTCCTAGGCTGGCGGCGATCGGCGTGGCCACATTGTCCGGGTTGATGCCAACTTTTCGGGATGCAATGATCACACCGATCATTATGAGACCTGTGGGAGGATTTTAAGGTCAGAGGCACCCGTTGTGGAAGCTATCCGAAGCCACGTCTCTTTATATAACTGTCAGAGTGACCCATACAGTGGCCCCACAAGCAGAAGTCTGACAGTGTATGGATGGCACTATGTGTAGTTTCTACCAGTATCTTTGGCTAAACACAGTGGCTTCTTCATTTATCAGTACATGATGTGGAGCATAAGTAAAAACTGTTGTCGTGTTTAGAGTAATCTTATCTCATTGACTATGCTGAAGAAGGTTGTGTCATGTTCTATCCCATAATCAGTGTATCTGATGTTAAAGCAACATTGCGGTGATGCAGTATTGTGAGCATGTGATGTACTACTTGATACTTTGACAGTGACATTTTGCCCATGTAAGACAAAAGAACTCGTCTACAAATTATCACGGATTTTGTGAAGAACTGATATCAAACAGGAGGTGTCCTCCTCATTTGACCTTTTTTCAGGGTCATGAAAATAAAAGAGTTCTCCTGAGCATTTACTGCGGTTTCGC
Source organism: Malacoctenus gilli (assembly GCA_032164315.1). Lineage (NCBI taxonomy): Eukaryota > Metazoa > Chordata > Actinopteri > Blenniiformes > Labrisomidae > Malacoctenus > Malacoctenus gilli. The sequence goes on along the minus strand of JASSRZ010000072.1, from coordinate 153,540 downwards.
TCCATGTCAGCAAGAAACAGCAGCTTTAGCGCTCGTTTGAAGTCTGCTGTTTGTACATATTCCTAAGAGTCCCAAGAAATGCAGCGGGACTAAATGTCCACTTTTTGCCATTACACCCTTATATAGTGGCTTCATCACTCTGCCCAAAAAGGCTCCCCAGCTGGATTCCAACCAGGGATCTCACTGTGATGCCAGAACATTAACCCCCTCGCCACTACCTGTCTTTTCATCAAAACATATGCTGCTTTATTTGTTTAACTGTGATGAGCGATCAAATGACTGTGCTTAATAATGTTGTCTTATTCGTGTGTGTCCTTGTTGCTGACTGTTCGGAGTGCTGGGCAGCAGTTGCTGCGAAGTAGCTCTGCTTGTGTAACTCCACTCGCTGAATGCCACTCAATGTAACCAAGCTGCCTGGCTCCGCCTTGCAAGGCTTTAGGTGGCATTTGGTAGGAACAGAGGCTTTTGTCTAATCTAACATTTAGTCACATTGGATCCTGATGATCCTGATGAGTGGCTTTTTCTCACGCAGACCGAATCATTGACCTCTGCGGTCCGAAAGGACGCGTACCGAGCAGTAGCGAGGCGATGAAAGCCGTGGCCACACTAGAGGCGCACAGCAGCACGGCATGGTTCATCCTGAAGTGTCCCTCTGGGATCCAGCCGAAGATCACAGCAGCGATGGAGGCCAGGAAGCCCACCACCGTGGCCTGGACCTGGACGCACGCACGCACGCAC
>JASSRZ010000072.1:131049-152702 GCA_032164315.1 Malacoctenus gilli | reverse complement strand
AGCCGAAGATCACAGCAGCGATGGAGGCCAGGAAGCCCACCACCGTGGCCTGGACCTGGACGCACGCACGCACGCACACAAATGCACACGCACGCACACACACACGCACGCACACACACACGCATTAAAATGTATGTATGTACCTATCAATACCAGCCAGCATGTAAACACCAGATGCATGATGCTCTCCCGTTACCTCAGAGCAGCTTCTAATCAATCAACCCTGTCAAACCTTACATGGTGGTCATGCTGCATGTCCATACAGTAACACTATACACCACCTGCAGTGGGGGTGAGCACCAGTGTTTACTATCCACTGGCAGATGCTCTGTTAGGATTCGACTGATGACTTCGTCACTGTCTGTTCCTTCAACATGTCACACATCGAGTGGCCACCTCACATGCTGGTTCTGGAGGCCTAGTCAGTTTAGGAAGCGCTTCAAAGAGTGTTACAAGTTGTGTGCCTGGGAATGAATTCTCACTGTGTTTATTTTATGAACACGGCAGCTTAATGCCTGAAAAGGCCAAATGAGAAATTGATTTGATTATTTGCTAACTTGTAGATTTTGTACTCATACAAAACTCTGAAATAAATCCAAACAGACATTGTGTGCACTGCTTAACTCAATGTGGTTTGTTTCGACGTGCGCAAAGAACGTGATGTCGAGCTCCGTGTACCTGGATGAGGGCCAAGTTCCCCATGATCATCTTCCACATGTCCTTGGTTGTGTCCATCTGACCAATGTTAGCCTATAAGAGACAGAAAGGACACACAACCAATGATTATTTCTGTGAGTGTTGTTTGAGTGGGAGTCACAGCGTGTGTACATGCTGCTGTTGCCTCTTGGTCCTGTCCAAACAATGAGATGTCAGTTCCATCAGACAAAGACACTCTGATCTGATCCCCCACCCTGCGGCCGACTCCACTTATCTCATCTGTCCTCTCTGTCACGCACGCACGCACGCACGCACGCACGCACACACACACACACAGAGGGTCTCCAGCGTTGAGTGGCCGTAGTCACAGTGGGCTAACTGTGTGTCCAAAGTAATGATTCTAATGGCCATCCAAAGACAGAGGACACAAACAGACAGGCCCATTTTCCTTTCTACCCTCTTCCTTTAAAATAAGCTGAGGGAGGAGACATATCTGCTCACATCAAAACACTGCTAACCGGAGGACCTGCAATCTACTCCACTTTAATTAACCAGCAGAAGAAGACGCTTTTTATTTTGACTCAAGAATGTGTCTTGTCAAAGTAAAAGTCCTTCCTTTTCCTTTTTTTGAGAGGATTGTGGGATTTTCTGACTGCAATTTAGTAAGAAACTGTTCAGAAAAAAAATCCAGCATAAACTCGTTCTTATTTTTCATTTTGTGTTGTGTTAACTCACTCACTAAGTCCCCTTTTCACTGCTTAGTCCATTTGAAGGGACGCAGCAGGTGATGAAGCTGATCTCAGACACCTTCGCTCCAATCTAACATGAACTTGATGAGATTACCAGCCGTTGCACATCTACTGATGGCTGCTTTACATCTGAACACTCTACAGACTGCAATTCTTAACCAATCCATTCATTTTACAATTCTGGCCAAGATAAAGGGGTTACAGAGGCCAAGGAAACACTTTGAACTCAGTGCCGTGTTCCTCGTTCTGGGGCAGTCACACAGTGCTACTGACACCATCCTCAGTAACTTGTTACACTAGCAACACATACTTTTGTTTCTTCTTCTTTAGAGTCACTAAAAGATGAACAAATGAAAAACGAGGCCTGCAGACAGGGCTCATAATGAATAAAATAAAGAGCCACACTGAGACACTCATGATAAAAAGGCACTAATCCATTTAATATCTCTTCTTTATGAAAAGCTAGCCGGCGGATCTGGCAGCACGACAGGCCCATCAGACTTGCACATCATGCGCCTGTACGTCACCATGACTCACGTGTCTGCCAAGAACACCACGACAGCAACATGTCCCATTGCCCACTCGCACCAAGTAAGCAGGTGTGCATTGACAGCTGCTGCAACTGCTATTACAGCGTTGGCTGCCACAGATAAAAAGGGTTTACGGCTGACAGATAAGAGAGAGATCTGCAAAAACCACTGCACAGAGAGATCTGTGCAGTGGTTTTTGGCACCTCCAAAATGTCCTGCAATTTCTGTCTGGGTTTGCACACGAGGGCCTGTTCTGCACAACTAGACTGATGAAGCCGGACAGTACTCAGGAATCCGTCCCACAACATAGCAAATTTATGTGATGATCCCTGATGATGATGACGATGACAATGATGTCAATCCCTGGGCTTTGTGTGTGTGTGCGCGTTGGCAGTGGGATTAGTGGCACATCTGAGTGAAGTTGTGAAACTGATTCAAATATGACATAACAAAAGCTGAAAAACCCTGAATTTCAAAAAAAGATTGCAGAGTCAACTGGAGCATATTTTCAAGCAGCGTCTATTCAGTGTCTTTCGCTACTGAGCACAACGTTGATTTCTAAAGCAGAGCTGGGTGCATGTTCAACTTTGTTTGCTTGTGGTTGTCATAATCAAAATTGCACGTATTCAAAACTTGAGACATTTTCTGGAATTGTAATCAACCGCTAAGTTTCACAAGACAAAGACAAAGACAAATAGGTCCTTCTTTAATCTCCTTAGTTACATTTTTAAGGATAAAGTTGTAAAAATGAGTCAATAAAAAAGGGGGAAAAAATCAAGACAACATAGTCATGTGCAGTGAAAACCAGTGTTGGGGGATTACAATATTTTTCTCAGTAATAAGCGCATTAGGAAATTTACAGTGGCCCTAATCTGCCCATAATTAGTGGTGGCATGGAAAGAAACGTGGTCCCGCTGGGACTTGCAAGCAGAGAGCTAACACTAACGTCTCCAGACAAGCAGCACATCCTGGCCTACTTTTGTGCCCACGAGCATGAGATAGGTGCTGGGCTGGGAAACGATACTGAGCTTGCAAACCAGCAGTCAGGCAGAAAGTATGCGAGGAGCCAGTCGAGAGTCGTTGGACTCGTTCGACCAATAAAAGGGTCGAGTAAAATCTAAAACAATGCCTTGGATAGGCCACTTTGTGTGTAGAGGGTGGTTGCCATTGCAGCCAGGCAAATATTGACAGACTGTTCAATCAGTGATGGAGCGCCAATAAAACATTGTTGAATCATCTTCCTGATCTGATACTGAGTCACTGTCACACTTTGAACTCCTGAATTCACATGGAAACAGCACGTACGGTTGGACAAATCATTAAGATATATCTTAAATTTTAACAGTTTGAACACTTTACCCTCACTACAAGCACAAATTTACCAATCCGGGCTGGTATTTTTTATTGACTTTTACTTTGAAAAGCACAAAGCAAAATGAATATTTCCAGCCTCCCACGCACATTTTAAAGCTTCAGGTGGCACAACAATCGCTGATTATATGGTAAAAATGTAATAACTTGGTTCAGGTTTTTGTTTTTAAATAATGAAGAAAATACCAAATGAAGCCACATTCCCACACTGAGGTTCATCTGTTTATTTCTTCAAGGCAGAAACCACAGAGATTTAGGTGTTTTCAACTTTCATAGAGATATGAAGAGCAAAGGAGTGTGAGACACTGAAGTCATTTGTCTCCTGTACCATTTACTGTTTGATGAATATACTGTATATATTCAGCAGTGAGCTGCGTGCAGGGCGGGCTGCTGCCCCGCCACCTGCTTTACTCCTGGCAAGTGGAAAGAATGTGGGGATCTGTGCACTTAGGGGTAACACTGGGCTAAATCCCTCATACCTCCGTAGCTACAATGTGTGCCGCTCACGTCTGGTCTGTGCTGCTGGCGGGTCGATGACCCCCTTCAGGTTGTATAACGGAAGCTCAGCAGAGGGCCAACGTACTGCAAAGGCTCAGTCGGTTTGGGACAGGGAACATCAAATATTTACATCATTTCTCTTTGAAACAGGAATCTAAAGATCCAGCTGATTTCATTTGTCTGTGGGACATAAATGTTTGCATATTGTTCAAAATATCTGCCCCCCTCCCTTTAAGTGATAACGTAGTAATGTCATCTATTAAAACATTTTACCATAAAAAGCTTCCACATAATCTGTGTGTTTTTCTCTATTTTTGAATGTTGAAAAGCAAATACAATCAGAGCTGAATTTAGCTGATGATCCTGTCATGTTATGAGGCATCGTGCCATGAAACTTTTACTCTAAGAATACAAAAAAAATTGTTCCTAAAAAATTCACAGTGACAACAATGTGAAATTTCATTTCTGCTTGTTTCATTCCTTCTATTGAAGGAAAACAAGGTGAAAAACTGAGGTTTTTCCCATTTAGCTACTTGCAAGGAAATCGATGAGACAGGAAGTCAGTCCAGACCCTGCTCCCAGAGTTAGGCATGCCATCAGTGGATAGTTAGCCAAGTGCACTACAAGCAATTAGCAATTAAGCCACTGAGGCAAAGTGTTGTAACACTCCCAGTGTTGGCACACCTGCCTTGGGTCGCCTCAGTGTGCTTACATGTTCAGCGATGTGACTGATGTAATAATTAGACTTGTGTCAATTTAAACATGAGTTTAACATCTTGACTGTATTGAGACACAGTCACTAAGCACAACAAGGAAATATTGAGATGCATAAAGTGTTTTTTTCGACGCTATGTGGCACACCCTCAAACTTGAGCCCAAAAAGCAATATTTGTTTTCCAACGTACAGGCAGTTGAATATAAATCTGCTGTGGATCAAAGGATGAGCTGAAGCACCATGCCAGTCCAGAGGATACCAAGTAAATAAACCTTTACTGTGCAGGGCTTTTCTCAAGGCAACTGCCAGTGTTTCGGGGGGGGGGTCACATCTTGAGACAGAGGTGAAACGCAACCGTGTGTCCAATTCAGCAAGCTCACCTGCCTGTTCAGATGAACACGCCTGGCAGGATCAATGGAAATTTACCAGCTCAGGAATGTTGCGATGCGTTCCCTTAAAAAACACACACAAACGAAGGCCATATGACTTCCGACTCCTGAGAACAACAAGCAGTATTGGCTCTCACAATGGGAGACATTGGGCAATAAGTTGCCGAACCACTAAACCACAAACATGGGTGATTCACCCATGAACTTTAAAATGGGAATTGGAAAACAGACTTGATTTCTAAAGCTTGAGCAGGACACATGACACTTGTCACTTGACCAATCACATTGACCATTCACACACAGTCACTCCCACACCAATAGTAGTAGTCATGCAGGGTGAAGGAGCACACCAGGGTTCAATGTCTTGCCTAACAGCACTTCAGCACACAGAGAAGGCCAAGAGAGGGATACGATCGCCAACCTTTGAAGTGGAAGACCACCTGTTCTGCCATTCTGAGCAGCAGCCTGCAGTACCTAATGCAGTGTGATGCCATACACTCTCCAAAAGAGAGAGAGAGAGAGGGGCAGGTTTCTTACCGCTGTGGAGAGCCTCGAGGCCAACGTCATCTCCAAGTTGCCTTTGAGGCCCAGCAACGCTGGGACCAGGATGAAGACCTCCGACACTTCTGTGAACACGGTCCAGTGCTACAGTGACAGAACAACAAAGCAACGTCAGAAACTGCTGGACTGAAGAAGGCAGTTGTGAGGCCACATGGACAGCACTGAGGTTGCCTCTGTGACCTTGCTCTTTATTATTGATTCTGCACTGAAACCAGACCAGTATAATGGACCATACAGCTGCTGTCTGCGGACCGGCTGCGTTATGTATCATAGTGGCTGTCCTTCAAGTCCTACTGACCTTCTTGTTCCTTCTCGGTCAGTCGAACTTCACACTGAAATGATTTATTTCCCAGTCCGTCTCCCTTGTGATTCCCCTCTTTCACCTTTTTTACACTGGTCTTCATCTATTGCAGCTCAAACACCAGGAAACATGATTCTTGGGGTATGCTTGTCAGGACTGGGTATAACGACATTGTTTTGACCAGAAACCCAACTATTTAGAGCTGGATCTCTGGTTTGCTATTTTCATCATTGATCACAGAAAAAAACACTTTCTTTATTTTTACACACCAGACATGAAATATTTCTCTGCAAAACTTGGTGAAATTACTTTCTGTTCAAAGTAAATTTATGACCCATACGCTATTAAGTTCACTGATGAGACAAAGTCACAACAGTCGGTGATGCTCAGAGCACAATAACGACAAACAGGATGCATGAAACTAATGGTATCAGGTCGTTTGGCAAGACAAGATGGGACATTTCTCATTAAAGAATTGTTGAATGATAAAATTGCTGCTGTGTGCTCGATCTGCAAGAAAGAAATAAACCAAGTGTGATTGCAATTAATTACAAAACTTCGAAATAATTTGTTTTTTTAGATTGCTGGGAAAGTTTGTACACAACAAATGATTTGTTTTTTTATTTTCTAATTCCTGTTGCAAAAAAAACACACCAGATATTATATTGTTTCAGCTGGAGGCTGATAAAAGGCTTCATCATCAAGTCATCTCTCGGTTTAATTCCCGTTTCAGCTATTGCATTCTCAGCTTTCACTTCTCACATGAACTGTGAGATTGACAGAATGTTGAGCAAAGACCCTGAAGCCTCTGCAGATGGCTTGGGTTACGAATGTTTCCACTGCCAAGTTGTCAAACATGAACTATATTGGCAAAAGGAAACTACAAGATGGCAATAAAAGGACTGGGAGGTCAGCACACCACATACCATGCTGGAGAAAAAAGCTAAGCCAGAGCAGCATGACACACTTTACTGGTAACTGGTTTAATACAACGACAATCATTGGCCCGACTGCCCCTTCCTGACCACTCATCACCTCAATGTAGAAGCCAAATCCTGCTGTATTCATCACTTAAGACGCTTTAGATCCAGGACAGAACAAAGTCAGCCAGGAGCCAGGCCAGCTGAATCCAGAGGACAGCCAGGGGAAGGGAGTGAGCTCGCTCGAGAGAGTCAGGAGCTGTGCGGAGCAAATTCAAGTGCACGCGCAGCTGAGCATCCAGCAGCTGGACCTGAATGAAATCTATAGCTGGTCTTGTTAGGGCCAACCCCCAACAACCTCCCTCCCTGGCTGCCAGCCAGCCCTTGAGAGGCGGTGTTCCCTGCAACTCCCTGCACTTGTCACAGTGGTGGAGTGCTGCCTTTATTAGGCTTCATGCAGTGCTAGCAGGTTCGCTGTCTCCTGTGGCCAGCGAAGAAGCAAGCACCGGGCCCATCGATCTCACTCCTAGTGAAAGTGCTTATCTCGGGGATGGCGGTTCCACAGGCCCCCCTTGCACTTAAGGTCCAGTCTGTCCAGAACTGAATCAATATTCAACGAGGGCTGACAGAGAAAGGGGAGGCCAAAATAGCCGACGGGTGGAAAATAATGAAGCGGCTGACGCTGAAGCAAAAACACTGCTGGCTCACATTTGTCACACCGGGGGAAAACTCATCTGAGAAGGTGCAGTATTTGCCCACGTGTGTGTTTCAGCAGTAGGTGTGCCACTTCCAGCATGGGTTAAAGTACTTCTGTCCATCCCCTCTGCTGTAACTGGGCCAAGCAGAGCTCCTTTCGAACAGCCAGCCCCTCAGCTTGGCTCGCCGCCTGCTGCCAACCCAGCAGCCCTGTGAGCACCTCTGTGAGCACTACTCTTCTTTCACAACCGCGTGTTTTCAAGCTTTCTCTCTCTCTTTACCTCTCTCTCTCTCTCTCTCTCTATAATTCGGTCTCACTCTCCTATCTCTCTCTTTGCCTCCCCTGTGGTGATATATGTTGTTCTCTCCATGGAACACTGGCTCGCGGCCAAACAAGCCCTCCCTCCTCATGGCCACCTCCTCGGTTCTAGGAACTCCACTGGACAATCCCAGTACCTCTGTGTACAGACCTATAGGAGTTCTGGTATGCAAGCCCCACAAGGGTCGGGTTTCCCAGTTGAGTAACATGGCCCTAACTTTATTTGTGATCACTGTACTTGCTGTACTGACCAAAGGGGGGAAGTTGAACCTGATGGCGTGCAGTGTCAAACTCAACTCCAGCGGCGTCACAGAATCTACACCAGGTGGTGTCTGCTTTCTTTTTTCTGACGCAGCAGCACGAATGGTGCAGTTGTGGTCAAGTGTTATGTCAAAACACATGCCATTAGGGGACAGATTATCCTTGCTGTAAGTGAAATTAAGGGTCATGCTGCAAAAAAGAGTGGAAGCTGTCTGCAATGACACTGAACTTTTTTTTGCCATACATTTAGCAGGCGATTGATTAGCAATATTCACATGACCGAAAAAGAGGGGACCAAGCAATACGGGAGCTGAACTGGACTGGTGAGAGGTTGAGTGGGGAAGAGCGAGCATTGTCCCCGCCCTGTTTTGCTTTGAGTGAGGTCCCTCAAAAAGCCAGGCACCGCTCCAAGCAGCCCACTGCTCCCAGTGTGTGTAGTTAAGGTCAATTATAAACAGAGTGGGTTAAATGTGGAGAAGATTTCACCAAAGGGGATCTACAAAAGATAATAGGACTCAAACGGGAGAGTTTAGATGAGAGTTTGCATGTTCAAGACGAGCGCTGATGACAATCACTGCACTCTATTTGGCGATCAACTATTTCTTATGAGTTTCCAGACAATACTTCGTTCATTTACCATTTTTCTACATGCATAAAAGTTGAGTAGATCAGGGCCACACAGTTTTCTCCTGATGTCACATATGCTGAGTGCTAAATGATCCAGAGATGAAGACTGTTTGGGTCCCGGGCCCGACTAAAGATAGGACGGAGGATTAAGCTGTGACTACGTGACCACAACGAAAGGAAATAGGCAATCTGAGCTTTTCAAAGGAGAATTTGTGACAAAGTGAAAGATTAGCCAGGGATCTGGGACAACACAAAGGCCCTCCTGACCTCCTAATCTATACCATCTATATCACCCACATCCTCACCAAGTCGCTCTCCAGAGTCCGGCTTCAATAGTCGTGTGATGATAAGCTGTAAATGATTAATTGGGGACAGAACTGGTGAACATTAACGCTGCACCTTGGGGAGGTCAAAATGGTCCTAAAAAGGTTGAAGAAAACATCATTTGCCTTGATAACTTTGGAATGTTGTTTTGAAAGTCACCAGTTGCAGCCTGGGAGAAAAAGAAAACGGAGGGCAGTTGTACGCGAAGGAGCTGAATCAACTTAATTGAATGGAATTGAACTTGGACTCATGATTCAGTTCGAGGTCATTTCGCCCACATTCTGGTTTCGTTGTGGAAAACCAGGCATGTGGATGTGGTTGGACCGAAATAGCGTCTGGTGGGCAGTGAACACTTGGCTGGCAGTTCAACCTTTGTGTCGGCTATGATTTCCCGTTTACTGGTTCCTGTATTCTTAAATTTTGAGGTTGTCCAACTCTTTTAGAGTTTGAGACTCTTTACACCACAGCTGGGATCAGGCAGCTAGACTCTGAGGCAGACATACACACCCACAAAGATGAAAATGATTATGTATTATTAAAACATGGTGGTGGTTCCTGCATTATTTCACTTGGAGCACGAGACACTGCCATAGGCGACATGCATGTGTGCAACTGTTTTGTAACTGGAACTCATCTGTCTGGCCTTTGACTCTGGCATTTCCAAGAAAACTAACACGACATGACCTTTGTGGGACGTGTTTAACCTTCAAGTCCGACTGTGCTCGACGCCCTCAGAGGCCTTGTTTCTGGCCCTGGCAGTGGGAGACTGACAGTTTTAGGTCATTCTGCAGCCACATCGCTGAGCAGAACTATGCAAACCTCTCAATCCTCTATACCAGCCCGGACAAACCATTCTGGGCCAACCTCGAGTGGGAGTAGGGCCAGCTCCGTGTGTGTGTGTGCCTGCGCGTGCGTGCGTGCTTGTTTTAGAGAGTGAGAGTGTGAGCTAAAGACAGTTAAAGTGACCAACGTTAACGAGGTCACATTTCGGACGGCTGGCAGAGAGCGACACCAAAGGTCCCAGGCATGCACCAGTTGAAGCCACATCATTTTGGCTGAAGCAGTGGAGTCTAACATGCGCCCAATGGGCCAGAACCCACAAGGTGCTCAACCCAAGACCGAATAAAAAACCTCCATTTGAAACTACTGCTGTGGCTTATTTGTCTGGAGCAAGTCGCAGTGCTTATTTGTACTGACAATCGGGTCGTGATAAAACGGAAGCCCAGAAGTGAACAGTAGTTGGCAGCAACACACCCAGCCAAGAGATATTTGATTTAACTGAAAGCCAGCTTCCCCATTGCAAGCAGAAATGGCACAAGTGTAAGCATTAACACTGCACACGATCTTGTGAAAATCTGCTTCGGAACAAGAGGAAGTGAAATTGTAAATTCCATTTGATCTGAACATTTGCACAGTTTACATTCTTGTTCTTTGTTTCAGCCACATTTTCTTCACTCATCTGGGTCCCATTACCCATCACAACACTCACTAAAATTTGTATCAGTGCACTATTAGATCTCAGGCCTTCAACAACTCAAAGGGAAGGAATCCAGGGCAGTTGGGCCAGATCTGATTAACAAAATATGTTGCAAAGTATAAATGCTATGCATGCGGTTTTGATAATGATAAACACTCAGCATATCAAGCCAACCGAGTCATATATTATCGTTTTAGTTGCTCACTTTTGACTGCACATGGCTTCTGAACCTGAAATAGATTAATGCCACTGTACTGAAGCTTCTGGTATACTTTATTTTTGGTTTCAGGCAAGAAACTGAGGCTGTATGAATTGACCATACCGAGATAGAGACAGAGAGAGAGTCAGACAATTACCACCCCCTTGCAAGGACAGAGGGGGATTAGCTGAGTTTGCGTTTCACAGTGTCATGAAGGAGGGAATTATGGCAGTAAGATGACCTGCAAGGTGCTTAACGAAATGCACAGGAGCAGCCGTTTTCAGAGGAGGCTCTCTCTCTCTCTCTCTATCGTTGCCTCGTGCTGCAAGCCCCCCCCCCCCCCCCGTGAGCCCTGGGGAGGGGGGGGGGATGAAATGGTAATAGCCTGCACCTTCAGTTTGAGTTCTTTCCCAGTCGCACCTCTGGAGGAATGGTGCGCGGGGGGGTGTTTTGGAAATTACAGAGAGAGACAGCAGCATGGTGCCTAAGCAGAGGCAGCGTGAAAACTTCTTGTGATCTCAAACCTCTGCATTTCTAGCTGTAGTGAGGATACCTAACCACATGGTAAAGGAGGCTCCGATGCAACACTGTATGTTGTTTTCTCTCTGAATGCTGCTCAGCTGCACTGCACTGCCATTTCAGGTGCTCAAAGAAAGTAAACTAACACCCCCCTCCTCTGTCTCCCTCCTCCTCCTCTTCCTCCTATTCCTCTCTGTGTCGAAATTCTGGGGTTCCACCATGTTGGCATCAGTGTGCATGTACACAATGTGCCCAGACTGCTTTGGGGGCTGCTTTATCTGAATTACAACTGACTTCTGCAAGCCACCAGGCTGACTCTTCACTACCTTTTCTGCGGAAAGTACTTATGTTTGGTGCAAGACAATAAATGTAAGGAATCAGGTAGAAAAACTAGGAGACTCTACCAACAAGTTTTCTTTCTGTCTTTTTTTTTGGGAGCCGAGTACATCTGGCGGCTCCAAGGCAACGCTCGGAACTACAACAAACGCCTCCTATTGTATCAAAGCTCGTCACATTTCCAAAAGCAGGGCGTGTGATAGCTCCTTAGATGACATACCATACATACCGGTATGAACCCTGCCTTGGGACAGGAAGGCAGGAGGGTGGACACAAACAAACAAACAAAAAAAATAGGTTACGTAAATACCCCCATGGTGTGTGACGACTGCTTCATCCGCCCATCGCGAAAGGAGCAGCCGCCAGATAGGGCCACTCAGCACAACGACTGACACATGCCCAGGCAAAACCGGCGCCCACTGAAACGGTTCATTCAAGCAGTCCGCGGGTGAGCTGCTTCCATAGCGCATGTCGGCACACACGGTCACATCAGGAGTTTGCACGCTTCTTTTCAGAAGCAACTGCCAAAGACATCAGAGACAAGTTGAAAGCTATTATAATGGATAATATTAGGACAACAGAAAGGCTGGCTGACTTCAGTTTTGCACCCACAACTGAATGTAGGAAAACATCACTTTAATCCATTTACGCTGACATTGGCCAAAAATCAGGGGACACCTACAAACCAATCAAAGATTAACAGAAAAATACAGTCATGCCTACACAAATTCACACCTGTGGACGATTTAGAGTCACTGATTGATCTTATACATGAGAGGAAACTGTGCAAACCATTTTGCACTGAGAGAACAAGTGAAAGGCTTCACCTCGCTATGAGGTGTGAGCGCTAACCACTGTACCTCTGTGCAGGCTTTTTAACAGAAAAACACGACTATTTATGTGTGTTAATTCGTATGAACTGACTGGAGATAAACTAAACTAAATTAAACTCAACTCAACTTCTCAACAGATACTAAAGACAGAGCCTTTTTACTGCAGCCCATCCTACCGGCAGTCACTTCGGACTGATGCCAGTGTTTCTGTGATGCCAAATTGGCAAAGATACTGCAAAGAAAATGTCACTCACTTGAACAATGTCAAGGACCATTCCAGCCGCCACTGTCCCAAACCCGGCCAGCAGGAAGGGGAAGACCACCTGCAGGCCGATGGAAAAGGAGGTCTCCTTCAGGGGGGCTGGTGGCTCAGGGCTCCGGTCGGTGCTGGTGTCGTCGCTCTCATTGCTCTGGCTGGCGTTCTCTAGCAGGGCATCCTCCTCCCTCTGTCCTTTGGCGTTGGCCCGGCAATCCATTGCCACCACGATGTCTGACCTTTCGTCATCGTCCGCGGCCTCGCTGGCCCTCTCTGGGAAGGACGTGACCTCGGTGAGCTCGAACTCGCCCCCGCTGCCTGGGCTCCCCTCCTCGGGGCCCTTGATGAGGATCACCGGGTGTACGGTGCAGTTGGAGTTGAGGAAGGCCGGAGTAAGGGGGCCTCCCTCTTTCTTCACATCAATGTCCCCAGAGGACATGTCGATGTCGGGGTGCTTGTCTTGTTCTTTCGACCAAAGTACCATGCGGAAGCCTTTAAAAGACAGCGGGCTTGGCGAGAAAAAGGTCAGCGTGCGTTTGGCTGTACCGTTTTGAAGGGGGGAGAAGTCAGAATGGAATTGAAACCCTGATCTGGTTATGAACCTGACCAGCCTAACCGATTTATCCCATTAAAGAGGCTGACAGGTAGTTGGAGTCGCTAACAAAGACCTCGAGGAAACTGCTCTGTCGGAAAAAACCTGTGGCAAGGCGCTTGCAGCCGTGCATCTGCAAAGCCTGTGTTCCTGTCGGTGCTTTGGGAGCAGAACCAGTATGTTCTCCATTCACTGCAAGGTGCTCGGGGCAGGCTGGCAAAAAAAAGAAGGCATACTGATTCCAAAAAACAGAAGAGGAAGGGGCTCGATTGCAGAAAAATCCCCCCCAAATCAAAGTCTCAGCGTTCAGTCTAACACTCGGTGAAGACCTCTGTGGCGTCCAGGCTGCAGCCCATGCTGGTTATGCTCAGCCCGCCGCCTGTGTCACACTGCTCAGTACATCAGCCTGGGAATGTCTCACCTTACACCATGTGTCCGCTGGGAGGTTTTTTCAAGAGATATTTAAAGGTCTGCAGAAGGAGGATTGGATTACCAGCTGTGGCAAAGGCTCCCCTCCGATCGGGGTGGACGGTCACCTGAGGGGAAAAAAAAAAAAGTTATGGATGAGCAAACAAAGTCACTTTGTATTTCTTTCCAAAAGAATTGCTTGCCACGCAGATTGCCAGGAAACAAGTGCAAGACGAGAACTACTTTCCTAACTAGGTCCAAGGAAACTGTCTTTCAACTTTGTAAAAAAAAAACAAAACAGCTTAAATCCTTCTGAAAAAAATTAAGTTGTTGAGGAAAGCATTGAAATATCAATCTCTGAGTTAAGCTAAGGTGTGCCAATGTGAGCTGAGAAGAAAACGCAATAGGAAAACATGAACTTAAGATGCATCTGAGTAGCAAAAAACTCCCAGGACACACGACTTACTTCACTTCAGGACCACAAATGCCTCGTAAGCTCCTGTAACGGACTATTTCAGCGCCAGCAGGAAGGTCTTCACCCTCTCTTGGCATTATGGGAGCACTGGAGACACACTCAACAGTTTCATCCAGCACCAAATTTCCTCCCGGCTGCTAAAAATATTCTACCATTAACTGAGGTGCTCCCTACATCCTCTGGAAGCGTAGTGTCACACCACAGTCAGGCTGCTGCTGCTACACACGCAGCCGTTCCCGTCCCGCCTTTCAGAATAAATGCCCCCCCCACTTCCTACTCACTGAACACAGCTGTCATCCAGACACGTGGTAACACGATCCCCAGCACAAAGCAGAAGTTTTGATTCACAACACTGCAGTGCTCTAAATCAGTGATACGAAACAAAACGGATATATTTCAATGTCATACAGCATCATTATCATATTCAGACTATAAAATGACCACGTTTTTCATGCAATAAAATAACCAGGCTACAGGTTTTCCTCTCCTCTCACTTTTCTGGGACATTTCAGCTCATTTATGCTCATGGACAACACACCAGCAGATCAACACCACAAAGCTCTCCAACCTACAGTTACTACTTGTATTTACCATGAACTCAAACAAAAGCACTGAGTAGCAGGCCTACTTTGGAGAAACATGGAGAAATTTGGTTAGCAGCATCACGTGGAAGTACTTAATCAATTAAACAAAAATAAAAAAGGGGAAAAAAGTGGTGGCCAGGACCAGAGAAACAATATCGTTTTAATTCACAAACTTCACCAAGATTTCTTTAGTCTTTGCACATAGTTGCATTCTGTCAAAGCCCTGAAATCCCCCATCAGGACGCTTGTGTTTACAGTCAGTGTCATGACTATTTTTCACCCAAACATTTTCTCACGAGCAATTAAATAGATGTTGGACCTCAGAACAGCTCTGACCGGTTGCGACCAGTCCATCCAGTTTTCTGTTCTGTTTTAAGTGCTTCAGTTTTTTATAAGGTGCTCATTATGTTTGTGTTGGGCCATAAAAGAGCGTAGCACAGTTTCCTCCAAAATGGATTAAATCCATTTATTGTTTGCAAGCGAAAAGTGAGCTCTACCTTACACCGGTATTATGACTGCCAGTCCCACCTTTTTTTTTTGCCCTTACCACTTAAGTCTGAGCATCTCTGTTGTGCTGGTGAATGACAGAAGCACTAAGTGCGAGATGTCAGTGTTAATTGACAGTGTAGTCTATCCTTGCAATTTGTGACACCATATTATTACCCCAATGTTTCATTACAAGAGCAATTAAAATGCCCCATGCTGCCTTTTTTTCTGTAACTCACTGCCTTTGCTGCCAAAACTGAACAGAACACATATCAAGAAAGTTGATAATGTTAGTTCTAAGCTGTTAGAACATACAAGCTAAAATCTCAACAGGTATTTTCTAACCTCACAGATTACAAATGAGACTTTATTTGAATTTATGTATTTTGGTGCCTACATTTCAAAAATTACTCAGTCTTATTTTTTTTTTTGGGGGGGGGTCCTTCCTGTGTAGGTTGTCATCACCACAAGATATGAGTTTGCACAATGTGTTTGATCCAAACAGTTTATGTAATGTGGACTACCCCCGCCCCTCTTAAAATCAACACTTTCTGCCAAATTCACAAAAAACTTCTAATGTATTAGTATTTTAGATGTCGTGAGAGACTTTGCATTTAGGTGCAGACAGATGCATGTAGAGTTTGTTTTTTTTACTTTTTTGTGGGACTTACGTTTCATCGAATTGAATGTCTAAATGACTGTTCAGCAAATAAAAAAAAATTAGCACAATTTTTGGGTCTTTTTTTTCCTCCCACATTCTAAACATGACATATTTACCGCTGCACCTGACTTCCCCTTCAGTTCCTGTCATACAGCCAAAACGTCAAGACTGAGAGGCGTCAGTAAACAAAGCCTTGACATCTGTGAAGCACTGCAGCATGCCAAAGACGAACACGTCACAAGACCTGTGAGCCCACATTGCTCTGCCAGATCCATGGAAAGTTTAAAAAAAATTGACAAATGGAAGATAAATGATAGAGAAATTCAGCAAAAATTAATTTCTTGCTGGTATGCCTCACAAGAAAACCTGAACATGATCTTTAACTGATACGAAGGTGTTTCCTGTTTGTCTTAGCAGTGGCAAAACTGACAGGAAGGCTGCATACCAGAATAAACCACAAAAGCTGAATTGACACACTTAGATATTTCGGGACTTTTATGGCTCAACCAGCACAGCACATCATTTTCGAACACGGGAGTACCGGGGCTCTTACATGCCGACCTAAAGAGCCCACGCAGACTTCCCACCTTTAAACTCCGCATGATTTGAATTTTCGGCACTTTGTTATAAGCAATAGCAAAGCCGTCACACTTGTTCAGCTTGAACATTGGTCTCAGGCTAATTGGTGTCTGCATTGGAACTGACAGTGATAAAAGTGACTCACGTTTGGGCCTAGTGGCCCAGAAAACTCCAACAACATTCTGAGAGCAAAATGTCAACGATTTCTCAAAAGACTGAGTCAAATGAAATCTGTAGCATCATCTCAGTTTTAAATATATGGAAGAACTCTAATTGAACATACTTTGAAGTAGTGTTTTTGTTTTATGAACACAAAGTTGTATTCTGGACACTGAAATTTAAGACAACTAGAAAATAAACGAGCTTTTTCTTTATTTGAACATAAGTGATGACCTGGAATCATCTGTACAAACATACT
This sequence comes from Malacoctenus gilli, assembly GCA_032164315.1. Taxonomy (NCBI): domain Eukaryota; kingdom Metazoa; phylum Chordata; class Actinopteri; order Blenniiformes; family Labrisomidae; genus Malacoctenus; species Malacoctenus gilli. The sequence continues at coordinate 135,961 of JASSRZ010000072.1, read as the reverse complement.
TTGAGGCGGTTTTTTTTCTTCTTTTTTTTCTTTTTTGTTAAATCAGGTCCCACCACAAAATGAAAAAAAATCTTTTATTTTGAAGCACAGCACAGCGGGCTTCCAGACGCGTCGGCGCCGCCTTGACGCACCTTTCCTCCGGGCTGCTTGTTGAGACATCCTGCACACGGACCCGTGGCTTTCCCCCGGCTGAAACAATCCTCTGCTTAGTAGTCAGGACCAACACCGCTCGAACCCAACATGGCAAAGGCGTAAATTAGTGCTCCCCTGCTCGGGGCTGAATAGACGAGACCTCCTATTCTGCCCCTGCTGCTCACTTAAACAGGGGGCAGAAGGCTTCTTCTGTTACCGGAGCCCGGTATCACCGCCACGATACTGCACCACGAGGGATTCACGCATTGAAATGAATACACCAAGAGACGAAATTATATCAAACCATACATTCCACTTTTCGCTTGCAAAAGTGGAGACGCCGTCCCAGTCCCACGCGCCCGTCCGATGCATTCCGTTGGACAGGCGCGCGAGACTGCGCGACTTCTAACTCGTTCTCTTCATTCGAAAAATAAATAAATTAAATATCAAAAAAGAGTCTCCGAACCGGCTGCACTTCAAGAGGTTTACCTTGCGGTCGGTGTCAGGGGTCCACAGTGGGGGTGTTGGTGAAGGTGGAGGTTGAGTGGGGTGGTGGTGGTGGTGGTGGGGGGGGGGGAGAAATAGAAGCGGGATGAAGTCAGGAGACGTATCCTCTCTGTCTGACGACACGCACACCGAGCTCAGGCATGGACGCCGGTCCTCACCCCCTTATGTACGGTACCGGCGCATCTATAATACACTCGTCCGATGTTGGGGGCCAGGAAGCCACACAGGGCGTGCCGTGCCCCCCCCCACACACACACACACTGAACTGACGATAAAGATGCCCCCCCCTCTCTCTTCAGCAGTCTGTCCTCCGTTGAGCACAGGCACGTCACCTCGCTCTGGAAGCACCGTGCGCGTGGAAAAAAGTGCCGCGTGCGACGTCGGCCAGCTTATACCAGGTTTCGCGTTGATCACCGGTAGGTCTCAGATACAAGTTTTATTTTAATAGGGCCTGAGATGGTGAATGAGTGAACAAACGCGCGCGCGCTCTCAGTATACAGTCTAACTCCATTCTGGTCACTCATCCACCACCATAGAGAATAAATAAAAGCATTACGCCTTACATAAGAGGAAATTTGGAAATAACACGCACTAACCCGAACCGGGGAGGTGGTCTTGTGTAAAGACTGTTTTTTGTATGCGCTAGACCGTTGGTATTTTTTTTCAAATTGGGGGTTAATGTTAATTTGCATTCAATTTTACTATTTAACTGCACAACTTTTTTTTATTAGACCTTAAATCATCTTTAATTTGTTTTTAATTTCAGGTCTTGTTTCATTGATATATTTTGACATTTTTATTCCATGCCATCTTATCGCTTTCATTTTGTGACACTTTTTCCCCACTGCAACAAGTATCAAGTATGTGTATATGTGTGCCAGCGTGCGTCTTTTCAAGGCAAAAGGATAACTGAATAAGCAATTAAAACTGCATTGGCTGGGGTGTTTTATCGGGATGTGGTGTTGAGAATAAAAAAAACAAACTTTATCAATAATAGGCTGTCAAAAGGACAGAGGGTTGCCTCTGGCCCCAAACTAAGTGTGCTTTCTGAAAGGAAAAAGACAAATAAATGTATGGGGGAAAAAAATATAAACTAAAAGAAAACAAAAGGTCCATCTATAACTGAGACAACTTTTTTTTCAAGAAAATTTATCAAAAGAATGACATCATATCATAAAAGGAAAAAAAAACGCACAGCTCAGGGAGGAGGGGCTATGGTGATGTTTCAGCATGTTCAGCTTCCTCAACCTGTTTCTTGGTGAATGTAGGTCAATGTACAACAAATCTTCAATCTTCCTTCAATCTTCAAGTGTTTTTTAAAGGCAAATTATTCTTATTCAACATTAAAGCATTGAGTTCAACATAGTGTCATTTCAGTCCGAATCACAACCCACCAGAACAACCTTCATTTAAGCCACTTTGAAGCTGTTTGGTTGGTACGGTTTTGCTTTTTATATTCTAAAAGTGTTAAAATGGGAAGCATTTCATGTGACCATTAATCAAATACACCCTCTTTATTCAAGATAATGCCCAAGGAATTTGGAGCTGATCCCAGGCAGGACGCACACCTGACAAGCTGCCGCTTCATTGTTTCACCCAACAAAGACGAAAATATAGTGTGTTTAACATTTTGAAAACTCATCTTTGTAAACATGTTTGAAGCCTTTTTAATATATATATTTTTTAATAGTTAAATGCTTGATGCAAAATGTCATTCAGCATTGCCAATCTCTTTCCACCATTGTTTGGATTCCATCAGTTTTCAGACAAAACATTTTCCGTCTCTTTAGCTCAAAGGGAGTCACACGTTTGGACCCCAAGCAGCTCTGATCCAGGATACATGATGACCTCACAAACTGTTTTTTTGGATTTGTCCTGTGTTTTAGTTCCACTAAGCAGAACAACACAGAACTGCAGCTGACATGGGTGCACTGAAACAGCGAAGCAGCGCTGGTATCTGGGAGGAACCTAATGAAAGCCAGCAGGCCAAAGCCTTTAAGATCTCGCAATGTGAGTGTCGGCAGGCATTTTCCTACAGAAGGTCTGAGTCATGGTGGCAAAGTGAATTTCAAATGTCCATCTGTCAATAGGTTGTTTTTAAAAGGTTTGTAAAATGTGCATTAAATTACAGGTGTTTCAGAGTTACCGTGCTATTCTCTGCACTCAAATTAAAGTGGGAAATTTCAGTGGAGCTGACCCCCTTTTACAATAAGCACAAATGTGGCTGTTAAAAAAACATGCCATCAAGCTAAAAGATGTTAAAATGAAGCGCTGCCTTCATTAAATGAAACACTAAAGCTTTTACGAGGCAATGACATTATATGTACACACTGGGTGTGCAATATCTGTCAGCCTGCGGTGATGGATCCCGAGAACAACATCAGCTCTGACAACATCCCAGAGGAGGCGCAGCTTTGTTGTGTTGTGAGCATGTTGCTATACAAGAGCCAGTGGCCGCAGCATCAGCAGCCCTGGCATCCATCCATGTATCATCCATCTGCCGCCCATCGGAGCCCGTTTTCACACAGCACAAACATCCAGCAATAGCAGGGGAATAGCAAAGTGGTGTGGGTGGGACATGTTTGGGTGCTTGTTTTTGGTTTTTTTTTTCTCTTTTCACTATCGATCAAACAGGAATTTGAAACTTCCTGTTGGTTTGTTCTTCAGAGTCACACATGCAGACATTTCCAGCCAAACATGCCTCGCATTCAGGTGTGTGGAACGGATTGAGTCACCAGGACAGGTCTGACAGCAGGGTTGTTGTGGTTTCTGAGTAGCGATCCAGATGTGTGCACAAGGGTCACATTGTTTCTTTGAAATGAAAGAACTGAACCATGAAAAAAGAACTGCGACATTTTTTAAAAAAGTAGAAGTCGTGCAACTTGTAATCAGGACTGGATGAGAAGTTAGTTAAATGTCATCCAGATGGAATTAATGCCACAAACACATGCTAATACATGCTAATTGCTGAAATAACACAGAAAGCTGAAACTGAACAAAATAAACAAACAAGGAACCAAAAAAACCTGTTCCATATCATGACAGCTGAACTCCATTGTTATTCATTCATTTCCCATGTCCCACTTGTTTACATGAGTAAACATTTACTATGATTCAATGAAAGACAGAGAGTTCTGAAACCGTTCCAGGCACTTGTAACAGTCGCTTCCAGGAAAAACGTTGACATACTCAGTTCGATCATTGTTGAATAACACTACTCTTCATATGAACTGCCGTTGCAGGCCCCTCAGTGGTGGAACGGTAAATATTCTCACCCCACAAGCAAGAAGGTCCCTAGGTTGTGCCTGAAAAGCATGAGTTTTCTTTCTTTTTTTGAGGGGAAAGTTTGTAAAGCAAGGACCTTAAGGTAGCTCAACCCCAAAAAACCTGAATTTTTTATTAATAAAGCTATGGACATGCACAATACCTCATTTTAAAGCTCTGACCTAGCTGAAAATTATTCAGCACAATTTTTTTACTCAAATATGCAAAATTGATTCAAGATGGCTGACAATACCCGCTATAACAGGAACTCTTTGAATTACATAGATTAAGTTGTAAGCTTTGGTATCCTGATAGAATAGGGTATTGTCCATGTCCTGAACTAAAGATACATTGATATTACAACATAAACATAATTCAAATGAATATTTCCTAATTGTATTAAATTCTGCACCTCATTAAATATTCACACTTATGTATTTTGGAAAGTATGATAGCTAGGAGGATATTGCTACTTTGGCCCACAGATCATAGTCACAGGATTAAGCACTACAAATTTCATGAGAATTGGACAAATACTTTTTCAGAAAAATGGTTTTAAAGTTTTAAAAATTCACAAAATTGTGAATTCCGGAAATCAGCGGTTAAAGTTTATGTTTCACTGTCAGCACTAATGTCACAGGCTTAAACACTATCTGAGTCACGATTATCACACTGCTGCATGGTTAGAACTTGCCTGCACCATAATGCTCATCAACTGACCCCTGTTTGCCAACTGGACCCTTCCTCACTGCCTCACACGCACAGAACTCAGTACAATACAGAGGACTGGAGGAACGTTCCTACCCCCTCAGAGGAGAGCAATTCAAATTCAAAGCAATCTATAGGCTGTTCTGAATTAGTCACTCATTCTGCAGCCCACTGGAAATTAAGTTTCACTCTATAAATGAACGCGCATACAGATACAGACACAGGACAGACAGACAGACAGACAGACAGACAGACAGACACACACACACACACACACACACACACACACACACACACACAC
>JASSRZ010000072.1:119222-130949 GCA_032164315.1 Malacoctenus gilli | reverse complement strand
ACACACACACACACACACACACACACACACACACACACACACACACACACACACACACACACACACAGGCAGAGCAGGTGCGAGGGGAACATGTTCCCCGGTCTCTGTCCAACGCAGTCCTGCACTGCCCCCTATAGACCACCCGGAGAAGTGGCCAGGACTGGATGCTCCCTGTTGCCTCTGTCGCTGTCTTGAGTGCGATCGTCACATCTTTTTTCAGTTGTTGATCCCCTTTCATCAATAGTTTGAAGATTTGACGATTCGTTTTTTTCCCTTGTTTGCCCCAACAAGGATTTTTTTTTTGTTCAGTAATTTTTTTTGTTTTAAATAGATACATTGTTGACATTAAAGGTGTGTTATTTTTGCATTATTCTGTTCATAATAAAAGGCGAACTTTTATTGACTCAATTGAAGCAAATAGTCTAAATGTTCTTCAAGAATGAGTAAAACTCTCAGAAGTTCTTTTTTCTGGTACAATTAAATTCACACACTTTAGATTCCATGCTTGTGTTACTTAACAGAAATCAAAACAATGAATATTTACGTGTGTGTGTGTGTGTGTGTGTGTGTGTGTGTGTGTGTGTGTGTGTGTGTGTGTGTGTGTGTGTGTGTGTGTGTTTCATTCAGGGTGCTCAGTTGTGGGTTTACTTGACAGGAGCAAACAACTGTCCACTTGTGCTGTTGTTTACAACCCGACATTCCTCTTCGTTTGTTGTTGTTTTGTTCCTTCCTGAAACTCTTCTCCCCACACACACGTGCTTTGCATAAATGCAGTAATTTTTAAAATTTTTTTGTTTAAAATAGATATTTTGTTGACATTAAAGGGTTATTTTTTCATTACTCTGTTCATATTTATGTAATTTTTTTAATTCAATGCTCTCATGTTGACTTGAACTGACCTGACAGATGTACAAAATGTTCTCTTTGTGGTGTTAGTAGCCACAGTTGTCACATTTCCTTTGGCATACGAGTGTTTGGGCCTTTGGTGGCGAGGATGTGTCCAAATGTGGCTTGTTCTTGTCAGCATTGCTCGTGCACATTTACCCTGTTCAAAGAAAGATGCACATAAGCCTACTTGAAAATGTAATTTGTCAACCAGAAAATTGTACTCCGATGACAAGAGTGAAACATAAGCAGGGGAACTGTGGAAGTGGTGTGTTCATAGAGCAAGTAACTCACAAAGTTACAAGTTAGGACACTCAGCCTCAGTCTCATTACCAGAGCAACCGCACACCCACAAGACAAAAGAGATGGAACGACAATTCGAAGGTCACCTTTTGTGCGTGCGTGTGCATGTGTGAGTGTGTGGTAGAGCAGTGTTTCCCAACCACGGTACACTGGTGTGCCACGATGGATGTTTAACTGTGCCCTGGGAAACTGTCCAATGTTAATTACAGAGCGTATTTAAACAGGATCACCAAACTACTGGTCAGTTAGCGTGAGGCCCGGTTAGCCACTTGCTAATCGTGAGTGGCTAATCAGAGAATCGTGACTTTCCCAGTCGTGTCGGTCTGATTGTGCTGCATCCGCACAAGTTCAGGTTGTCTGAATGAGGATCAGCTGCTGTGTGAGATCGATAGCAGTTGTGCTCTGACGGCCGTGGTGCGTTTGTGGACGGACTGAAGCCCCATTGTGTAGTTCGACGGGACAACCTGCATTTATTGCGCATTTTGACTTTGTTCTTATTGTCTTCATATTTATGGAGCAAGTCTAAAACAGAAAACACAGTCATGTTCATTCTTTTGGATTTTAACCACATTCATTCATTCATTCATTCATTCATTCATTCATTCATTCATTCGTTCGTTCATTCATATTATTTTGGAACAGGGGTTGTTTTTTTTAAAAAAGATTTTTGTCAGTGATTTTTGTCAGTGTCAGTCACGTGCGTGCGTGCGTGCGTGCGTTCATTCGTGCATTTTGCTCTGTATTCTGAATTCTGTTCCTGGTGCTTTGCAGAATTGGGAAGCTCTAACAGAGCATTGTGTATGCAGTACAAATAAAAAAAACCATGGTGCTGTGCCCCTGTGTGTGTTGAAAGCGTGTTTTTCACCTCACAGTGCAAAGGCCCAGGGTTTGACCCCCAGGTGTTCATGAAACAAATTAATTCAGACTGAGATGACAGGTTTCCTGAAAAACCCAAGGCGCCACAGGTGCAAATCAGATAAATATCAAACCTGACAAAAACAAAAGTAGATCAAAAGAAAAAATAAATACCAAAGAGTAACAAGAAAAAAAAGGTTTAAATAGGGACGTTGAAACAAATGCTATCATTTGAGATGTTTTCCTCTCTGGCAGGTTGTTCCACAACTACAAGGGATCCTAATGAAGATAGTCTGTCAAATAACTACAGTAAACCCACCTGCCAGCAAGCTCATATAATATATCTTCTGGAGGGAAGATATGATTCCTAAAATGTGTGTGGTCAAATGTTAGCGGTGTCCCAAATGCAAACAATAAGATTGTGGCATGAGGGTGAGGTACCAAAGGGTGGGATTCAGGATGTATCTGGACTCAGCCATCCTCCTCACCAGACCAGCACGTTTTATATGGGGAGGGGCTTACAAAGTCTTCCAGGCACAGAGGGAACATGAAAACATCCCACAATGAACGGCTGCTTTATTCCTGATGCTTACCTGAGTTGTTGTGACACTATCAGCAGCTGCATTTCAACACAATGAAGACCTGTCCAATAAAAATTTGTGGGTAGTGTCAGCTAGTTCCTGTCATATGGAGAGAGGGCAGACAGCACAGCTCACAGAAGTCAAGTTCCTACACAGTCCACTTTGTTGTTCAGCAGATGAGTCAGTAAGTGACTGAGTAACTCGCTCAATCACTCGCTCACTCACTCATTCGCTCACTGACCTTAAGCTTTTTGAAACATAAATAACTGACAAAGTTGGAACTTGTTCATGTTGTATTTTGTTCACTTCACTTCTTTTTTGGTATATTCTTATTTTTAAGAGGCAATACCTGGTGTTCTCTCTAATTTCAAAACATGTTTTTGTGATTTGATGAGAACTTGATGGGTAGAGTTGGACTTGGATGTATTTTCATGCAAAAGTATTAAGTAGTGTGCTTTTTTTCCAGGAACAATAAAAGAGGCAAAACCACCCCACTGTCAGCGATGGTGAACCTATTTTTATGCGTTACTGTTCAGGGCTTGGAGGACAGCCAGAAGTCTGACAGGTTTTGAGTCACAGAAACAACAACAAAAAAACCCTTTTGTTTGTTTATTTTATCACCTTTACAGTTTCCCAGGGATTCCTTTCTATTTGGCTGATTTTTGATGGACCGCCTTAAAGAGTTTGTCACACCCAAACACTGTATCCACTAAATAAGGCAGGTCTCTTTGAGCAGACATGCTGGGTATATTTCGGGAATGAATTACTGCCGAGTGGATTATGCAGCAGTCGCACAGTGACAATTCTTATGGATGTTTTCAGCTTTGAAACGGTATTTGTGTCGACCGAGTTTGTGAGGGGAATATTTATGTCATGGGGATTAAATGTTAAAATTGGTCTTGTCATTATCAAACATGCAGGAAAACCTTTAAAATTCTGTTACATGGGGACCCTATGGACTTGGTATATGTTAAAAGAAATTGTGTTATTTTAGGTATGAGCACACGATGGATGGATGGATGGATGGATGGATGGATGGATGGATGGAGCCAAGAAGAAGCCTACATGTGGCCACTTTACACCCTTTTTTGATCTATTTCTTCCCTTTGAAGGGCTTTAAGTAGATTTCATCTTGGATCAGGACCATTTTGATCACGCTGCATTGCAGTTAATCATGTGAGCCACATGATGTCAGTGTTACACAGACGGAAGAGCTGCCATCACGTTGGGCGTAAATCATCATTTTCACACCTTAACAGGTCGGGCGTGAGATGAGAGATGCGAGTGAATTTCAATGCACCGACACCACACTGTGTATAATCGCAGTTTTCTAGCCGCAGGTTGGCAGGATAATAATGTGCGTCAGTCATCAAACCTGAGGGTGCTGGGGGTGGTGTTAATGTGGCTGTAAAGTTCAAGGACGTTCATGCTACTGTCAGGCTGAAGGCTGCGGAGCACCGACTGGAGAAAGATCGAGGCGTGTCCATTAAGTCACGAAGAGAGAGAGACAGGAGAGAGGCTGGAGTGACATCCCCAAAGTTAAACAAACAAACAAACAAACAAACACACACATACATACATACATACATACATACATACATACATACATACATACATACATACATACATACATACATACATACATATGTTGGATATCTGTTGGATATGGGAGAGCCAGAGGGGGGGGGTTCATACATTTTAACAACCTCCATCATGGCATTCGCAAAAAGCCGATCAGAATTCAGCAGGCCTCCTCCCCAAAAATCATCACTTGCATCATTTCCCAGGACTGGCGAAAAGGGTGTCCCCGAAAACCCACTTAAAGAAGAGGGTTATGTCACATTCAACACAAACCGAAGCACTGCTCACAATTCACCACGTGTGAGGCCGGGCTACCATGTGTTTTTCCATCCTGAGTAGCTTACTCGCACACCTCTATGTTCTCAGTCCTTGCAAGCTGGCTGCTACTACTGACAGCTGCTGTTGAGATGCACCATGGGACACAGATGTCTCAACTTTCAAATGCTCTCTAATTTAGCTTGATGAGCACATTTTACCATGGTTCACATCAGCAAAAATGATTGATTCAAATCAACAGAAGTTTCTTTCATGATTCCGCAAGACAACAATGACCATGAAGATCGATGTGTTTGAAGGCAGAGAATCTGAAGGTTTCCTTCATTTGTTTTTATTAAAGCCTTCCCTTTCACTCAGAGCTTGGTGTTGCGATTAGGGTAGAAGTCTCAAGTGCTAATTGTGGCTAATGAAGCCTCAAGTAGGAAATAGCGTAGTGCTACCTACGTCTCAAGATCTATCAAAGCTAGAGCTGTTGCAGTGCACCAGCCATTTTGGCAGTAAATAACATGCCTTTGTCATGTTGGAAATTAGGAAAACATCAGTAGGAACTGTGAAAGCCACCTTTTGTCCCCACCTTTGTCACTATCTCTGAGGATCCTTGAGTGAAGCCCACAACCCCAGACTCCTCCCTAGGGTGGTGTGCCGAGGCAGTTCGTTTCTCTTAGTGTGTGTAGTCAAGGGCGACTAAGAATAAGGAAGGATTAAATGCAAGGATGAAATCTTCCCAAGGGACCAATCCAGTCACAAGACATGCCTGGAGTTTTTTCTCTCCCCTTGAGCTGAATTCACAAGGAAAAAAAACAAGGTGTGTTTCTTACTTTTTCTTTGTAAGAGATATGAAGGGCTAAATGATTTGTTGGAATAATTCAGTAGGTACAAAACGTTTCACTGGATTTAGATGAAATTTACAGGATGGTAAGGGCGTGATTGGAGGGTGATCACATTTTTAGTGGTGATCAGCTCATCTGGTGATCCCAAATGATGAATAACAACACTTCTGTGGAATGTTACATGAATGTGTGGCCCTTTAAGAGAGGGTGGCGTTTGAGAGGCTGAGGCAGGGAAAGTCAACAGGTGTGTTGGCAAAGGTTTGCGCTCTCTGGGTGCTTTCAGGGTCAAAGTTTCCTGTAACTGAGAGTGGCGTCACACTGAACGTGTAGCTTGTGACACTCATTGTGCGCTGCAGATTGATAAATCACTTTTCAAATCACTAATCAGATTAATCATGGTGATGCATTTATCCTCTCTCACTCTCTGAGTTTGAAGACATGTGCTGACCACATTCACCACACAACCTCATTCAGACACAAACCACGCTGACTCCAGCTGCCCACTGAGCTGCTTCTCCCACCCAATTTCTTTATTCACAGATATCCTTTATGAAATACAGATTATGTAATTAGAATCACATGGGGCTCCTAGTATATATGTGGGCTTCTGTTCTTGTCTTGTTCCCAGTTTGTCTGCGTTTGCAGACTGAACCTGCCTCCCTTTTGACATCATCCATCCGTGTATGATCCCTTGGACTTTTTGTTTTTGGATTTGCCTCGTCTCCCTGGATTCTCCCGTTTGGTCATCCCGTCATCTACATTAACACCTTTTTGGGCTGTTGACTTTGCCGTTTTGCCTAATAAACTGTTCTCACGTTTGTTACTGTGTCTGCCATGCAATCGAGTCCGCCAACAGCATATTCAGTGCGTTCATCCACCAGGAATCACTGAGGACTAGATCTGATGTGGGGTTCGAGCAATGTCCAAACACGGAGAAGATGAAGCACTTGTTCAAAGACATCTTGGTGAGGAGTTACAATAGGGATGGGAATACACTGGATGTCCCAGAGACCAAATGCTTTTAAACTTAGTTTTAATGACTTTTTCCTTTCTTTATGTTTTAAAAAATCAGCTCTGTATGTGTGAATGTGCATGTGTGAACACATGTATTAATGATAAAGTTTTATCTTTTATTATATCACCTGAAAATTTACCGAATAGCATGTTGTTAAGTTCAGATATGTTGGAATTTTAGATATTTTATTTTCACTTAATCATCACCGGCCAAAATGTTAGCACTTTTTAACATGTATATCTTGCCTAAATGTTTGTATTTTCTATGGTATGATATTGTTTGTTTCTGTGAAATGCTTGTGGTCGAATGAGCTGTCAATATTTGTATCAATATTAGAATTACTCGGTGTTTTTGCTGCTGCAGCTGATTTCATTTTTTCCCGTCCCTTTCTTTGAGTCCCTTCACTGTGCATAAGGCAAATGACAAGAACTGGATTTATGGCTGCAGTGATGAGTGACATTTGCAGACAGTGCTTTCAGCAAACCGACAAATCTGATATTATTGTGTCTTTATAAAAATTAGTTCATGTTAAAAATCAATGCTGTCTCGGATTGTCTTTGAATTCTTTTAAATGCTCATCCATACTTTTTCTGGTGTTTCCACGGACTAAAACCAAATTAAAGAACTTTTATTTTATCATACAATCAGACAAACAGATGTAGTGCAGCCCTTTAAGATTCCCTTTCCCTGTAGGCATGCAATAGTACTGACTGAATACATTCAAAGTTCATTTTAATACAGAGTCAAGTTCCTTTTTTATGCCCAAATCAGTTTGAGAGTGAAACCTATGTGATGAACCTTTGCCTGGATGCAAGTTTGACTCATTCAGTTCAAACTAGAACCCAGGAAGATCTCAACTCAGTGTGGAGGTACACAAAAAAGGTTTGAATATTGCAGGGTCTGGATGCCCGCATGTCACACAGAATACGGCACAGTGATGCTCAGTTCTTGTGTTGTGAGATCCCCAATTTAAGGCTATTTTGTTTTTTTTAAGTGAATCTTTGGGTGAAAGCGCCTGTGAATTGCTTAGTGGCTGCAATGTTGCAGGCATTCCTTGAAACGGCAATGTTCATGCAAAATCATACCTGCACCTCCTGCTGCAGCAGTCTACCAGGTGAGACAGAAGGGAGCTGCTTTCACAGGCAACAGTCAGCCTTGTTACTGCGGTGCAGAGCATCATGACATGGCATAAACATGGTGTTGCACACGTTACAATCAGTAATAGCAATGTTGCTTTTTCGTCTTCTGGGACCCACACAGAATTGAATATTTGCATCCGACCTGAGGGCCTCTTTTTGTTTTCTTAAGAGTGCTTTTGCAACCGAGCCTGATAACGGAGGCGGGGAACTTTATGCTGAAGATGTCGCGACGAGCAGCTGTGGCATCCAATAGAAAGTAGGATTGTGGTTCAAACCGGCCAATGGCGGGGGCCAGGGCGCACGCTGCTCCTCTCACAGCCCCGTGTGGGTGGTACTTGTCGGTGAAGGCCCACCCCTCAAGGCCACTGTTTGGTTGCACACAGGCTGCAGTTTCAGTTTGTTTTATTCACCATTTTGAGCAGCTGAAGGTAAAAAAATAAAGAATATTTGCGTTTGGAGGACACGTTGCTGCCGTACTTTTGTTTTCACACGCTAGCTCGGACGGTGGAGTTGTGCGTCACCCTCGCTCCCCCTGGGTGTTTTGCAGAGCGGGAATCTACATTTCTTTTTTCTCCCCCTGTGCTTTTTTCTTCTCCCCCCGTTCCAACATCCTTAACCTCTACAGTATTCCTGCAAAATGTCAAGACCAGTGAGGTAGGTGTGCTAAATGTGCCCTCCGCTTGCCATAACTTAATAACGCCGCCGCGCTGGTTGGCGCTCCAGATCGCATGCACGTTCCACCATGTTGTCTTATGAGCAGGTAATTTGTTTATTTCATGAAAAAATAATGGGAACGTGTTCGTGTATGCGAGTGTGTGGGCCCCCTTTCGTGTGTGCACCCTCATTTTCTAACATGGATCCCGGCGGTGTGGACGGTTCGCCATGTCTTGGAGGTGGAGGTACGCGCAGCCACCGCCTCGTCGTGTCTCCACGCTTTTTTTTTTTACATGATGTGCATTGTCGGCTGCTTTATGTAGGCCAAGCGTAAAATTGGTCGGTGTGATTTAACCAGCGATGTTTTACGGCTCACTTAGCCGGGCCTGATAACAGTTTTCCCTCGCTCACCGAGAATGAGAATATGGCTACCCCATTCATCCAGGGGAGGCTCCAAAACGCCACCCCCCACCAACCAACCAACTAGCTAAAAAAAAAAAAAAAGCTCGGTGGAGGTGGTGGTCGGCGGCCTCTGGTATGAACACGCAGACTGAGGCACGCCGCCATTACATCGCGTTTCACGCCTTGTCGGACCTGAGAAGCGACATGCAGAATGGTGTGTGTGTGTGTGTGTGTGTGTTTGGGGGGGGGGGCGTGAATCGCATGGCGGTCAACGAAAACGACGTTTGTCTGAGGAAAGGAGGCGGTGGCTAAGGGGGGGGGGGAGGGGTGTGAGCGCCTCTACATTTTCAGCGCCTGGCAGTAAATTAACACTGCTGGCCGATGTCAGAGGAAGGCGGAGAACTACAGAATATCACCACACCCCCCACCACCCTTCGCTGCTTAGCGCGAGAGCCCTGCGCTGACTGGAGCCCGCGCGGAGGTGTCTCCGGACTCCTTTTAATCCAATTTCCAAATGTCCTTTAGGGTCAGTAAATGCCATTTTATGTCCGTGGCTACATCTTTCCGGGGTGGTTCAGATCTCGTGGGTTCTCGTGAGACCCAAATCTTTAAATTAATTAATCTGCTGGGCCTTGCGTCTGTTCCTTCAGGTCCAGAAACGACACGGACACTTATCAACATGTTCCAACAGCTGAACCCGTTCTGTATTAATTTGGAGCCTGTTCTCTGTTACAAAACGACTTTAGACAATTTTATCATTTTGCAAAAACCTTACAATGAAAAGTCGATTATATAGTCATGACATCAGAGTGATTGACATAAGTTATGACTGTCATTTGTATATGGCCAATAATGTATTTGTGTTGACATCGTTTCATAGGTACACAAACACACAATCAGTTGGATTTTTTATAAGCTAAGTTAAAGTGTAACATTGTAATAGTGTTTTATTAGCACATTCAATTCTTGTCTGACTTTCCTGTTCGTGCTAAAATGCATTTCCTAGCATTTCTACAGTCCTATTGCTACAGTGGAAAGTCCTGCTTTTGCCTAAAACAAAATTATTTAGTCCATTTGTTCATTCTTTTTTTACAAACTCTAAATGATGTTTCAATGCAGGGGTGTCAATATCTTCTTACTTTTGGGGCCACCTTAACTTTATTGGATCTTTGGTTGCAGTGTTGACTTCTGTCTGCTGATGAAACATAGTAATACAAATGTAAACAATATTTTAGGTGTTTAAAAAAAAAAAGAAAGCCGGAATAATGTCTTCCCGAATAACAGGCTGCTTGAAAAACGTTTCTGTTTTTTGGGAGGGAAGGAGTCTTGTGTGTCATGTCTTTGCACTCTCCGTTGTTGCCTTGATTGAAACAATTTTGACCAATCAGCAGCCTTGATACTTGCCCATCGTTTAAGTACATGTAAATGAGGTCAATAAAACTGATCAAAAAAATCTTTTTAAAGACCAAGTCACAAACACTTTAGGTGCTCATAAAAAATAAAAACTATGAACATAATAAAAAATTAAACAGTTATTGAAAGGTATGTAATATAGAAAATTCTGAATATACACACAATGATAGTGTCAGTTAGCCTGTTGGATCGTGTTTTCAGCATTCGGGCCATCATGTATTGTATGTTAAACTCAAGAGGCCTAGTAATTACTTGAAACTAGACAGGGACTTGCACACGTTGAAGATTTGTATTAATAGTAGATTTATAGTGGTTAATACAGTATTTGATTGAATTACAAAGTGCAATGTGAGGATGTGTCGTGGTAAATTTCAAATGTTTTGTATGAATAAAGCACTGATGGCCCTAAATTAAGCTGCAGATCAGGTCTATTTATATTACTTATCAGTTTGCAAATTGTATGACCCTAATGCTCAAAGTAAAATAGAGCTTGTAGTTGTCTAACAGAAACCTACAAAAACACCTTTTCTGGTTTTGTCAAAGTCAGTAAAACATAATCTCTTGTTCTCATGTGTCATTAGACAGAACTGAAAGCCACAGGTGCATTTCATAGTCCCATTTTGGGGCAAGAATTGTAGCATTTTAGAGACAGAAAATTGTGGACTACAGGGCGCACCGCATTAATAGCCGCACTTTCTAATTTTAGGGGCAAAAATAATTGTGTACTTGTACAGGCTGCACCAGATTTTAAGGTGCAGATATCCCACATTGTGAGATATATTTGCACAGAAACATATTACACATTAGGTTTCTTTAAACTTTTAATTTAATCCATATAGTAACACAAACACATATAACAGATACTTTATCTTAATCAGCACCCGTAACATGGCTACTTTTAAATATACATAGCTGTTGGTAGCACAAATTTTGTTGCATATGTATTTTTTACTGAACGGTGGACAACCGTTCCAAAGTCTCCCAACAATTTAATATAAATATATACGGCAGCATACCAAAATAAAGTTGCAGGTCGCTTTCTTCATCTTCCTCCTGCGCACTTAAACCATAAAAGTCCCCCTTTTCACTGTACAAACTTGCGGTTGTCGTTATCATGCAGCAGTCCAGCCTTTCAAACTCGCTGGTGAGGGTGGATGTTTTGAGATGGCTCCATGCATTTATAATCCACTGGCGGACGTGAATTCAAGAATTTCTCGCTTGTAGTCATCCCAGCCTCCCACTCAATGCGCAGTGCAACTTTAAATGTCCGGTTCGTGTCCAGCGGCTGCAAATACTTCGGGATATCCCCAGAAATCACATCTGGAATTAAGTTTGTACCCTACTCCTGATGGCTGCTTTCACTGAATCTGTTATTTGAGCCTCATGCTTTCCATAATGAGCAATGCTTTTTTTGTGAAGACAAAAAAAAAAAAGAAGAAATAATCCCCCATGGTCGATTTTCTTCTTGTGTTTTCCATGTTAATGAGGGTGAGTACAAATTTTTAACACTGTGATGGACACGTGAACGTGTGCTCGATGTAGTACGAAATTTCATTGGACCTCCGAACTACACTGCCTGGCCAAAAAAAAAAAGTCGCCACCTGGATTTAACTAAGCAAATAGATACGAGCCTCCTATTGGATAATTACCGCATGGGCAATTATCTTTCAGCTGGCAACAAGTTATTTAACCCCAACTGGTGCAATGACTTGCTTGTCATTTCCTAAACAACCATGTCGAAAGACACATCCCGTGGTCGTGGAAAAGATGTTAGTCTGTTTGAGAAGGGTCAA
>JASSRZ010000072.1:100472-118837 GCA_032164315.1 Malacoctenus gilli | reverse complement strand
AATTAATGCAACACTGGATGGAAATAAATCTTTTGACATTGCAGAAGCTTATCGAAACAATGCCACAGCGAATGCGTACCGTAATCAAAGCTAAAGGCAGTCCAACAAAGTATTAGAGTGTATGACCTTTTTTTTTTGATGGCGATTTTTTTTTTTTTTTGCCAGGCAGCATATATTAAAGAATTTTATTGGTCCACTATTCCCAGGCAAAATGTAAAGGGGGGCTCATTGTTCAACATGTGGAGAAAATAGGAGCAGCTTCTAGGACTGAATTTACGGTAATGACTCTTAACAAGAAATGAGTAATGTGAATGATCTGTAAAGGGGACACAGAAAAAATTCTTGTTTTGTGATCCAAGCTGTGGTTGTTGAGCTCAGTGAAAATGGCCAGGTCACAGTTCACTCTCGATTAAGCGTTGTTTTGGCATCTTGAAAAAGTTTTTGTGATTTTCTGTTACAAATTGGGAATTATGCAAGTTGTGCCAAACTTACATTTGCACTACCTGAAAGCTCCCTTTGCAATTGAGATGTGAAAAGATCAGGTGGAGATAGAAAACAAGAAATCTGTTGTCAGTTAGTCATCAAATCTAAATCATGTATTGCCTGTAAATCAGAAGAGGCTTGTTACATTTGATGTGTGTGGTTACCGTTTGTTCACTTTTTAAAATACATAGACAGAGTTTATAAGTTTTAGACAGTTCCTCAATCTCAAAGAAGTTCAAGATAGATAGGTGCTTTTTATATTCTGGGACCAGAACGTCATCCCCACCCTACAGGTGGGGTCAGCGTGCAAGGAGCTTATAGCAATATTATGATAAGGAAATCTTGCTGTTGGAGTTTTCTGAGAGCGGACGACACCCTCTCTTGCCACCGTGTCCCAACAGCCGGTTCTTTTATTACTGTCAGGTCCTGATGCAGGTTTTTCAGGCAAGACACAAACGAGATTGAGGCTGATGTTCACTTTGAACACAGGTGTGACAGTTTAACTTTTGTAACCTTTTTGCTAATCAATAGTAAAAGCAAATGGAGTTCAAAAGCGGGATTCCGTACAGGAGTTTGACATGTTTTCCCTTGAGAGTTCGGCATGTAAGCACCCCGTTTTTTCATTGTCCAGATATATTATACTATGCTGGTCGGGCCAGATGGATCCCACCTTCCCTAACGGATGTGTTATATGTTTGTCCATATCTGGTGCGACATATATCAAAGTGTCGGCCATGCCAGTGGGTTCCTCAAGGTTGGCATCCTCCCTGTGTGTTTTTCTGCCGTTGAGACACACAGGAGAAACTAACTGTGTTAAAGTTCAAGTACTCTGTGTTGTTTTGTGAAGCATGTAAGCCAGAAATTCATTTGTGATAAATTTCTCTAATATTACTGTTCAGCCATCTTGGGTTTTCTCATTCATCAAACAAATGACAACTAACTAACAAACAGAAAAAAATATACTGTCCTTAGTGTACGGCTCTTGCAAAGATCTTGCAAAAGTAAAAAAGTAAGTGAATGTATACACTATTAAAGTTTTTAGAATACCTTCCAGTGAACTGTTTGCTCGTGCTGAGTATAGACCCGGCACAGCATTGTCATATTTACACACCAACCCATTCATGCATTCCCAAGTCTATTGTGAAATTATTTGGAGAATTTAGTTCTCATCGCACATGATGTCCCAGAGATGGCTGCTGTGGCAACGGTTTAAATGTGGTGAGCGTCACTACGTGGGCCCCCACTATCAACAACCAATTATCTGTAAGACTTTGGTATTCTTACCACAGTGAAAACATCCAAATCAGAGAAAGTGACCCTGTGCTCTTGTAGTGCTTTTCCATTACGATCTCCTCAGACCTACTTGGCATGGCTGCGAACGCCATGACTTGGTTCAGTTGTGTTTCCATTGCAGTTCCATCCTTCCTCAGTGAAGTTGACAGCAATGCAGCTTGCATGCAGTCATTTGCAGCACACGCACAGGAACAACAAACGACACAGGCAATGTTATGTTTACAGTTCGTGTACTGCCTTTTTGGCTATACATAAACAAACACCATTGTGTACCTGCTTGGTGTTCGACTGTGGTCTTTATTGACGTTTGGTCTCATTAACACAGAATCAAATATGGTGGGTTTGCTTTTGTGAATGGAGTGTGAACACCACTACACCACTGACCTCACTGTCTGACCATCCAGTGGACTGCAGTCTGTCAACAATGAGTGTTCAGCATGACTCAGACCACTTACAACTGTAGCTGAGGAGGTTGTAATAAAGTGTCTGGTAACTATTACTAGACCTTATGGCAATGCTGTGAAGCCTAGCAGAGTCAGGCCGAGTAATCATGAGGAAGGATAAATCCTGCAAGTCTGCTATTTCGAGTGGCTCTTCTTTAATAATGCCACCCAGTGACTTGACCAAAAATGTTTCTGATGTGATACGGCATGTTCCAAAAGCCAGCCAAATGAATAAAGGATATAATGGGTGAATATACAGAGTGGTTCTGGTGTGAGGCCTCAAAAGCTCTAGAGGGAGCCAAGAAGCCATACAGATATTTGTTTTAGTTTTTCTGATTTTTGTCATAAAAAATAGGAAAATTTTCATTTGAAGAATAGCACCTCAAAAACCATTTGAGCTGTGGAAAGGCACTTTTAACATTATTTCTTTTTTTCCCAATATTCAGTTCTGATTTTTGTGTGTATCAAAAATACACAGTCATAATGATGTTTTCAGTGTGGAACCTTGCAACAGCTTCAAAGTGGGGGGGGGCTTCCTATAGCTTGAACCTGGCCAGTGTTCTGCCTTTTCAGCTGTCACTTGAATAGAGAGCTGCTCTGTCACCTGAAGCAGCTGTGCACAATCTTTGTAAAGTCACACTTAAACTGTAGAAATCAGACCAGCGTTTCGTTCAGAGTCCTCTTGCTTTGGGCTGTTTGTAGTTTCTTCCATCAAATATTGCAACCAAGATGTTCATATGCTGGTGGTCTGTTGCTGTTTTCCCAAGTTACTTGCTTTGACATGTAATAGGTTTGTTGATTTTCATCCCCCCTCCGTTTACTTTGCAGGTGAATTTTGTAATCTGAGACCATGCATGTTCTCTTTCGCAGGAACAGGAAAGTGGTGAACTACTCACAATTCAATGAGTCTGATGCAGGTAAGAATGATCTTTGATGTTTTTCCGATGTGTGGTAGTCCTGTATGCAGAAATATAAATGCAGTAACTGCTTTAAAAATCTCACTGTGTATGTTCAGAAGCATTTTCTGCAGAAACAGTGAAGCCGTCAGTTGTTCTCTACGATCATTTACAGCTTTTTCTCTCTTGCTACATTTTTTTTATATATGTCATTGATTGGTTGTTTGCTTGTATGTTTCTCAAATATGCTGCAGGTTCCTTTCACAAATGTATAAAGGCTCGTAAATTCTTTGGGAGATTGGTTGCTTGAACTTTTTTTTCTTTTTAACAACTTAAATGACATCAGTCCAGTTGAAAATGTGACATTGAAGAACTGTGGACCACAGGAGCTTCATTCACATGGAGCAAACCAACCATCTTTTCAGCTCTTCCACAGCAACTGTGTGCTTGTTGTCTCTGTCAAAACATGACACAAACCACACATGAACCCAAAGTGTGTCGGATTCAGCAGAAGCTTTACTCACTGCATTGTTGGTTTACATGTAGCCAACGTGGCTGTAGACTAAACCCTCTAGTAAAACCTAATCTCAAGGTCCTTTCGTGTTAAAGCATCTGCGTGTCACAATCAAATGATATCCTGGGAATTCGGGTGTCACTGCTACGATGGTCCGACCCACAAACACATAAAAAATTAAAGATAAACACCATTTTAACCACTGTAAAGTACATCAACCTCTGGTTGTTTTGAAGAGGTCATAAAGCAGTAAGTTATTTATTAGCAAAGCTTGTGTTCCTGAAATCGAGACTTCTTCCTTTCAACCTCCTCTATTTGAAAGAATTAAAGCTTTGCTTTTTTTTCTCTCAGAAGAAGAGTATGGCGACAACAAGCCGAAGAAGGTGCGCGCAGCCCCTCGCGAGCCCAAGCACAAGCGCTCAAAGAACTCGCAGGAAGAGAGGTGAGTTCTAAACAAAGGACTGGTGTTTTCTAACATGTGCCATTTATCTGTGTCGAGCTGCTGGAAAATTAGGCACAACAAATCTGCAGCAGCTTTCCAGTATCTTTACTTGAGTGATCAGTTTTTTGGCTGTATGTTACATTAGTAAATGAAAGCACACGACCTTAAGACATTTTCAACTCTGTGGGCCCTGCTGTTTGCCTGCAAATCCCGAAAACTCCGCATTATTTCAAATTTAAAGTCTCAAAGCTCTAGCATGAGTTTGGTCTGCTGTGCACTACAGGGTTTACCCGTAGTTAGATGTAATGCAGCAACAAATTTAAAATCAACTTTTGAATTTTTTTCCCTGTATTCTGCTCTAAAAAATATTCCGAGAGAATTTGAAGCTTGAATAGCTGAAAATGACGAGGAAAACATATCGAATGTCCATTTAGGGCAAATGTAAAGAAAATAGATGAGACACAAAAGAAGCTCAAATTAAAAACGTCTTTAACTCACCAACATTTGTCTATTTTATATTTAATGCTATCGCAAATTGTTTTAACGCTGACACGGATGATGTGCTGGTCATATCCACAATCCAGACTGCTGTCATTCACACACAGTCTCGGCACATTTAAGTTCCAATGCCTCACTGGACATGGGGGAGCTGGATGCTGCCCATCCAAAAGCCTGATGGTTCTCTTCTTCCTCTACTCTGTCCTGATGTTCAAGCTTCTGCTGAGCTCAGCAGCGCTCTGTGTGGTTTAAAAATGTTGCAACGAACAAAAGGACATGAGCAGTCAAGCACATGTCCTGGTTTGGGGAGGACTTGATCAGTCGTGTCGGTGCTGTTAGGCAGGCAAGGCCTGCTGAGTGGTGGCTGTAAGGAGGAATATGAACTCAACTGGAATTTTCAGGGTTGATTGTTTGTTGTTTATTTATTTATGACAAATGACAAGAGCAAGCATATAAAAATGATGCCAGAAACCCGTAGTTGTGCTAGATCTTCTTACCTCTCGTTTCATAATGGGTGCTCCAAACTCGTCTGGGAATGACCGGGGGGGGGGGGGCGGTATATACACATCAATAGGGTACACACCATTGATGTGTAAATAAAGACTTCATACAAATTCTAGGAGATTTTCTCAGACCTCAAAGACGGATGTTAGATTTACTACACAGTAGTAGTATTATACATAAACTTAAGAATTTGTTTTTTCAATTTATGTCCCGATTATTATTTGTTGGTTTTTTTTTTTTTTTTTGTCTTTTATAATCTTATCAATTCTTTTTTGCAGTGAGGATTCTGATGACAAGCTCTCCAAATCCAAAAATGACTCGGCAGGTAAGTCCAGCAGCCTTGGATAGGCTGTTAAGCCGCTCAGGTTTGATCTGGGTGGGGTACTTAATCAATCAATCAATCAATCAATCAATCAATCAATCTCCTCTGTGATGCTGCCAGCAGATGACTTTGGCAGTGACGAGGAGGACAATGACTTTGGAGAGGAGGAAGAGGAAGATGGAGGAAGCGACTATGAAGAAAAAAAAGGGAAACGGGGAAAGAAAGCCAAGGTGGAGAAGCCAACCAAGAGGGGGCCGAAAAGAAAACGGGCTGCAGGTGACTCCTCCCTCAGTACACATGGTCATCATCAAAAAAATGCACCAATCAATCCAAACATCCAACACTCCCACAATGTCACCTGGTGAACCTCTGAGGTTTGTGAGACTGGATTTAAAGAAAGAGTCTGCATAATTGGGAGCTTTGCAGTTAGTTGTTCACATTATCCACATATCAGTAGCAAAAAACAAACAAGTTCAACAGATTCATGTGTTTGAGAACTGGCTGCATAGATTGTATACAAAACGGAGCGAACTGGCCAATGAAGAGAGGGCCTCAAGTTAAGACGTTGTCCTCATTGGTCTACACGAGGCAGGTCAAGGTGACGCTGATCAGCTTGATCTAGTCGACAGTGATACAATGAACAGCTGTTGACTGTGGCAATTTATCAGAGTTTTTCTATTGATTAAAAGAAGTTGTCTATTATATAGTAAAATCCTTGCTCTTACACACTGTGGTTTAGGTTGTGTGTGGGTGAGGGTGATGCTTCACAGTTCAAGGTTCTGGGAGGCCAGTCTCTGTCAGAGTGGGGAGTGTAGTTTCATCTTAACAGTGCAGATATGCGTCTGCTTTCAACAAGCGCATAGCAAAACAACAAAGGGCTGGCTCAGTTTTAAAGTCCTCACAGTTATTTGGGTTTACGGTCATGAACAAAAGGACCGATTTTTCCTTACTTGCAAAAGTTATCAAGATGGTTTTAGTCCCTGTTGTTAACTAAAACATTAATTTTTCAAGTCCAGCTGGTGGATCTCAATTTGAAAACCAGCAGAATGTGAGTCCTTGGTTTGATGTGCCCCGACATCCTTACTCCCACACCCCCAGCTGTCTGCCACTGATCAAGTCGCATGTCTTTCAATCTTTACCCCCCCCCCCCCTCCCCCAACTCTGCGACACTTGACCCTGATTTATCTTTCAGCAGGAAAACGCTGACAGCATCGAGGCATCGGCTGTTAATCCGTTAACCAGACAGTCGAAGCAATGTCATCAAACACTGATTGTTATATTATGAGGCTGAAGGTTTTGGCCGAGAGGCACA
This sequence comes from Malacoctenus gilli, assembly GCA_032164315.1. Classification (NCBI taxonomy): domain Eukaryota; kingdom Metazoa; phylum Chordata; class Actinopteri; order Blenniiformes; family Labrisomidae; genus Malacoctenus; species Malacoctenus gilli. Next base: position 112,130 of record JASSRZ010000072.1, on the reverse strand, counting down.
AGCTCCTGCCAATAAAGGCGTGTGGCTTTTAAAAACAAACAAAAAAAAAAAAACACTTAATGACTGCACCTATATTCCTGCTTTGTCAACAATGGGATTAATAATTCACCTTTAAGGCCTATGTGTTTGTGTGTTGGTGACTTTAGTTTAAAAAAACAAAAAATTCTGGCTTTACCAGCATTCATTTGCTGCTTGTGCTTCGTTATGGCTTCTCTTGGCAGTAATAACTGGGCCTGCAATCAAACCACATGCCTGGGAGGGAAAACTATGAACAGAACCAGCACGGAGGACACAGGACTTTTGTTTTGAATATCAAAGCTTCTTTCTGAACAGGATCAGTCACATCAGTGCTTGATCTAATATGTAGTGAATTAAAACCACTTGATTAAGTAATTTGATGACAGCTCACTCCGAGATGATTCTCGCCTTTTTCAGTCATCACCTCACCCTTGTTCATTGTTACACTGTGAATGTGTTAAAACCCCACTGAAACACGATGTTTGCCCTTACTTCAGTATGTTTGGCCACTCTCGCTAACCTGTGTGCTTCTCTTTAGATGACAGCGATGACGACAGGGATGTGAGTCGAAAACGTACAGTGCGGCAGGCAGCCTCCAAGGCAGTGTCCAAACAGAGAGAGATCCTGCTGGGTGACGGAGGCAGTGAGGACGAAGAGCATGAAGACCAGGAGGAGTCTTACTTGGACCGTACGTAACACACACACACACACACACGCACGCGCGCGCACTTGGTATGACTGTCAGACCTAGTAAGTGAAATTGAAGTTTCATTCCCACATTCAGAGAATCCATTTAATAATAGTATGCAGAGAAACTTATCACAGCATCTGTCAGCAAAAAGAGCATTTTGTCCTGTGATGGTCATTATCAGTTTCTTTTAAAGGTGTGATGACACAGCAGTGTAAATGATTTCAGGTAGTTGGTAGGCTGTATATGTCATTTATCAAATGAAAATGTTTCTTTTTTTTCATGGGGCGATATTTCTAGCATGCCAGATTCCCCTCCTCATTAAAAAGGGTCAGTGCAGTAATGATATGCAGCTCTACCCAGAGACAAAGTTGTCTTAATTTCTGATTGGCTACGACCTCTTTCTGAAAACTGCTCAAACACTCCCCCCTTCTGCTCCTTCCACACACTCTTCTCTCCATCACAAATTCATTATTTCGGCAAGTGTAGGTTTGGTCCTGTGTGTGTTTGAGCCTGAAGTATAATCAGAAGACAAAAAACATACTTTGCCTACATGAAAATGCCTTAACATGATTGTCTCTGAGTGGTAATTTGAATGTACATGCTTCTGTAATAACAGGCATAAATCTGTTGTTTACATACAGCCGAGGACAGGCATAACTCTTAACAAGTCGCATTTTATTGAACCACTTTCACGAAACTACAATACCATAAATCTCGGCGTGAGATGCAACAAAAGGTTTTATCATTTAAAACACAGACAATACAGACGTGCTCACTGTTGCTGGCAGTGTTTGTTTGCTAACCAGAGTATCTGATCTTTTGGCATCATGGGCTCTTCAGGCAGTGAATCACATTTATCAGACAAGTCAGCATTTACAAAATAAATAAACTTGCAGGTAAAGACGTGGTGATGGTCTTCTTCAGTGCTGGTACAGAATTTTTCTTAAACGGTCCGTTGGAGAATCCTGGCTTGAATTCCAACATGTCCAGGAAGCAGTCCTCAGTAAACCTTCCCAGCCAAAGTCTTAAATTGGGGTTATAACTGTGTGGCACTTGCCCATAAATGAACTCCAGCCACTCTTTGATTCCTTCATCCTTCGGGGAATACATGGAACCTTCCATGCATTTTTGAGCTCCCTGGAAGACAGCAGCTCCCCTTTTTTGACGAAATCCTCTCCTGAAGTGCAGCACACAGTCCTACCAGTGGACTAGCCTGCTGGCGGACCTGCAACCTGGTGTATCGGGGGCCGAAGCTGTTTGCTCGATTGTGAGGTCTCATTGGAGAAAACAAAATACATATCAGGCTAATGTTCGTGGAATGAAATGCTGATTTCTGATTTGACCATTTCTGAACATTAACGACTGTTTCGATATCGACTAGTCACAGATTACTTTTGCGATTAGGTGACTAGTCGGATCATATGCAAAGTGCAGCTGCTCTTACATAACCATTTGAACCAGCCACAACATGCTTCCTTTCCAGATGCCCGCACGTCACCGACGTGCTCCCATGGAAAGGCCAGTTCTCACTTGCAGATGTTGCAATGCACTTGCTTCTCTTCTACTTTTTTAAAATGCTCTCAAACTTCCGAGGTCCGTTGCCAAGTAGCCATGATACTGTTGTAGCATAACATTTGGTGTTGTCACGGTTGATGCTGATAGCCACTTGTGTGCGTATGCATGAAGAACAGCAGGACAGCTGCCATTCAGCTTTCAAGCACTTTTGTTTGGATAAGACTTGCCTCTTTAGGGAGTTCTGACCTGTACTGTTTGTTTGTATGCAGCTGATGAATCTGGTAGCGATGAGGACTTCATGGTGGAGGATGACGATGACAGTGACTACGGTCAGTCCAAGAAGAGAGGCAAGAAGGTGAGTCGGCGAGGGCGGCCAGACAAGAAAGAGAAGAAGAGCCCCAAGCCACGACTAAAGGCCACAGGTGAGACTCCACTCCCAACCTTCAGTTCCATGTTTCTAAGTGTGACTCGAATTTTTTTTTTTACTGATTCAGAATCAGAGTAAGGCTTCTTGCCAATTACATACTGGACATAGGGGAATTTGTTTTGGCGTAGTTGATGCAAATCGTGCGCTAATGCACTGAGGCTGCTATCCACGGTGCCGAACTTGAAGAAACTTGTAAGACTCTTGGGTTATTCATTGAGCACTCTCCTCAATCCACCTTCCTTTGGCCTAAATTTCCTATTTGCGTTGAATGTTAAGTGCGGTCTGGTTTATCTCAGGCTTTTGATGTTAAAACGTGGAGGAATTTAATGAGCACAGAGTAAAATCGGTTCATACTTCACCGATTGAATGAACTTGTGGTTGAACGTAACATTGAAACTGCATTCTGGTGCTTTGAGTGATAGTGGTGTTGCTTCCTCCCACAGTGACCCCCAGCCCAATGAAAGGAAAAGGGAAGGGGCGCCCCAGCACCAAGACCGTGGAGAAGAGCTCACCCAAAGAGGAGGAGGAGGAGGAGGAGGAGCCCGAAAGCCCCTTGGAGGAAGAGGAGGAGGAGGCAGAGAAGAAAGAAAGCTCCCCTGCGCCCAAAACGACGAAGGAGGAAGCCGGAGGAGAGGAGGAAGAGGAAGACGAAGAGGAGGAGGACGGCTCTGAAGAGGAGGCACCCTCTGGAGAAGACTAGAAGATGGTACTTGTTTCAAAGCCCATCCTCCAAGTCCCCCCTCCCTCCTCTCCCCCAATGTTTTCTTTTGTTGCTCTTCATTTAGAGTTTGTTTTTCTCTTCCTTTTTGTTTTTTCTCCCGGTGGCCTGGCTCAATGGTTTGGACTTTGGTGTGCTTCTTGATTCCCTTTTGTTGGCTCCCTTCAACCACCGAGTTGCACTCTTGTGTCTGTACAGCATGTGTAAAGAGCAGCTTCTTCCTCTTCATAAATTTCAGTTTTAATTCAGTCGGACAGCTGCATCATTATCCTAGCGAACATCCGTCCCAAGCCTGAACAGACTAAGTTCACTTCTGTCCCCCCTTCCCTCCCCAAGCAGTAAATCTGTGTTCTGGCCACATTCTTGTATTTTTCTTACTCTCCCTGTTTCACAGACGGTTGTGATCTCTGAGAGTGTCAGCAAGCATAGCGCAGTTTTTTTTTAGCACCAGCCTTTGAGATCCTCTTTTTGGTTCAGTTATTCTGAAACTAAAAGCCCCTTTTTTTCTCCTATTAATAGCATTATTGTTTGTTTTTTTTAAACTGCATTACTGCTCACAGCCGCTACTTTTTTAAACAAGTTAAAGCTGGATCATTAATGAGCGACACCACCGCACATCTCAGTTGAGCGTTTTTTTAAAACACGTGTTCAACTTTCTACTTTTCTGGGTGGTTCTTCCTCTGGTTTTTATTTTTTTGCTTCCCTCTTCTCGCCTTTTGGCTGCCTTGGTGAAACGGTTCATGTTTTTGTGTGTTAGGCCTTTTAGTGATGGGCTGTGTGACGCGACCGTGCCCCCCCTCCCCCCTGCCCACACTTTATTCATGACACATGTGACTTTGGCATTCTCCCAGCGCCCAACCCCTTGTGCCAGGCACCCCTAAAAATCAACTCATTTTTCTGAACAGCAAGAAAAGATGTTTGTTTGTTGTTTTTGGGGTTTTTTTTCCCATTTTGAGAGTTAAAAAAATGAATGTTGTTTTTTTTTTTGCTGTTGGTTCATTGTTCTAATTCTCTATTCAGATTTTTTTTGTAATGTTTGTTTTTTAAGAAAAGAAATAAAAATGTATCTTGATTTTAAAGAAAAAAAAAAGTCGACCCTATCCGATCTGTTCTGCCTGAGCGCTTCTTCTCTCCTCACTTTAGCCCCCCTCCCCTTCCTTCTTCTCCTGCTTCCATTAGCTTAATGGTTACAGTCAGCATCCACGTCCATTTGGTTTTTCTTGTTAGTATTTCACAGTTGGATAGATTTTTATCTTACTGACACTCAATAGGTTAAAAAAGCGAGGCAGCTCGGTGTGTACTGGACGGGGTTTTAGCAGGTCGCAAATTAGCCAATGGCTGAGCAGCAACTTTCCTCTCTCTCTCTCTCTGCGTCTCCTTGGCCAACAGTGGCCTTCATTGGAATTGAGAGGAGCTTTGTCATTTTACTCTTCAATCCTGCTTCGTAGTGACCCTCCGTCGAACTTCATCCTCGAAAAAAGGTCAAATACTTGGACGTTGGGAATTGGAGAAGCACAGAGACATCAAACGGATCCGCATTCTTATATGATCGGATGGTTGCCGAAATCTCAAAAGATAGTGATGATCTGGACGTGCAATCGTAGACACGTAGACGACCCCCACGTGTTGTGATTGTATCTCGTGGTGGACGCAAAATACATTCAGATCAGGCTCTAATTCCTCCTTATGTGTTGAGGTTCGCCATTCACCAGATTAACTAGCTTGGCTACTCACCAGTGAAAAACATTGTGAATGTTTGAACGGACGATTGGTGTCGTTTCTCACAGTTTGGGATTCATTTTTAATTCGCAGTGCTTTTGTTTTCTTAGAACAAGTGAAACTTGGTTGAAAATATTCTGGTATGTTTTTTTCGAGCGATTGTTTTGAACATCTGACATAACGATTCTTATCAAAACCCTTTTTTGAGACCGAAGACTCCGATCCCCACATTCCACTGAGGTTTCCGTTCATTCAATGTCTGCTGATTGGCTTGGTGTTGAGGCGCTGAGTTCAGCGTCGCCCCTCCAACTCCTCGGTCCCATTTCAGAGCTAACGAACTCACCCGAAGAGTTACAATCCCGTTCCAGCCGACGCTAACATGGGACTCCTATCTGCTGCCACCAGGCCATTCATTTGTCTGTTGATGTCTTAATTTTGATGGCTTTAAATTTCATGCAGTGGTTTTTGATATTGTCTCTGGAGGCCCCCCCCCCCCGCCCCCCGAGAATGTAAACCTGTCCTCGCTGTTTTTAGGTCTTTGCTCCAAGCGGCAGGTTGGGTTCAAGATGAGAGCTTGTGCCATCAGCAGGAGGCATCTGAAGCCATAAATGATCTCATAACTCGTGACTCAGAGGTCAGGTGCAGCACTCTTGAAATTATCCCTTTTTTGGGGTGGGGCAAAATTCTCATGTCTGATGTCAAAGCAAAAAAACAAATCAAAGCCAAAAATGCAGAAAAGTTCAATTGCAATCTTCTGAATGTCTTTTTGGCATAAAAGGCCATGACAGAAAGCAGCCCTCGATGCTTGTAGGGCACACTTTGGACCTGATTCTGGTTCGGAAACGCATGTGGTTATGGTAATTTCCAATTGGGGAAGAGGGAGGGTTTTTTTTTCTTCTTTTTTTCTTTGTCTACCCTCCGGCTCTTAATTGGCCCCTGATTCACTCAAATAGGAAAAACCCGATATCGTTTCCACCGAGCTGAAGCTCCAAGAGCTGTTTTGCAATGGGATCAGATTCTGTAGGATTCTGCGCTGAGGGCTTGAAGGAGGCTCCTCCCCCCACTGCCATCGTCTCACAGGAGGCACACGGCACAAGGCTGTGAGTTTCTCCTCTTCTCATCCTCGCATTCTCCAAACTCTTCTTATTGTACCGTTTTTCTGATGATGTTCTGTTCTTTTTCTATCTACCTTCAGATGTACTGGCAATGTAAATGTACGCCGAGTTGTGATTCCTGCAGGAGACCCGAGATGGAAAAGCTTTTTGTTCAGCCGTGTGGGTGGTGGGGGAAAAAAAGGGAACGCTGAACTCTTGAATCTTTTTTGCATGTTGTGGAAAAAGCGCGCAGCGATGCTGTTGTTGACGACGATGATGATGAGGATGATGATGATGACAGTGATGATGATGGTAATGGCAATATTGTGGTCTTACAAAAAACAAACAAAAAAAACACAAAAAGTATTACCGACAACAATGTTGATAATGTTTTGGTTTCCCAGCTTCTAATAAAGGCGACCTACTTTTTATACAGATTAAACTACGTGTTTTGTGACGTTGAGCTCTGGGTCGGGGGTGTCTGAGGGGGTTAAGAGTGGCAATCGGGGGTGTCTGCCACTAAGGGGTCATCTTGTTGCACTTCCTGGAACTGATGAACAAAAGATCTGAAAGTCTTACTGGCAGGCATTTTGAAGAAGTCGACTTCTTGGAAGGATTTTTCTTCTGTAACTCCAATCACAGACAAACAAATTAGGCTATTTTTGAAAAGATTCAGTCAACAAGCTTATTTCAATGTAGATGACGACAGATTCCCCTAAGGAGAATCCCACTTTAATTCAGTGATCATTGAGAAGTGATGGCATTGGCACACGCTTACATGTTGGTGCTATTTTGTGTAGTAATTGGACATGAAAATCATCCTTCATGTCTACCTGTAAAAGTCCAGTTGAAAGATCAGTTGACTTTGGCCAGACAGTTCCAGAACCTTCTCAAAGGCAGAACCTTCTCAAAGGTGTCTTTCGTGCACTGACGACAATGTTGGTGTCTGATTCAAGCTGTGAATGGGAAGTTGCAGCAGGTTTTGAATTCACTTCACATCGGTGGCCAGGTGGGGGCAAAGCGAGCACTCCAATGAAGCTCACATACACTCTGCCTGTGCACAGGCATGTTAAGCAGTTTTTGAAGGAAAAAAAAAAAAAGAAAATGTACCAGACTGGCACACACACACACTCTTGTGTTATGTCCCAAGGATTATTATGTACCCTAGTCATTTGCCCACACCAGAAGTCATCAAGCTTTCTTCAAGAGTAACCGATACGTAGAGGCTTCACTCACTGAGGAACTAGTTTGGGCCAAGAACCACTTTCAGGCCCCAATTGTGTCCTTGAAGGTTATCAGGTTCAAAGAGAGGAAACTCACCCACATCGTGGAACAAGGAAGTGAGTAACTCTTAATTTCGTTCATCTCCCTCTGTTGTGCAGCCCTAAACACAGGCTGCACTGTAGCACTTTCCTTCCCTCCAGTCATTCAGTCTTTATCTTGGGACGGACAGATTTAGGGACACTCTCCTATTGAGAGTTTGGAGGTCATCAATACGTCCATTCTGCTGTTGCCCCTTTAGTCCAGAAAGAAGACAGATACAGATTTTCTGGATGTGCAAGCTGTTATTGACCACAGGCAGAAGGTTGAACAGATGACGAGCTGGATGGAGCTGAGCTCCCAGCATGCCGTGCTGCGACACAGTGGGCAGGCCGCTCTGTTCATCATTACCTCTACAGTCTGCTCTTTTGGTTTGGCCAGCGTGGCACCATGCTGCTGCTGGGTCAAACTCATCTCCCATCCCGTGTCTACTCCAGCTCAACTCTGGCGCTGCCATCATGGGCACAGTGTCTGACTGTTTGGGGTCCGTTGGGACTGTCTGGAAATAACAGTGTTAAAAGCTGAGGCAATGCGAACCACTTACATGTTTCTCAGGGTGTTCCAGGTTTCTCAGTGTGACATGAATGGTCAGTCTCATCCTAAGTAGAACAAGTGTCCACGTAAGACAACTGGCTGGCATCAAAGGACATGAGGTGGCCGCTAAGGGCAGTATGTAGTCGGTGGGGCGAGCGACGTCTGGTGTTAGGGCTGAAGGGGATTTTTCTGACCATTTCCAGTGTCACATCGTGGCAGGGAGACATTGAAGGCCTTGGTGGACATCCCCAAGAGTCTATGGACACATGTCCTGAGCCGTTTCCTTTGTATTCCATCAGGACCGGCCACTTTTCTCTCGCTCACCCAGGGATGCTGGAGAGGGCTGGTGTTGCACATCGTTTCCAGTTACCCCAAAACACAGCAACAAAGCAGTTAAGTTCCTTTGCTAGGGAAGCATTAGTTGCAGGGTTGGTAATCTGCTGTATTCCCTTGCAACAGCTGCCTGGGATTATGGTCCAATGAATGTTCACCCCTTCCTCAATGGGGCTCTATCAGGCACAGTGCTGATCAATAGGAGTCAGAGAGTCAAAGTAAAAGGCTACTCTCATTCGACCGGGGTGGACCAGAGCGTCTGTCTGCAGTTTATCTTGGGCAAAGTTGTGCAGGAGAAGCTCCAAGGCCGCTCTCGGGGGAGCCAGATTAGGATAAAGGGGGGATTGTTGTCATTCTAGGCAGGACATGTTTTTGTCTGCCTAAAGTCCCCAGCAGGTCCCATGACAGCGGTTCCGATTCATCCAAATATTCGTGTTGGTTACCCAACACACTGCATCAGGGCCCCGGCAGCTCACATGCAGTGTGTCACCTCTCACTCACCTGAGGGCTTCAGGTCGCAATTCGGGAAAAGACCGAGTTTCGTCACCTTTGCCAGTGAGCTCCCTGCGACCAATCTGACAGCGTAGGCGAGGGTGCGCTGCCACAGCTGGGAGGACGATGCCAGAGGAAATAAGAAATGATTGGCAAATGTGTGGGCCAATTTCACGGCTGCAGATCTGCACCTTCTGCTGTCACCCACACGAATGCTGCCGCTTGTCCGGCAGCCACAGAGGCTTCGATGGACTCCAGTATGTCGCCCTGGCAGCAACCAGCGAAATGCTGATTTCTGTCCATTTGATTTTTCTCTACAGGCTCTAACAACTTGTCCAGCTCGTGCTTGATAAATCTGTTAATGTATCAATGGCTGAAGGAAAAAGTATTTTCTCTTAAGAGCACTTTGTAAATTCTATTGAAGGCTTCAGTTGCACTCCATACTGATAAAGGCAGAGTGTTACTTGTCTGTCAGGCTTAAAATAACTTTAACAGCATTTATTAGTGTGTTCTGAGTTCTATGTTTCTTATGCAGTCAGACCTTTGTAATGTCAAAAAGACTCAGTTCTCCAGTGAAGGTCATTTTATAGCGTTTCAAAAAATAATAAACCCTCTTTTAAAGAATATAAAATAAAAAAATCCACAAGTACAATTGCATAAATATTTTTAAATGACTGTTTTATTCTGAGTGGTCCAGACTCAACCCTGCACCCAAGACCTCTGATCCGTCCAGTGCAGCTGGCCCCAGTTGTGAGTGGAGAGAGGGGGCTTTTCCCTAAAAGTCAGGAGGCTTCGGTGGAGAAGAAGCATCAGTGGATGGAGTACTCCGGTACTGGATGTGGATCATGCCAAGCCAAGCCAAGCCAAGCCAACTTTATTTAAAGAGCACTTTCAAGTAAACAGCTGAACAAAGTGCTGTAAAGGCACAATAAATAAAAAAAGAATCAAGAAACAATGAACAAATAAGAACACGATGTAAACTATAAAAAGCAATAAAAGAAGATAGCTCAAGAAGGACAAACGCCAGGGAAAAAAGGTGGGTTTTAAGGAGGGTTTTAAAACCAGGCAGAGATGGAGCTTGCCTAACTTGTAGTGGGAGCAAGTTCCATAGTTTTGGTCCCACCACAGAGAAAGTTCTATCCCCTTTTAGCTTTTGCCATGTCCTCAGCACCTCGAGGAGCAGCAGGTCAGCTAACCTAAGAGACCGGGTAAGGGAATGACAGTGTAAGAGCTCTGAGAGGTAAGAAGTGGCAAAGGCATTTAAAGACTTGAAAACAAACAAATGAATCTTAAAATGAATCCTAAAAACTACAGGCAGCCAGTGCATTGAAGCCATATTAGGGCTGTTAAATATTCGCTCGTTCTGTGACGGGTGATGAGCAGGCACCAGCACCTGGGTGGTGGGTGTGGTGCTGTGGCCGTGTTTCACAAGGCTTCAAAGGTGCACTGATTTACCTCGTTAAGGGGAATGAATGGATGAGGGAGTGGGTGAGCCCGGTGGTGGTCATAATTTCTGTTGAGCGTGATATATATATGCTTTGTGCAGTCAGTGTTTGGACGGTTTACGCTTTCATTGAACTGGACTTTGAAGACAAAGAAAATAAACCGCATCGTACTGAAAGAAGTGCCTATCTGGAGTTTTTCATGGAACACGCGTCTGGCAAATAGATAACCCTGGAGTTTAGCCCACCGCGGCCCTCAATTAGTCCTGTTTTGCAGCAACATTTTTTGTCAACAGAAAATAGACGATTAAAGACATTGTTTCTGGGAACAGCCATCACTGGATTACTATGGATCAGCCATGAGAGAGCCATTGGAGTGCAGCGCGACCTGCTACTTTCATTCATCAAACTGGTACTACGCTAATCAACAATTTTGGTGGAGCTGAGGTATTGACGCACACACAACAGATGGATGCGCATGAAGCCGGCCCTATAAAGATATCACAGTAGAAGAAAAGATGGATTCGAGTGGAACTGATTCAAACTCTGGTATCAAAGAAACCGATGGGGGGAAAAAAAAAAAACTCGAAGCTCACTGTTAAAGCTTTAGAGAATAAGATTGAAGGGCTGCAAAAGGAACGTCAAATTAAAGCTCATGAAATTAATGCTGAAATAAAAACTATCAAGGAACTTTTGCAATCAGGTGGAGATATTAAGCTTATTCAGTCCCATTCTTGTCACGGTTGTAGGTAGGACCCAGAAGCAAGTAGCTTTGGTGAATACTGGACAGTCTTTATTAAGGAGTAGAGCAATCAGGCAGACCAGCAGAGAGCGGGGACAAGCAGGACTCGGCGTCGGAGGACAGGCAGGGATTCGGCAATCAGGCAGACGGAGCGGGGACAGGCAGGACTCGGCGTCGGAGGACAGGCAGGGATTCGGCAATCAGGCAGACGGAGCGGGGACAAGCAGGACTCGGCATCGGAGGACAGGCAGGGATTCAGCAATCAGGCAGACAGAGCGGGGACAGGCAGGGATTCGGCAATCAGGCAGACGGAGCAGGGACAGGCAGGACTCAGCGTCGGAGGACAGGCAGGGATTCGGCAATCAGGCAGACCCGCACGGAGCGGGGACAGGCAGGGGCTCGGGAATCAGGCAGACCCGCACGGAGCGGGGACAGGCAGGGGCTCGGGAATCAGGCAGACCCGCACGGAGCGGGGACAGGCAGGGGCTCGGGAATCAGGCAGACCCGCACGGAGCGGGGACAGGCAGGGGCTCGGGAATCAGGCAGACCCGCACGGAGCGGGGACAGGCAGGGGCTCGGGAATCAGGCAGACCCGCACGGAGCGGGGACAGGC
>JASSRZ010000072.1:65467-84786 GCA_032164315.1 Malacoctenus gilli | reverse complement strand
TGTGTGTGTGTGTGTGTGTGTGTGTGTGTGTGTGTGTGTGTGTGTGTGTGTGTGTGTGTGTGTGTGTGCGCGCGCCATTTAGACACAGTCACATACCAGTGGCAGGGGCCCCTGTATGAGACTTTTCTGCAGACAGCATGGAATTAGGTGACCTCTGAGTGAGACACCCAGCTGAGGAAACTGACAGGAAAGAGGCTACAATTAATGCAGGAGATGAGCTTGATTTGTTCAGCGCAACGTTGAACTCTCAGGTGGCCGCTGTAGCCAGGCAGGTTCGTGGTGCAAACGAACAGGTCCCCTCTGCTGCTAAGACTTTACACTTATGCTGCACACTGGGGGGCACACCCACTCTCACCACAATACAAATCCCGATGAAAAGTGTTGTGGAGGCACTTGGTCTCTTTCACTTTTTCGTTACGGTATGTTGTTCTTTGAAGCATGCAAATCTTAAGGTGACACCCCCCAGACCAGGCAGAGCCAACATCCCTCCCCCCCAACTCTTTTTCTTTTTGACGAGACTTTATTGAGACTAAAGTGTTCACCCCAGTCATGATTAAATGGACAATCTTCAACATTTTGGCTTCAACAACTAAAAGCAAAACGTTGGAAAAACAGCAGACCCCCTCAGGACCCAGCCCAGCTGAAGCTGTTCTGAGCGAGAGAAGCCTTATCATCAGGTGTGCCAAAAAAATACGGCACTTGTATTGTTCAGTATATTATTGGTATTTCTGAGCATGCCTTATTGACAAGGAGCTGTAAAAACTCGCTTGAGCCAGGTGCTGAGCTTCGATTGGCTTACCAAAGAAAATCTCCCTAATTGAAGTGAACACAGTGACAGTTTCCATTCCAAAGGGTCAGACCCGACTTCACTGTCGGAAAGCTCCAGCAGCTAAGATAAGATAAGTTAGTCTTTAATAATCTCACAATGGAGAAATTCACTTCTTACAAGCAGTGATAAAGTGGCTTGGGTTTGTGAGGCATGTGCAGTGTTGGACAGTCTGACAGTAGCAGGGATGAATGACCTGTGGTCGCACTCCCTCTTGCACTGAGGGGTGTCTCAGCGAGGATGTTGCGTCTGCATTCTAGCCACCGTGCTGTGGATCTGCTCACAAGCTGCAGCAGCATCAGCCGAAGGAGGGATATACACACAAAACACAATTACATGCCCCAAACTCCCTCTGGAGAGAGCACAGTCTCATGCTCACCATGAGTAGCTCCAGGTCTGGGGAGCAGAGTTTTAGTGTTTCTGTGGAGCTTACTCCAGCGCACCAAACCATCAAGAAGGTGTGAGCTGACTTTTCACTCCCTGGTTGTCAGAGAGCATGATGTTGGGAAGTTCTTGCCTTTTCTTCCTGGAGTACCCGCTCTTTGATGCATCAGGCTAGTTAAATGGTGCCATTATTATCCTGGAATTTGGGGACCAGATGAGAGCTGCAGCAAGACAGTGCAGCTGGGCCTGTAAAACCACCTTTTATTCTTTCAACCATAAACCGGAGTACAAAGATGCAGTCATGGCGGGTTTCTGAACGTCCCCCTCAGTGTCCCACGCATGAATTGAGTTGCCTTGATTACATTTTTTTTCCCCCACCACACAACTCCTGGAACAGGTATCTACAAACATGTGGACAGTTGAGCAGGTAGCTCACCTCAGTGATTCTTGTTCATCTTCACTCCCATTGTTCGCAGTGAGAGACATGGACAACTCTGTCACTCTGTGGCAGTTCCTACTCCAGCTCCTGTTGGACTCCAACAACGAGCAGCTCATCTGCTGGACCAATGAAGAAGGGGAGTTCAAGCTACTGCAGGCAGAGGAGGTGGCCCGGCTGTGGGGAGCCCGCAAAAACAAGCCCAACATGAACTACGACAAGCTCAGCAGGGCGCTCAGATACTACTACGACAAGGTAAACTCTTTGTTTTCCACACTTCACATCAGTCTGTATTGATCTTTTCTTTCCTGTATGAAACTCTGACAACGTCCTCAATCTATTATCACGACAGATCGTCAATTCACATCGATAATAAATCCAATGATCAACTTAAAACGTAAAGCAGCTCTCGTAACACTGCAGCCTTTCCCAAATTTAATCCACCAATAACTGATAAGTAAAGTAACACATCAGAGCTTTGATTTGCGCCACACAAACCATTTGGACGCTGTGCTGTGTTTGTGACAGCTCAATCTGGTTCGAGGGTAAAAGAAAGGCAAGCGATCAGTGTCGGTGTAACTATAGCAACACGCCGTGGTCTTTCCCTTTCTCCTATCTCTCGTGCTTGGTCTCAGCCTTTTGATAAACTGGTTTGTCTTGTTTGTTTCTTTCTCTTTTTTTTACCCCTCCTCATCATGAGCAGCTGTAGTAATAGCATTGTGTTGTGGCAGTTTGGGCGGGGGGGCAGTTTGGGTGGCTTCCAGAAGTTGTTGGTGAGAACGCTGAAAACTGTTGTGCCCTGTTGTTCTTAACTTCACTTTTTAAAGTTCATGTCTCAGTGACAGGAGGACAGAAGGAGTGGTGTGCGGGGGGGTTTGGCAGGACGACAGTCTGACGCCGTGGGCATTCATGGCAGGGCTGCTCTGCTATGTCTGGCTGAAGCTTCCATGGTGGTGACTTTTAGCTTGTTGTGCATGTCCTCCCTGCGTATTTAAGCTCTGGTTCTCTGTGTTGTCCAGAACATCATCAAGAAGGTGAACGGCCAGAAGTTTGTCTACCGTTTCGTGTCTTACCCAGACATCCTGAAAGGAGACATGTCCAGCAAGACCAATGGAGGGGACACATACGCAGGCGGGGTCCCTCCCTCGTTAAAGAGGGCCGACAACTCTTTACAGGAGGGGGATTTGGGTGACCGGGCCAAGGTGGGAGGAATCTCGGCCTCCCTGAGCACCAAGCAGTCCAACCGCAACGACTACATCCACTCCGGCCTCTACACCTCCTTCACACTCAACTCCTTGCAAAATGGACGCCAGCTCTTCAAGTCCATCAAAATTGAGAATCCGGCTGAGAAGATGGCTGACAAGAGGGCTCCCAGCACTTCTGTGCAAAGCCAGGAACTGTTGCCTCAGCAGCAGCAGCAGCAAAATGCCCTGGCCCTCTCCTCGGTCATCAAGTTTGGGAACACCCCTCCGAAGACAGCACCAGCACTCGCCCCGCCTCCCCCTACCATGGAGCTGACCCTCATGTCCAGCAGCTTTGACCCTCTCCAGGCTGTCACCCAGAGGGCTGACAACATCCTCGCGCCGGCCTCCTTGCCGCCCCAGCCCATGTACCCGTTTGATCACATGCGTCCGTCCGAGCCAACGTTCGGCCTGCCCGACTTGGCTTCGACCAGCCCGTCCCCGAGCCTGGTGCCCCAATCGTCTCAGGAGCTGGTGATCGACAGTGACCTTGAGTCGTCTCAGCCCACTGACGTGCATGCGCTGCAACACTCAGACTCTCAATCACAAGAGAAGGCATGTATCAAGCACACTGCAAGTACAGTACAAAGGAAGATGGCCACGATGCTGCGTGAACTCTCCACAAAGCAACCAAAGATTGGTTGTTGTTTTCTGATCTCTTCAGGTTTTTGTACGGTTCCCCACCTGTCACCTGTCCCACTAAAACCCCACACCCTGTGTTGTCTCCACCAGGGGGACAGCAGTGTGGGTGCGTCCGGAGACGAGACCAGCTTCGCAGACACAGAGACCAGCTCGTCATCAGTGAGCAGCAGCACCACGGTCAGCACGCAGAACTCGGGCAAGACGCGCAAGCCACCTAAGATCCTGCAGATCAGCCCGCCGGCTTTGCTGGTCACTGCCTCCGACTTTTCCCCCATTAACCTCTGCAGCCCCTCGCTACCCACTGCCTCTCTCACACCAGCAATGCTCCAGGTAAGGGCGGGGTTCTCCATCCATTCGGTTTGTCCTTTTAACTTTTGGGTGGAATTATTGAAGATAATAAGTGTTCATAACATGGCACTAAGGCCCCAACTGAAGGCCAGCTGTTCTCTGCACTCAGACACTCACACTTGTGTGGGCAGGTACTGCAGATAGGAAGGCCAAAGTCAAAGCCAAAGCTGAAATAGTGTCACCATTATCAAACTCCCACTGCTGACACAGTCCCTTCTTCGGCGTTCAACGAGTCTCTGTGTGCATCTGTCCCTTTACGGCTCCTCCCACACAACAGGGGACAGTGACGTTGTCAAGGGATGTGAAGAGGCAGTCGCGAGTAGGGACATGCAACAGGTATACAGAAGCTTCTGGCAGATTGTTTGGATGTCTCGCAACTGGTGGAGCGAAATGGTGACACATATCCTCCCGGCTGCTTTTAGAAATCATGAAACATCCCACCTTCTCGGCTCTAACGTTCACATGGGACGCAGGTGCTGATACTCCCTCCTTAGAGGTACAAGAGGGAGGATGGGTTCATTCCTCCTTCACATGTCATTGCCATTCACACTGATGCTAAGAGGGGAGGCCCCAGTGGGCCCTAAAGGTACTGAAGGGGGAGCTGTGAGAGGCCATTTACAATCAAGAGCGAGCATGACTGATGACGGTGAGTAAATCCTCGTATTATTTTCTTTGAACAGTGTTCAAGCAGGGTTATTATTTCAGTTTTTGAAAAAAGTTGTCTCAAAGTTATGTCCCCCGCTGACGTCAAACTACACACCTGACACTCAGACAGCAAGCAGAAACCAATACAACATTGGAGCAAAGCAGTGCAGCAGTAAGAGCAAGACTCGCTCACAGCTAAAAGCACTGAGCCGGGGACCGCAGAGCTCAGGGTTGGGTGGTCCTCAGATGATTTTCAAGTGGGCTGTGATGTCTTTGAGGAAGACTGAATAAGACGTTGGAAAAAAGATACTTCTTACGTTTTACACAAGTGGACCAGCAGATGACAGCAGATTCCTATAAAGTTTCCTGTATGGCTCCATCCTGGTCAATGAGCTCAAAGTCAGTGAGCTTCTCCAGTTGTTCTGACTGTCGATTGGCTGTCGTTCACTCACAGCAGCATTTTGTTTTCATGGGGGAAAACGTCGTGAACTTCAGTTGTTGCTCTGGCAGTGTGTCCAGGGTGTCAACTTTCTGTTGTGGCTTTGTCAGCGTGTACAATTCAGTTGTTTTGATTCTCATAATTTGAATTGAATGGAGTCCTTTCTTGGCAAGAACGATGATGCTGGAGCCAAATAACATGTTTACCAGTCAGGCTCGAACCGTCTAGGCTCCAGACCAGTCAGAATGTGGGTGCTTCTGAATATGTGTCCGTGTTTACCACCTGTTTCTGTGTAGGAAAAACCTCACATTTGCTCGTCATGTTACCAGGTGGTTTATCTTTGTTGTCTCTAGACTCCAACTCTTCTGCTGACTCCCAGCCCTCTGTTGTCCAACATCCATTTCTGGAGCACACTCAGTCCGGTGGCTCCGCTAAGCCCGGCCACCCGGCGCCAGGGAGCCCACTTGTTCCAAGTGAGTAAACAACCGGCCAAGTCCAGGCTTGTCAAGTCCAAGTCAAGTCCCAGTCCTCAAAGGTTCGAGTCCAAGTCAAGTCTGATTCTGCCTGTTCCGAGTCCAAATTCGAGTCCAGATGAGATCAAGAGTACAGAAATACAGAGACAGAAATAATATTTGAGAATTTGTGATGCTAAAGACAGTCAGTCTTCAGTTGATCTAAAATGTATAATTAACCAAAAGAATGTAGAGTGTAAAAACACTGCAGGATTAAAATTCATTATTGTACTCAACACTCTCCTTAGACAGCATGTAATCCTGACTCCGAATGGGATATTAATGGTATAACATTAACCTTGTGTGTGCAGATAAACAACAAAAACATTTTCAAAAACATTAATGCTTAAATTAAGCTTTTCTCCTAGACATCTTTAAAAAAAAAAAAAGGTTCAAACATCTGCTCATTAAGGACTTTATCTGAATCCGTACCAAACTACACATTCATAGATCTGAACAAAACATCCTAAATGTGTTACTTTATAGAAAATAAAATCAAGATCCATGCAGTAAATGAACAATGAACAATGCTGAAAATGTAACAATCTTGCAATGTTTCGTAGAATGTGAAAAATACACTCAGCCCCCCGCTAACTTTGGTGAAAATCACTGCAGTAATTTCTGTAATCCTGTCTAGCAAACAGGTTTGTTGTGAAGGAGGATGTCTCATTTAAAAAAAAAACAAGGTTGGACTCTGTTGAGACCCGTAAAATATTTTGCAAGTCCGAGTCAAGTATTAGCGAGTCTGAGACGAGTCAGAGATGACAAATAAACGTCTACAGCCCTGCGTGCAAGGGGATCGTTTTTGGCCCACTAGTGTGACTTGCCTGGTCTTCAGCCCCACTGTAACTCTCCCTCCTCTCCTCTGTTCCACAGTTTCCGTCAGTCCTCACTCCCCAGTTTCAGATCCCCGTGCACAGCATGGATGGCACCAACACGCCGGGTCCCATCTCGCCGGACCCTCAGAAAACATAGGATCCACGCCGTCCTCTCATCGGATAAACATCACCCCCTCCAGCCTCACCCTCATCGGCCCTAACTCCTGCTCCTGCTCCCACATCTAGGACATTGAAATGGGAGCGGAGCCATTGCCATTTCCCATTGCTCTGGTGCTTTCAGGTTCATCACCACTCGGTTCACACTACAGCTAGCTATGTGGAGCAGTTCGTGACGGATGAGGGGGCGACGTGTGGCATCATCCCCGGATCTTCCCCCCACACCCACATCCTCCTTTTTTCTCAAAGCACTTATTTGTCATGACAAGCTCTCTTCTTCTAGTTTGCAGCACTTGAAACTGTAGTGCAACAATGTGGACAGAATGTGTTCATCAGGCCTTCGGCGGAAGCGATCTGCTCGGAAACGCAGAGGGATAACTGGGATTTCTGGATCCTTCAATTCACCTCCAAGTTCTTTTCAAGACAAGGTCTCCGCTTGTCGAGAACCACCCTGACTTCTCACAATGACAGTGATTCAGATCACCTGCTCCGTCTTCAATGTTCCCTTTTGTTGAGGAGTATTTTTTGACCTGTTAGCTGGCAAGTTGTAGGTGCAGCTTGTTTACTGTTTTTCTTTTTTTTTCTGCTGAAAACCTCCTTCTCGAGTCTTGCCTTAGCTGTTCTGAAACCCTGCCCGACCTCACAGATTTACTTTAAGTATTTTGACCCTGTCGTGCAGCTGCAGTCCTAATCAGTCTTGGCCTCTGTTAAAGTGTGCAGTGTAGATAGCGTAGGAATGCCCCCCCCCCCCCGAGAGCCAGCGCGGCCTGGCATGCCTTCAGCTGTTGAAAAGTTTCACGTGGGAATGCCGAAAGCAAAGCCATAACCGTTTCCCGCGCTGACAATGCAAGCGACACTTTAGAGATACCAGACCACCCATGTCCCCTCCGCTTCTTTGAACTGTAACTGGCAAGATCAAAAGTCAAACTGGGCGTTGGCTCAACTAAAACAATGCCATAAATTGTGTTATCGCCTCCTTGTGGCTGCTGAATTTCAAAGTATGGATCTGATGAACCTTTGGACCATTTGGACTGTTTCACTTAACTCATTATTGACACTGGGATAAACAATATTTTTCGATCCCTTTCTGTACAAAGTTTTTACAAACCAAATTGTGAATCCAAGTAAAACTACGACAAGCAATCAGAGATTTACTGAGCTTCACATCTGGAGGTTTTGAGCGCATTTCAAGTAGGGACACGTTCTTTGTAGTTGAACCTTTTTCCTAGTGCAGCTGAGCACCAAAGGGGACCCTGATCATCAGTTTCAGGGTCGAGCAATGTTAGCGCGACACTGCCACGTTCAAACACACCACTGAATCAGATCCAGCCTCTACCTGTTTCTGTTTGTAGCGTCAACGCAGTCCAAAAATTCCCGAGTGAACCATCGAACGTTGTTTCGCAAGCCCCTCGTCATACAAGCTTTTCTCCCTCACACGGCCTTACCTTTGAACCCTTATGTCACCCGTCCACTGCTGCACAGACTCCACGGGACGTCTGGTGGTCTCGAGACTTTAGCGACAGGTGGCCCAAGCCCTGACATGCTCACGTTTTCACCGTATCGACACAGAAAAGCGAAAATCCAGGATGACAACGTGTCATCATCGGACAGTCAAGTGTTCTTGTTTTCATCTTTGAGTGGTCTAACGTTCCAGCTAATCCGTCCCCTTTAACCCCATTGGGAGCATTTAAGCACCTGCCATTCTGCCCTCAAACTCTACAGACAAAATGTTGGCCAAGAGTGGTTCACACCTGCTGCCTCACTGACTTAAAAGCCATAAGTCTCAACGCGCAGACTCCAGAGGTAGATCCCCCACTTTTCTATGCTGCCTGGCACATAAATTGTATATCACACTTGTTTACAATGATACTCGGATGGAACATGCTCGTGCTTGTCTTTACCAAAGTGTCACTTACTAACCCAGGGATGGATGACCAGCCAATCTTGTAGTGGGAGGAATTAAGTGCTCTCTTTTTCTTTCTTTTTTTTAACTCATCTGCCATCCCTGACTTCAGTCTGCAGTCCCTCATAGGATGTGGGGCCAGTGCTCAGAAGGATCAATTAATTTTTTCCCTGCAAACAGGTTCAGTAAAATCTCCACTTTCCGTCCGAGTTGGCCTCAAACCAGAGGTGGTCTTCCGGTTGCACTGATCGTTCAGCTCATGTTACGTACCACAGGTGTCCAGCAGGGGGAGCCTCAGTTATCTCCCACAATTGTTTGCTCAGGACAATATGCTGCCAATGGTTTTATGTGATCCCCAACCAAAAGTGTCTAATGAGCACAACAATTTGTAGATTGATTCAGGTAACTCCACCTTGTTGGGGTTGTCCATGTTGTCCGTGGGCTTCATCCTCTCACCAGCACCAGCGTGAGGGTGAGATATCGGAAGAGTTGTTGAGGAATTTGCAAGTGTAGAATGTGAAACTCCTGAATGGGTTCAAGCAAGAGTATGTAATTACCGCAACAGCTACTGGATAAATGGAACTCACCCAAGATGAGAATGGTTCATCCTCAAAATTCAAAGTTAAAATGACAAAAGGCCAAATGGTGTACCACCATGCAACAAACAAACTTGTTTTATTGTGGTGTTAAGACTCAGTTCTACTATGAACAAGTAGTCTAATTGTAGTGTGTAAGAAAGAGTGCTGATATTTGTTAGGAAGCACCGACAGGAAATTACTATCAATACTTATTTACTGGCGGTCACCTCACAGTTGCCACAGCATCAGTGCATGTTCACCTGATCTCATGCAGGCCTGATGCAGAGCAGGAGTGTGTACGTTCGCAGTGGATGTCTTAAAGTTCATTTTTATGGGTTAAATGAATCCAGCCTGAACACTAAGTGGAGCTTTTTCCCTAGTTTTGAAAAGCCAGCACATCACCCGGCCCTCTCTGTGACTGACTTGTATCACAGTGCCTTACCTCAGCAAAGCCCAATCCTCCTACCCCACCCCACCTCACCCAGTGAGCAGACAGAGCAGCCCCCTTCAGTCCAACTCGGCTGAGGCGTTTCGGGTTGCTCAGCGGCTCCCTTGTGCCACCGCGCTCGATTTGATGACGTCCCTGTACATACCGATGATGGCATGAGCTCTGTATTCACAGCATGTAAAACTAAATTGGTTTCAAGGAAAACTACCTGCTTTTGAATGTTTGTAAAATGTTTGTAAAACAAATTTTCTCAGATACTATCGAGAGAGAGAGAAAATCCTGTTTTGCGTTTTCTTTGTGTAACCTCCTCTTATTTTCCCTTAACGCCAATAGAATAAAAAAAAAGAAAGTTAATTTCTATTTTTGTAACAGCCAAATAGTCAGATGTCTGCTGTTTGAGTTCTCAGATTTTTTTTCTTGTTCTTTTTCTGTGTATGCGTTTCATTATCCTCTTGTAGGTTTTGGGGGAGGTGTTGGCAGCGCCCCCCCTGTGGTGTTATTTGGCTACTGTGTTTTTTTTTATCGTTTTATTTTTTGGGAATCAAAGCCTTACATGGGGAGGGGATCAGGGCGATTGGAAGAAGTCTGTTTTCTATGTTAAGTGTTTTAATATAGAGTTTGATATTGTAACATGCAGATGTTGGGATGAGACGTTTGCACTTAAAACCTTGGGGGGTTCCTGTCATATTGGATTCTGTCACTTTTTTTCTATGATGAAGATTTTCCTCTTTTAATGAAACGTTTGTTTACTGAGGGAAAAAAAACTGTATTTTTTGCCCCAAAGCAGTGCACTTGCACTTCACATTTTATATGGCAAAGTATAATCTTCTATGGTGTCTGATAAGTAGGGCACAAGGATTTGTAATATGGCACTAACCATGCTATATCTATTTATTAGAATTTGTAATGTAGGCAATAGATTTGGTGATCTATATTGTGTCATTGCTTTCATTTATAAAATATTGCTACAAAATAGCTGAAAACAAAGCCCGTTAAAGGGGGACATGATCTCAGGTTTTGGCAAGAGGAGCGAACGAGAGCATCTTTGATGGTGGTTGTTTCTCAAATGCAGATTGTGTTATAGTTTGTGTTTAATGATCCTTAAAATGTCACTTTTTCCACAAACAAATTAAGGGGTAGTATTTCCGCCTACTCGGCTCTTTTCTCAGGGTTTTTTTCTGTCTGGACCGGGTAAGTGACAGAGTCCGGCTGGAAATGTATGTCAACAGACTACTGGCCTCTGATTAGCTGGTGAGGGGCATCGTGACGTCTTCATGGGGTGTTAATCAAACCTGGCTTTTTAAAGGCTTGGACTGGTTAAAATTTTAAATGTAGATGATTTCAGAATGTACCTCTGAGCTCCTAAACAAAAGTTAAACGTGTTGTCTTTGGTTAAAGCATAATGTAGAGTGCTAAACTCTAATTTTGGGTACATGTAGCCACTGAAAATTTTGACTCTCTGGTCCTACAGCCACCAGTTGGCAGCGTTGTGTTGTTTTGCTGCCATATCTTCCAGTGAAGAAGTCACTATGAGAGGAAGTCGAGCAGTTCGTGTTAGCAAACCTCGCTAATGAGCTACCAGTGGCTTCATGTAAGAAACTGTCACTATGGAGATGAATACAATAACCAGGTTTTATCGCAACATTGAAGTATTTTATTGTACCCTATATACTTATATCATGGTATGAAACTGTAAAAAGTGTATAATGCTGTTAATTATGTACTCTCAGTTCATCATTGTGAAATTTTTCCACGGGCCAGTGAGATTATTGTTCTTACAATGTGATAAAAACCATGTAAACGTCAACACAAACTGGAGAACACAAACTTAACAACCACTTTTACTCTGAGTTTGCTCATTTTCCCAAAGCCGGCGTACCACATTTTGATATATTCTGCATTTTGTATCCACCCCAACTTGTCCCCCCTCACCCCCACGCCACTATACCTCGACACATTCGTCTCATTTTCAGAAGGATCGAGGCGATTCTGGCGGATTCTTTTGTTTGCTGCCTTTGTTTTTGTTTTTTCCTTTTCCCCCCCAAAATGTTTACAAGCTCCTTGTCTTAAGTGGTGTATCAGTGTGCGAGGGGTGGAAATGTTTCTGATGGACAATGGAGGCGAGACCAACGATTAAAGCTCTCTTACTGTAAACGTGTCTCCTGTGTATCCTTTGTGTCCGCGATTCCTGCAACCACTTAGATCATTCATCCAAGTGGTGGATTCAACTTTTTTTTTTTTTAACAGAGGCTGCAAATTCCACCCCAAGGAATGAAAAGGTATGTTTTATCGAGGCCAGAGTGAAGCGGGACCTTTTGTGTCGATCCCTGGTTGCCCTGGGGACAGGGTGAGAGAGAGTGCGGGATGTAATTACACCAGAAGCAACCTGGATGATGGAGATTATTCATACGTAGGGAAAGACCGCTGTAAGGGAACCGACTGCACTCTACCCCGAGGAGAAGGAGACAAAGAGGACCCTCTCCCCTTGAGTGCTGTTTGACATCTGTTTTGCAGATCCATGAAAAAGACAGAAGGTTCAGCAGGCAAAGTCACTCGGAGAGGCAGAACGGCAGGGACACTTGGGAAGCAGATCTGAGGAGGAGCAAGGAACCGGAAGGTGCGGAGAGACCCCTCCTCAGCTAAACCAGCTGAAGGTAGCGCTGCAGAGGGTAACGGAGGAGGACAGGAAAGAGCTTCAATCCCCCCTCCCCCTCCCCACTGCAAACGGCTTAAGGGCCTCAGGATCAATGGATTCATCAGCTTGACAGATTCAAAGTCAAAATCAAAAGGAGCAGTTATCAGAGCACTCTTCGGTCCTGAAACAAAAGGGGCAATACACACACACAAGTGCACACTCCAGAAAGGAGTATGGAAACAGATCCACAGGACACCGACTCTCAATAGCTTGCTTGCGTATTTATTTATTTATTTATTAGTTAATGACTAATTTTTAGGCCTTTTGGCTGTCACAGTACATTCAATTCTTCATCTTGTCACGGTGTGGACAAATCAAACAAAATAACACATGTCATACAAAATCGAGACTTAATTTTTTTTTATTATAAAACATTTAGACATCTCTTGTTTTCTTCTGGCTTTATATTTTAAATGCAGCACTCTATGGTTTGATTTTGTATCTTCTGAACAGTTTAAAACCCACTGAGAAAGATGAAAACATCTGGTATATATATATATATAAATTATTTTTCATTACAGTAATCAAAATAGCTTAATGTACCACATCTACACAGAACAATACCTTTGACTTTGGGGAGGAGTAATGGAGGCTGGGTGGAAGTGTGATGTCCACAACGACACTTCCTTCTGAAGTCCCCGCCCTTTAGCCATGAATCCCCCCCTCTCTCTCTCAGTAGTCAGCTCAATGCAGCTTGTTTCCTTTTCACTTGGAACCTCTCTATCAGAAAATCAAAGGATTTGAAGTTCCAGGTCAACTACTAGCAGTACATATTGTATATTAATAATCTAAAGGGGGGGGGGTCCACTTCCTTCCTTCCTTCCTTCCTTCTTTCCTTCCTTCCTTCCTTCCTTCCTTCCTTCCTTCTCTCCCTCCCTCCCTCCATGGAACACCTGTGAGCACGTACACGTATTGTTCTGCACCACACTGGGGGACAGCAAGAGGAAGTCCTAGATTGCACAAAAAGTTTAAAAGTATTTTCTATATTGCACAAATAACTCAACTTTTGGTCACACCAAAAGACCTAAATGTTAAGGTTGTTTTTTTGGGGTTTTTTTTAAGGACGCCTCAGGTTCCTTGCCACAGTTGAGCAGGATGTAGAGGAAGGAGAGGGCGGTGAGGTCGAGAGAAGTGGGTGGTACTTAGCTAAACTCCTTCCTCATACGTGCTCTCAGTTCAGAAGTTTAAGCCCGAACCACATCAGGCGCTGGCAAAAACCCGGGGACTCAGACCACGCTAACATGATGGACGCCGAGGATGACGTCCCCACGAATACATCTGTGGGACCTACGGCCATAAGCTACTGATGCAATAGGCTGGCTATAGATGTGCAAAATATAAGGGTTAGTGGTGAATCCTTCTGAGAGCAGGCTGCTACTAGAGTGTTCCTGTGAAGGTGAAGCTTTCCCTGGTAACCGGTGCGGGAGTAAGGGCGGGTCGCTTCTATTTTACCCACTCAAGGAAAAGACATAAAGGGGGAAAGGGAGTAGGCTTCAGAGGACACTTCTGGTTTGTGCAAATAGGAGGCTAGAAGTATATAGACTCAGAGTGAGTTATTACACACACACACGGAGACGCTTCCTAACACTGGCTACGCTAGATCAACTATAGAATCTTCACAAGCCAAAAAAAGTATCATGCACAGGTTTACTAAGGCAACTTCAAAAAAACTGGAGTAAAATTCAGCTGTTAACACGATTTGGGACAAAAGCCCCCCCCCCCCCCACACACACACACACACACTGAGCAGAGACGTGGGGGGGGGCACTACTGGAGCAAGGCGTGTCTGACCACATGGGTCCATTTTTTCAATGGTGTGGAATGAAAGTGATGCTACTGTTGTATTGTTTCAAGTGGGAAGGGGAGTCTTCTGACCTGGGACCAGTGCCAACTTGTAAAGAGTCAAAGTAATCATCCATCTGAAGGTGCACGCTGATCTCTCACAGCTCCCCTTGAATACAGGACTGTCTCAGGAAATTAGAATATTGTGAAAAAGTTCTTTATTTACTGTAATGCAATTAAAAACATGAAGATTTCATACATGCTGGATTCATTAAAAATCAACTAAAATATTGCAAGCCTTTTATTGTTTTAATATTGCTGATCATGGCATACATCTTAAGAAAAGTCAAATATCCTTTCTCAAAATATTAGAATATTTCCTCAGACAAAGTTAAAAAAAAGATCATGCTGGAAAATGAAATCATCATCTCCATAGAGCTTTCCAGCATATGGAAGCATGTAGTGCTCTAAAATCTCTTGGTACACAGCTGCATTTACTCTGGACTTGATGAAACACAGTGGACCAACACCAGCAGCTGACATGGCTCCCCAAACCATCTGGATTTCAAGCAACTTGGATTTTGCTACTCTCCAGACTCTGGCGCCTTGACTTCCAAATGAAATACAAAACTTGCTTTCGTCTGAAAAGAGGACTTTGGACCACTCTGCAACTGTCCAGTGCTTCTTTTCCATAGCCCAAGTCAGACGCTTCTTCCATTGTCTTGAGTTCAGAAGTGGCTTGACCATGGGAATATGGCTATTGTAGCCCATTTCCTGGACACATCTGTGAACAGTGGCTTTTGATACCTGGACTCCAGCTTCAGTCCACTGTCTATGAAGCTCCCCCAAATTCTGGAAGCAGCTCTTCTTCACAATGCTGTTAAGGCTGCGGTCATCTTGGTTGTGCAGCGTTTCCTGCCACATTTCCCCCTTACAACAAACTTTTTGTGAATGTGCTTAGAAACTGCACTCTGTGGACAGCCTGCTCTTTGAAAAATTTCTTTTTCTGTCTTACCCTCCTGATGAAGGGTGTCAATGATGGTCCTCTGGACAGCAGTAAGATTAGCAGTCTTCCCCATACTTGTGATTTAGTTTGCTGAACCAAGGGGAGTGTTTTTCAAGGCACAGGAAACCCTTGCAGGTGTTTCAAGGAAATTAGATGATTCAATTGATTCGTTGAATAGCCTAATATTCTAATATTTTGAGATAGGATATTTGAGTTTTCTTAAAATGTATGCCCT
The DNA here is from genome assembly GCA_032164315.1 of Malacoctenus gilli. Taxonomy (NCBI): domain Eukaryota; kingdom Metazoa; phylum Chordata; class Actinopteri; order Blenniiformes; family Labrisomidae; genus Malacoctenus; species Malacoctenus gilli. Next base: position 69,671 of record JASSRZ010000072.1, on the reverse strand, counting down.
AATCAGCAACATTAAAAGGCTTGCAATATTTCAGTTGATTTGTAATGAATCCAGAATGTATGGCATCTTCATGTTTTTTAATTGCATTACAGAAAATAAAGAGCTTCATCACAATATTCTATTTTTCTGAGACAGTCCTGTACATCATGGCAGTAAAAAGCTGCAGTCATATTAGCTCAGGTTGGGACTGGTTTCTGCTTGTTCGCATGTTTAATCCCTGTGCTATTGACCTGTTGCTCTTTGTCTGACCCTCCCCATGGTCAGATGATGCAGTGAGCTAAGCTCATTTTGCACCCTTCTTTAATTCTAATAATAATAATGTTGTGCTCGTGATAATGGGACACAGACGTGCTGCACCGTGGAGCGTCTCACAGATGACCAGTGGAACCCACTGCACCGTGGAGTGAAGCTTATGCCCTCGCGATGATTCTTAGCCTGCCAGCTTTACAGCACTGTGCCTGCGTTCGTTAGTACATTGTTCGCTGATGAACCTTATTTGCACCTTGCTGTAACCTTTTAAACTGAATGATCCAAGTCAAACATTCGCTTTAGTTGGAGGTTAGTGCTTTCTGAGGTCGATGGTAGTTGCAAGGTGACCGTGAGCATCCGGTTTGAAGACCATTTTTGACGAATACTGGTCTGGACCCAAGGGGCCCACTGGCTACTTTAGATGGCTGGAATGTTCTGTGTTAGTCTTATTATTTAAAGGCTGAAATACGGTGGCTGGAAGGATGAATCTAGGTGGTCTGATTGTGCAAATGTTTGTCTGTGTGGAAGGAATGTGTGTTTGGAGTGCACTTATAGTTGGTTCCATGTAACTCCCTGTACATCAACGACTGGCTGCAGTAGAATATTAAGTAAAACTTGTAAATGTGCCAGTGCAGCGTTTCTGAAAAGGCAGCGCCTCCAATCTCTCACCAGGCAACTCTCTGAGTATTTCTGCGGGATCTTCAAAAGATGCTCTGTCTTCGGTTCTTCCCTCGACCTGAAATCCAATACAAGGAGGTTAAAGGAAAGGAAACAGGGCATGGTGTGGCATGTGGTGAGGTACTGCACTTACTCAAAGGTTGGAACACTGAACTGCGGTGGCCCGGGTCCTTTTGGAGCTGCACCTCTTGGAGGGAAAACACCGATGCAGCTAGAACAGAGAGAGGAGACGATGACCTGAGGGCCCAAAGATGAGATCCAATGTTTGGCTTTTTCTTACAATTGTTCCACGGTTTGTAGATCTCATCTATTGTGCTGTTCTGTCTTAAATACAGTCAGGTAAACCAGTTTTTGATTTGATGTTGTTGTGAAGCTCCTGGAGTATCAAGAACGCCGCACAGCTTCACACTAACTTTTACTTTAGCATCAAAATGATAGCTCTGTGTGCGTGCGTGTGTATGTGTCGGGTGGGGGTACTTACTGTCTGCCAGCTTGTGTATGTTGTCCCCCAGACCAGAGAAGTATGGCTGCCGTAGAGCATCTTCAGAGGACATTCTGCTCCTGGTGTTGTACTGCAAAACAGTTGGAGTAACAGCTGATCAGAGCGTGCAAGACATCTCACAACTCAGAAAAAGGGAAGACAGCTCATGTGTTTCTACTCACAAGCAGCAAGGCAGACAGCAGGTCTATCCCGTCGAGGTCCAACCTGATGGACACAAAGCAAGTGGTGGCGTTTCCATTCCAGCTTGAGGCAACATGACCCAATCAGACGTTTGACATTAAGAGCAAGTAACTTAGCAGCAAGGGGACACATAAAATGAAGGTAAGCTGGCAGGCTTTACCGGGGCACGTGATTGAGGAGACCTTGAGGTTTGTACTGAGGAAAAAGGTATGACTTAAACTCCTCGCTGCCACCGATGCCAGGCCAAGTCTCCTCTGTCGGAGTCCCTACAAGACAAAGGAGCATAATCAGGAGACTGTTAACTACTGCCAATCAGCAGCAGCAGCAGACGTGAAGCTTGGCTTGCTAACCTGCTGTATGAAGGATTTTCTTTTGGCTATGAATCTTGCATTGTCCTCAGCTGACACAAGAGCACAGGATTTGACCCAGCAGTCAGCACATTACCCAGCAAAGCCGTTTGAGGCTTTATCAAAGGCAGCAATCAGATAAAGGTCACTTTTCTTTGACATGAGACTTTACTAAGTCATTTAAAGCAGCATATGCGAGGTAGCCTTTCATCATGATGCTGCCTCCACCATGGTCAGCTTTTGATATGTTCTCTTCACTCACTTTTGCTTTGTCTTACCCATCAGCTTGAAGACGAGGTGTAGTTCCTCCTTCACAGTGGCACCAGGGAACATCGGACGACCCGTTGCCATCTCAAACAGGATGCAGCCCACGCCCCTTGAAGAACAGGGGAGGAGTTGGAGACGCAAGGCAGGAGGTGTACAACAACTGGCCCCCCTGCACGGAGCTGCCGAGAGGCGAGCAGATTCACTCCAAACACCTGCTGATCATGAGTACAAACTGAGGCGGGGTGTGTAAGGGTGGGCACCGCAGAGGCTTTTGTTTGAGATGGAGCTGCACTCCTCAGTCAAATAAGAGGAAATGTAACAAGGTGAGCTCTCAGAGTGCTGCCGTGTTGCGAAAGATACATGTTTAATCTCCAGTATTTACTTGTGGGGTTGTTCTCACCACAGCAAACTGCTAATGAGCAAGAACTAATAAGGAAAAAAAGGAACACGAATGCGGCGGGCCCCTCCATGTGAATATTGACTCACTGAGTCTTCAATGGATTGGAGTGACTCATTTAAAATCCTCCAGGATCGTCTAGGTGTTGGGAATTGCTGAGTCACCCTGAAACAGCGTGGTCCCAGGGCGTTCACCGCTCTATGTGGGGTCCTGTTTGTTTTAAGGGGGGGAGGGGCTCCTCATTAAACAAGAAATACTGGGCTCTGCAAAACATGTGCGAATCAGTGTCAGTGATTGGCACATACACTGTCAGCAAGGTGCTAACTTCAAACCGCATCTTGTGGTATTTAAATGTGAACACTACGGTAGATACAGTCAATAACGGACACATTGTTTCATTACAACCTTCCATTTCAGTTTTTCCTACTACAGTATACTTTTACTTGAGGCTTAGTTCACTTTTTACTCTGTTAGTCCTATTTTAACAGCTGCTCTAAAAGGGCAGATTGAATGATGGGTGCCACACATGATGCAAAGAATTCCCCTGCCTCTGAACTTAGTCACATTTTCTGCGTCACCTCAACATGCAGCATGTGGCATGTCGCTGAGCAGACAGAGCTAAAGACGTTGGTAGTCCTTGTATAAGCAAGCAGTGTCACCGGCCTAAAGGAGCACATGGTGTGTTGAGTGAGTCTGCAGGGGGGCTGCAAGATCAAAGTTACTTATTTGCAAGAACGCATGCTTGCATGCACGCACATTGTGTGTCAGGCAGAGCAGCAGGTCCTTGCAATGTGTCGATAAACACGGGGTTAGCATGAAAAATAAAAGCATGTGTGCTGCGTGTAGCTGCTACCCACCACATATCAATGGGTGTGGAGTACTCTGTGGAGCCCAGCAGCACGTCGGGGGGCCGGTACCAGAGAGTCACCACCTCATTGGAGTAGGTTTTTGTGGGGACGGACTTGGCCCTCGCCAGACCTGCATAAGTTAAGGGGGGTAAAGGGGGGAGGGGGAACATCGGTCAGGCTGCTTTTGCTTGGCAACAATCAGCAAGTCAGCCAGAAAAGCAACGTCTCCACCGCCAGCATGTTGGCGATGTGTTGAGAAAAAGAACCCGATCACAGCTAAACCACGGGAATGTTTTTCTCTGTCGGCTTTTGTCAGAGCTATCAAGGAGTAATAAGGGAGCTCGGGCGGGTTTATCGACTCGCCTCACACATGAAAATGGAGGGGCACAGTTGCTAGGTTACGGAGAGTAAGGGGTGCTAAAGTAATCAGGGTAGAATATCTCAGAATGGCACGAACACAAAATTGGAAAGCGTTTGTGGCAGGAAACATGCTTTTTCACTCCAAGGTGTCTGCATCTTGACGCCTGCTGCTGGTCCTGCCTGCCGTGTGAGTGTGTGGGTATGTCGTTCCCCCCCTACCAAAGTCGGCCAGTTTGAGTTCGCCTTTGTCGTTGATGAGCAGGTTCTGGGGCTTGAGGTCTCGGTGGAGGATCTTCCTTTTGTGACAGTAGGATAAGCCACGCAGCAGCTGGAACATAAAGATCTGCGGGGGGGGGGGGGGGGGGCGTAATGACCA
>JASSRZ010000072.1:49381-60518 GCA_032164315.1 Malacoctenus gilli | reverse complement strand
TCCGCTACCTGTTTGTCGGGTTTAATAAACATCATTGACCTGAGCTCTGGTCCGGCGTGTATTTGGGTCCGAACCCCTCGTGACAGTTACAGCTTTGGAAAATGTAAGCAGTTTAAGGACTACTCCCCTGTTTTTGTTTGTTTTTTGAATAATTAATAAAGACCATTCAAGCAGCAATATTGTCCTTATGTTTTCGAGAACAAACTGCAGGGGTAAAAGCTGCAGCTGGAAAGTAGTGGGTTGAATGTCTGCAACAAGTGTTAATCTAATGAAGATGAATATGATGCATAGTTTAAGTGTTTAAGTTAAGTAAGTCTGTGGAAATAATTTTGAAAAATAATAGCCCGGAGAACATATTGAAAAAATATATATAGAAGAACTATAAACTAATTATTTTTTTGAACCATGAACTTAGTTCAAAAACTTTGAATTATGAACTATGAACTGAACTAGTTCATTTTAAAAGTTTGTGAACTGAATTTTGAACTAGTTCTTGTAGAAAGTGAACTTTCTCAACACTGCTAGCGGGAACAGTGTTATAAAAGCTAATGACTCATTGCTTCAAAGACACGAAAACAAAACCTTGTAAGGACTTAAAGTAGGCTCTCTGTGTGCCAGGGCTGGAACCGGCAGCTAATTATTCGTGAATGATTCGCTGTCAGGTCAGCATCGGGGCTTCTCTTCACAACACTGAGTCACGGTGACGCCACCGCGTGCCTTGCCTCCGCGTCGAGGGTCTCCTTGTGGGTGTGCGACTCCTTTAATTGATGGTAATGACTTTACTGCGCTGCTTGATGCGACACTGATTGGCTCCCTCCCTCCGTGATTGCCAACTTGGCCCCGCCCACGCTTGATTTCAAACGAGAACAACGTTATCAGTGGAGAGGTAAACATGTGATGGAGGGATGGTTGTCCTCTGAGTCCCCCCCTGTCTGTTATGTGCAGACATAACAGACAAGGGGGGACATCTCATCATTTTAAAGGTTTTAGCTCAAAGAAACCAACACGTCTACTTTCCGCTGTTAGATCGGGAGAAGATTTCACACCATGGACTTTGGAGTGTCAATTTTCATGAATGTAACTCTCAGAAGGACCTTGCTGATCCTGAAGATCAACCATTGGCCCGCCTCCTCACACAGCACTGCCTTGCATCTACACTATCAGTAGGCCTGAGGAGTGAGTACTCGGCCAGCTGAGCCGGCACCACTTGTGCTTCCACACAGAGCCGGCTCCAGTGATTACTGGTACAATTTGGAGTGATTAGTGAAGCCACTGTTTTTTCGCAGGGTGGCAAAGAAAGTGGGTTTTTTACAGTCCCAGCGAAGAACATGAGTGTCTATGACCACTGTCTCTCTCGCAGGAAATGTCCTAGAATACAGTTTAATCTTCTTGCTTGCAGAGTTTGGGTTAACACTCATTTGGCTTTTCCCTCTTCGCCTTGTTTGTTGCTTTCTCCTCTCTCTCTCTCTCTCTCTCTCTCTCTCTCTCTCTCTCTCTCTCTCTCTCTCTCTCTCTCTCTCTCTCTCTCTCTCTGAGATGGTGGAGAGTGTGTGGAGCTGAGAGCTGAGGGCAAATTGGCTGAGGGCGTGAATGGTCTTTTTTTCACATTGCTTAACAATTGTTTTGTGAGTTTCAAATCCTTTTTCGGTGTACGTGTCGAAGTGTTCGTGTGTGGGTTTGTTGAGTTTTGTGTGGTTTTTGTGTGTGAGTGAGTGGCCGCTGCAGGCTCGCGGTGTGTGCGTGGCACTATGCCGGTAGCTACGGCTTCCAAGCTGCCGCCACGGCATCAAGCTGGTGCCGGCGAGTCAGTGCAGTGTGGAGGAGGTCAGGCTTCCAGTAGGAAAAGTTGTCGGCTATGAGTCAGTCAAGAGTGTGTCAAGGGTTTTAAAGGTCTGAGTTTAGATTTCAGCCTGTTTTTAATGGACAGCACCATATTAGGCAACTCCTCCCTGCCAAGTTTTTATAGAAATGTTTTTAGAGTGTGGAACCTTTTTTAAAAGACAGACTGGTCCAGCCGTCTCCCTACATTGGCTGCTAAAGGAGCCTGTCCTGCACGGAACACTTCTGGACAGTCCCAGCTGAGTTGGCCACACCCTGTTCTCTGCGGGGGTCTGCACTCTGGGTCAGGTGGGAGAGCTTGCTGGACCCCAACTGATAAATGTGGGAGGCCTGCCTGCTGGTGTGGGGCTGAAGTCGCCGGACGACTGCTGGGCCACTGGCGGGAGAGGCGGAGCAGACGAGCCCTGCAGTTCCTGAGGGATTTCATCGATGTGAAGGAACCACCCAACCCACAGGATCCCTTCCCATCCATCCAGCTCACAGCAGATTTTAAGGACTGCCAAGGCCCCCTCCTACAAGGTTCCACCTCTGTTGTTTTAAAAGAATCCTCCGGGAGGCAGTTTTATCATCTTATCATCAAGATTTTAAACAGGACAAAGTTGGATGGGTGTGAAGACACTCCGTGGAGACGACACCCTGACCTGAGGGTATCACAGCCATCCTAGAGGTCTTTATATAAACTGCCGAAGAAATATGGTGACCTCCAGTGGTGGATTCTCCACAGAGCCATCAAGTGAACTCTGATCTCTGTCCTGAACCCTAGAGCGGAGGACAGGTGCCCCTTCTGCCCGGAGCAAGAGACTATTTTTCACTGTTTTTATGATTGCTCCCATTTGTCTTCCCTGTTCCTGTTTTTAAGATGTGTTTTTACTGCTTTTACCAAGGTTTTTACTAAGGAGGTTTTAATTTGTGTTTTTAATTACTCAGCAAAAAGAAAAGCAAAGAGCCAGTTGCTAAATTTTATACTTGCACAAGCAAAAATGGCCATCTATGTTAGCCTGCAGGAGGCTGATGGTGGGTGGGGAATCCAGGTCCTCTGTCCCCATTTGTGTGGGCCTTATTAGGGCTCGACTGTTCTTAGATTTTGTTCTCTAAAAAGCTTCAGGGGACCTGGATGCTTTTAAAACAACCTGGGGTTTAAAAGATTCTGTGGAAGTTTGAAGTGAGCTGTTTTTTAGTGATCTGCTGAGGTTGTGAAGGTTTTTTTGGTATGGTTTTATGGGAAAAAAGTGCCTCAAGTGCATTTTGTCATTGTCATTTTGGTTTTTTTTTTTAACAAAATAACTAAATAAAGTTGGTTTGAAAAATCAAAATCTCTCTCTCTCTCTCTCTCTCTCTCTCTCTCACTGAAATGACTTCTCTCTGAAGTCATTGACTTCAGGAAGCACCGCACTGACCCAGCACCCCTTTACATCAACGGCAAGCTGGTGGAGACAGTCCACACCTACAGGTATCTCAGCGTGCTCATTGCTGACCAGATCACCTGGTCAGAGACCATCACATCGACCGTTAAAAAGGCTCAGCAGCAGCTACACCTCCTGAGAGTTCTCAGGAAGCATAATCTGAACACCGACCTGCTGCTGACCTTCTCTCGCTCCTCCATTGAGAGCCTACTGTCGTACTGCATCACGGTGTGGTTCGGCAGCTCTACTGCAGCTGAAAGGGAGAGGCTGCAGAGGATTGTTAAGGCAGCGCAGAAGATCATCAGCCACCCCCTCCCCTCCCTGATGGACATTTACACCTCCCGCTGCCTTCTTAGGGCCAAGGCAATCTCCGGGGTCCACTCCCACCCTGGCTCTGGCCTGTTTGAACTGATGTCCTCAGGCAGGCGCTTCAGGAACATCAGGACGAGAACAAACCAATTTAAAAACAGCTGTTTCCCAAAAGCTGTAACCACATTGAACTCCGTCAGGCACTAACCACACCATTTTGCAATCTCATCTCCATGGGTGACATTTTAACTTGATGCTACTCAGATCATGCTTTACACTGATGTCCACATGCTAAAGAGGATATTTGTTTAAATAGTTTCATATTAATTTATTTATTCACTTTTACTTCCGTGTTTTTTACTCCCTTTGCACTGACATCAGTGGCTTTAAATTTTGTTGAACTGTGTATGATGACAATGAAGTGCATTCATTCAAATTCTCTCTCTGTCTCTGTGCGTCTGTCTCTGTCTGTCTGTCTGTCTCTCTGCTGCTGCTGCTGCTGCTACCTTGTTAGCACCTCCCTGACCTCTAGAAGCAGCCAGCAATGCAGACTGATGGACTCTGGGGACAAGCCTGTGTCTGTCACGCTGCTGTAAAAAAGAATGGATTTTGCCTCAGACAGGAGATGGGGGGGAGGGGGGGGTTCCATTAAGACTTAGAGCAAGATCCTCACTTTGTGCTCCATCCAGACTCAAACTTGAGGTTCAGGAGGCTGAATGAAATTAATCACTCAATAAATGATTGGTTATCAGATGGCTTGTTCAGCCCTTGCTGGGCCAGCTCAAATTGTTCCATCACAAGCTGAAGATCCCATCGCGCCGAAAAACTGGTAGGAATTGCTTGTTTTCCCTCAGTCTCCGTCCACTTGGGTGCTCTGTCCACATAAACAAAGACACCCACTGTGTCTCAGTGTGGACACAGAAAACGCTGAAACATTGATACCATTAACTCCATCTTTTTCTCAGTTGGCATGCTCACATTTATTCCTTCTTTTGTCTTTGTTGGTCTCCAAACAAAGAGTCTTGATGAATGAAAGGTTTACACTGCTTATTTTTGTCATCTCGCTTGACAGGCCACCTAAATGCTAAATGCTAAGAGCTCACTAGCTAGTTGTTAGCTTGGCCTGACATAGCATTTGTCGATTGGCTTTACAGTGCAGAAGAAGTGTGCTTGTTTGCGGAAACAGTTTTTCTGGCCTCAGCTGGAAAGAATTTAATGAGCATATTTGAAGGGGGGAAAAACAGAAACATTAAAGCTATCAGGGTCCCTAACAAGGAGCTGTCCCTGCCCCCCCACCACCACTACCATTCAGCCTTGACTAACACACATTGTGATTGTGTCTATGTTGAACATCAACACCAGAGCAACACGGTACACGCCTGGATTTTGTTTCATATTGCAGCACTCAGCTTGTATTGTGCATTAGCATTAGGAGCAGTAAATAAGCAGTTTGCAAAAAAGAGGGAGGGGCAGTTGATCATTGATCAGGCCCCCATGTGGTGTGTGGAACCAGACCACCTCCTTTTACCTGAACCTGAGACGTCCAAACCAGTTTAGATGGGTGAGATTGGTTGTCTGGAAGAAGGAACCAAGGGTGTTCTTACCCTGAGTGTGTCGTATGTTGAGCTGATTGATCTGCTCGGTGAATTCATTCTCTTCGATGGTCTCAGTGCGAGGAACCGACAGCGAGAAACGCCTCTTGAAGTTCTTCATCTTGTTCATGGTGCTGGGGAGGGGGGCAGAATCTGGGTGACAGAAGAGAACAGAAGGGAATAACTTTTATTTTGTCTCCACTTTTCGGAGAAAGACCACAAGACTGGAGCTACAGAAAAAAGACCCCCAAACATTTAATTTGCTGTGAACCTTTTTTGAAGAAAAGATTTGATAAAGAGGCAAAGGAAGTGGGAGTTGAAACATAGATGGCCACGCGGCCTACACGTTGTGTGCCTGTGATGGACCTCCGTGTGCATCCTGACCAAAGACAGCATCCTGCGTCTTCTGATAATGAGGCTGGAAAAACAGCAGGAAAGCAGCTGATTGATGTTCCTCTCACTTTAGCCAGCTTACACAACCACAGCTGGCCCTCTTAGTTTCTTCTTCTTCTGCTCTCTTTTTTTTTTCCAATTATCTTTTTTTCATTCACCATGGTCCTCTTTCTTGCTCTATAAATGCAGGTCTCTGCAATATTTTTTTTATACATCTCCCAGCCTCGGATTTGGGCTTATGCGTGTTTCTGCTCATTACAGCAAAGCGCTGGCAGATATGTGCATAGCGGGCTTCATTAAAGCCAGACTCTCTCTTCCCTGGTTATTTTTAGGCTCCTCCACAGCTCATCAGGATATTATTGTCTCATAGGAATCATTGTGTGTGCTCACATTATGGCGCCTGCTGCAGGGCCTGCACTACGACTGAGGCCACGTCAATGGAACCATCCTCTGAAAGTACTGCTTGCTTACGGCGCCGAAACCCATAAAAGCTTGGAGGTGCAGTGTGTAGGGGGTGCCTCCGGCGTCCACGCATCAAGTATGTGACCAAATAAAGGCATCTCATATCAAATTCACAAAAAACAGGACAGACAGATGGACAAATCCATGGATATTCTCAATTGTCCAGCCCAGAGGAATCTCAGGGACATGAAATCTGGCCACACAGACGAGCTTGTAAACAGCTTTGAAGTGAAGGAGGAGTCACTCCAATAAAAGAGCGAAAGAACCACAAAAAGACAAAAAAGTAAGTCCAACTGATCTGGTCTCAAGCAGTGTGGACAGGCAAAAAAATGGCTCATTGAGGGCTGTGGCTGCAGGTGGCCAGAGATTCCACGAGGACAGAAGTAGCCACATTGACCAGCAGTTTTATGTGGCAACTGGTGATGTCACTGTTGCTGGTCAGGTCAACCACAAACAACATAAAGATGTTGAATGATGTCATTCTTCCTTTCACTTCTTTGCCATTCTTACCAGGGATGTTCAAATCCGATCATGTGATCGGAAAACGCGCCTGATCATATCGTTTCAGACCTGAGCGACATCGGATGATGCATCCCGATCAGTGATCGGATAGAAAATGTATTCTTAATAGTTTGATCAGTGCTATACATTTCAAGCTTATTATTAGACCTAACATTCAAGGGCAAGGAAAAAATGCCCGACAGTGAAAAGGCACAAGGAATTATCGCAAGGATAGCCCAAATGATAGCACTCAGTGATCAGCCATTCACATTTGTTGAAGGCCGCAGCCTTTGTTATGTTGTTAGATTTCTTGGAGCCCTGATTTGACATGCCTTCTCGCCATGATTTCACAGAAAAAGCTCTGTCAGCACTCCAAACGAGGATTAAGGACAAACTAACTGTCTTGTTATCAAACAGGCCCTTTATTTCATTCACCACAGATGTCTGGAGTTCGTCTGCGGCTCTGATGTCCGTATTAACCCTCACGGCTCAGTGGGCCGACTCTAGTTCTGTGTTACGCTGTGCGGCCCTGCATGCCCAGGAATTTCGTGGATCCCACACAGAGGAGTGCATCAAACAGACTGGAAAGGATTGCTCAACAACTGGGGCATCAACAAGTAACGGGTCTGTGCAATTTTGCGTGACAACGCTGCTCATATGAAGAAAGCTACGAGTGAGATGAGGGTACAGAGGGTGGGCTTTGTCGTGCATTCTTGCCAACAGTGCGTACACGAGGGCTTGCTTTCCCTACGCAGCGTCATAGACACCCTGACTACAAACTCTCGCCTCTGGTTTGCTCTCCACTCGAAGACATTCAGACGGATTTGAACATGGAAATAAAACGCCAACAAGATGTTAAGGGGAGATTCATTTAAACAATTTATTTCAGAGTCTACTCTCACCACCTTTCTTTCTGCCATAGAACTCGTTATTGTACAAAACTAAACAAATCTTATTATATGATGCACAGTCTAGGTAGGTAGTCAATATGCAATGAAGCTGGAGGGACCAAAAACGGGATGTTCAATAAAACGGGAAGAATGTTGCAGACGTGCTGGTCCCCTTTGAAATGTGGATCAGGCAGGTTAGTGGAGAGGATGCAACAGCAGCTGATGTGATCCCTGCCACAACAGGTTATTGTATTAATATTAGGCTACATTTATTGATATTGTTTGAAACAAACCATCATCTCATGTACTCATTTATTCATTTGTTAGTCCTCATTCTTTGTCGTAAGGAGGAAGATGACCATGGAATCAAGACTATAAAGAGAACCCTCTTGGAGGCAGTGGAGAAGCGCTTTGCTGATATTGAAACTGAGCCCCTCTTCTACATAGCCACTTTGCTACATCCCAAATACAAAGCAGTACCTCAGCAGAAGTGCAGGTCTGCACCTACCTCTCCGAACAAAGCATCCATAAAAGAGATGACCCACTTCACTACTGGAAAGAACGCGCTTCTCAGTTCCCTGCCACGGCTGCACTTGCAGCACAGTATCTCTGTGCCCCCCTTGCAGCTCTGTAGATGGTCAGAGGCTCTTTGGTTCGGTGTAAAATATCTTGATGAAGAGAGGAACAGGCTCGAATCAGAAAAGGTAGAGATGTTGGTTTTCATCAAGAAAGCCAGAAGAGAATTAAGATTGCAGTTCTGAAAACGCATTTGATTGCCCTTGCTTTATGACACTGTTGCACTTTCATTTAATAAGCACTTTGCTCGTGTGTTTACACTGCTGGGTATTTTAAGTTGAGCTGCTATTTTTCTTTAATTCATATTTTGCACTATTATTTTTTATTCAAGCTACCTCAAAGAAGATTGCTCTTTGACATCCCTAATTCAGACCATCAGTTCTTCAAAGAGATTGCTCAATATCACCATGTGGCTGAAAAACCTTCTCCTGGTTTTTGTGATGAATTTGAATGAGGCAGTCCAAAATTGTTGCTTATTCACTGACAATAAGGACAAAACACAGTCTTTGTCCAGTATTCCTTCTCTTTGGTTCTTTGGTCAGCACTAACAATAACCATGAATTTCAATATCCCACCTGTCGACAGCTATGCCAATGCCGCCAATGGATGCTCATAGAATATACATGAGCTGGAAAATACATTAGTCACCAATTTATTATAGTTACATGCATGTTCACAGATTGTCTTCTCGTAAACCATCTGACTTCTGCAGCTGATTTAATGATTCTTACTAAACCTTGATTTGATGGTTGCAGAAACCAGTGGAGCTAATCACTGTGCAATGCACACCAGCTGGAATGTGAGGGTTTTATTTAAGATAGCCACATTTCATAATTCTTTTACTATGTGGTGGCAATAGATTCACTCCTAATTGGACAAAAGCGTCTGTTAAGTGAAACTGTAGAACTGTAGAAACTGTAATTGTATCGAGATGACTCACGTGTCCCTGCAGCTGTTTGTGTCAAATATGAACCAAGTTTTAAATGAAGTTATTATTAACAGCGGTCTTCATCAGCTGGGGAGTAATTTACTGCGCTTGCTTGATGACTTGAGTTTCTCTTCTTCTGTGACATATATCTTATTAACCTCGTAGACCGCCTTCATTTTAACACCTCCACCTCGTTTAGACCCACAGAAACATACACTACCTTACATTGTATTTCGTTAAAAGGATAAGCATCAGCGTTTGGTTCCCCGGCTGCACTTTTCTTTGCCTGTTATATAAGTCCACTGTATGGGCTATAAATGGAAAGATGACATTTTTGCTGTGCTGTTTGAATGCCAAGTGGGAAATCACTATTCCTACCCTATTGAGGATGTGTTGTTGGAGGTCCAGTGGACAAAGCTCAACTCGTAAGACTTTAGCATGACATTCAGTTCCTAGAGTGTTAAAACACCACATTGCTTCCACAGTCTCAACTCGAGAAGAGGAGTAAAATCCTCACGTATAAAAATGTATATGATGTGTTCCTAGAACCATGTCATAAGGCTTTCAGAAGCAAAGATGTATAGGTGGCAGCGATAAGTTGAAGAGAGCAGGGAGGGGGGGGGCTACCTTGGAGGGGAATAATCTTCAGATCCGTAAAAGAGAGACTTCTATTTTGGAACTGGGGGGAAGCCTTCAGAAAAATAATCACTCAGTTACATGTGACTGTCAGCATGGCGAAAAGCAAATTCACCGTCACAGTGCCAGTGAAAGAGGGAGGGGCCAACCTTTTCAGCACCATTAATGGCATGCGATCAGGTCCAAGGAGTGGTGACGGTGGAGGTTTTATACTCCTGGAGCAGGAGCCTGCTTCCTGTTCAGGTCCAGTTGATGCGACGGCGCGAACGCACGCCGGCCATCCAAGCCGCGGCCCCCTGACTTTCGTGCTCTCAACTGACAATCGAATCACTGAACATGGCAATCAATATGTACTCAGTGCTAATTGTCAGAATAAGCAATGGCGGGAAAGACTGGTGTGATGAAAGCCATCAGATAGAAAGCAGATTAAGGGGGTTAAGAATAGAGGAGGGAAGAGACTTACTGTGCCGGGAGAAACTGATACCAGTGGGGCGAGTATTCACCAGGCGGCCTTCTCCTTAGGCCACACTTCCATGAATACAACAACAACTCACTGAAATAAAGTGGAAGCATGTCTGGCAAATTGGTATACAGAAACAGTACAAGGAACTCTTTGTGTCACAAGCTAAGTGGCAGTTGCTTGACTGGCAGTGGTTTGAAGAGATAGACTTTTTTCCTTCGGTTGACCAATGCTGGCTGATTTCATGTCCCCCCAAGCTGTGAGTTAATGAGGTTGTTGTTCAACCAAGAATTAGCAAAGCGGCCCGCCAGTCCCAGGCTAAACTGCATTACGCAGGTTGTGAAAACATCTTGCGACGGATGTTTGTTGGAGCTCGGATTTGTTCGATTATGGCGCAAGTTCAGCTGTTAGTTAGGAAGTAGAATGCAGTAAAATAATCTCCACAAATCAAAGTGGTGGTGGTGGGGTCCAGTTGTCTAAATACTGCTCAGCAAAAAAACAAAACAGCATCACCTGTCAAGGCTGAGCTGGTTTTTCTTCCCTTCTGAGATGTGGTAAATGCAGTGAGACCCCTTGTGTGTGGTATACGTAAAAAAAGCTTTTTCTTTACTGGCGCATTTAATCTTTTTTATGAATCCAAATTTGAAGGGCATGATTTTGAATGTTTTCCCCACCGCATCCTCTGACAGACTTCAAGAAAAACAAACCCTGGGAGCATATCAGAAATTACATCAGTGGAGCAACACTGAAGAATCACTCAACATTTCTTAGAGCTTCCTGTTTACGGTGAAGGCAGCAGAGAATGCAGCCTGGCCAGCCTCCTCCTATTCAATTTATTCTTATAAACTACACTTTGGCCCACTTGTACAATTAATCCTGTTTAAACAGCAACAAGGCATGCTGGGTCAAACAGATGCGAAAGTGGGCCTGTTTGTTGTTGGTTTTGCTTCACAAATGCTTTTTTTGTTTGCTCCACCTCATTTTCAGGGAAAGTCGACATCTGCTTTACAAACAGGTTACAGCCGAATGTTTGTTGTCTCTCATACAGCCAATAATAAAGTTTTAGATAGCGAGCGAGACAGTGTGTGTGTGTGTGTGTGTGTGTGTGTGTGTGTGTGTGTGTGTGTGTGTGTGTGTGTGTGTGTGTG